>JACEII010000025.1:11830715-11939064 GCA_014332785.1 Antheraea mylitta | reverse complement strand
CATCGTTTCCTGGATGAGGAAAACGTCAATCTGTCTATCGCCGCCTGCCTGTGATACCGCGCTATTGACTATATCTGGGTGTTACTAATGACCTCAAACGCCATTGGTTGAAGTTATCGGCTGTTCATTATTTATCTCGATGTGAGACGCCATTGTTGAAGGTGTCGGTTGGTTATGTATCTTGATGCCTTAAAAGGTGACCCATGGCTAGCTGTTGGGCATAATCGCTCAGACAGTTGAGCTAGTCATACCTATGGATACTTCGTCGTAACTATAGTCAGTGTTATGTTTCTGTATCGGTTAACGTTTTATTTGATTGTTCATTGATAGATCATATCATAACCATGGCGTCACTATGGATGACGTCATGCTTCCACATAGACGCCATCTATCGCTACCTCAACATATGTATTGTATTTGATATTTGTGATGAACTGCTTTATGTAAAAATAGACCTATTTTGTATATGGATCATAATTACATACTTCGAATTTAGTCCAATTTTGTATGCTAGATTAGGACCTGATACTTGATGAACTGTGTTATATGATGTGCATACAATAGAATAAGTGAGCCATAGCAACGCGTGGCCATGTTACTAGTGTTTTTAATTAATGGCCTATACATTTATGGCAGAATGAAAGCACGTCGCTGCTATCGGGTTGCGTGCTGGAAGGCGGCTGTGGAAGTGGAGAGGAATCATTAATGGCACCGCTTCTGGACGATTCCACCACCTTCAGTGCTGAATTCAGTTTCGAGTTCTGTGATAACACTTACAGGTAATTATCATTACATAGTATAGAAAAAAGTTCCCTACCGCGTCTGTCTGTCTGTCCGTTCGCAATAAATTCAAAAACTACTAAACCGATTGTCATACGGTTTTCACCAGTAAATAAAGGAAGATTTTTATTTATAATTTGTCAAGGATTTTTTATTCTAATCCGGTCGGGACAACTTCTTCCGCTCTCGTTAAAAATATTTACGATAACTAATGGGAACTTGTTTTTTTTTTTTCATTATTGAGGCACGACAAAGTGACTATACCTGATAGTAAGCACAGTACAATCCAAAAACAGTGGCGACCACTGAGAGACAGATCATCCATCGTCGGTCGCCGCTGACATGCCGGCCATAATGACGAAAGTCATCTGTTACTGGATATGCACAGGCTGATCCCGAAACGTGACGCGCAAAAGCGTTTTCGCCATGTACATGGTGGTTGCGACCTAGTCGGGCTGTAAAACCCTACCACCCCGCTATCGCCATTGCCTCGTTCGTTGATCAGCAGGGTGCACCACGTGCAGGTGAGGTTAGCTTGGGTGTCTCTCAAGTCTGAAGATGTTACTCGATACCCCTTACACCCCATTTTGATTTTCTTTGTTATAAGAATGTTATGAAAGCACTGTAGTAGTAGTGTTTTGGTGGATATTTCAGCCATAGGATATCTATATTGTCACAGTTAGAAAATGGCGAGCACTTGGTTAAAAAATATATCTGAGAAAAGTAGAAAACTATGCGTCTTTAGCGAAATACATTTATTAAAATATAATTTTAACACAAACGCTCATAGGTTAATATGAATATATTATTAAATGCACATTTCTTTTTTCATTTTAAATACATACAAAAATTAGTATTGCAAAAGTAGAAAATATGGCTATTTCTTTTTTGGACGTCACTATAACCAAGTGTCAAGAAAATTGCAACCACTTACTTATATTGTTAGTTTTGAAAACTAAATTAGAAGACTTCTTAAATATAGCATATCAACTATATCCTTTAAATCAGAACAAAATATGAGCACGGTTCTTTTTAGACAGTTAAATAACCATGTAAACGTCTTAGGATGAGTTTACTCCAGTGGCGGAATTGCCCTAAGGCCCAGGAGGTCCGGGCCTAGGGCGGCCAGAAATTAGGGGCGGCCAATCGTGATAAAAAATTCACTGACATAGGGGTGCCTGGTACTTATTATATGACTTGGTGCCTAGGGCGGCCAAGACTGCAAATCTGCTACTGCTTTACTCAAAGCTACCTAGTCCTGATGGGTTTGTAATCTTTGATTTTCTGCAGTTAAGGGGTGTCGAGTAACATCTTAAGACTTGAGACACCCAAGCCAACCTCACCTGCACGTGGTGCACCCTGCTGAATAGCGAACGAGGCAATGACGAAAGCGGGGTGGTAGGTATTTAACAGCCCGATTGGGTCGCAACCACCATGTATATGGCGAAAAAGCCCGTCATAGTGACTCGCTTCTGCGCGTCGCGTTCCGGGATCAGCCTGTGCATATCCAGTACCGGGTGACTTTCGTCATTATGGCCGGCATGACAGCGGCGACCGGCGATGGATAATCTGTCTCTCGGTGGTTGCCGATGTTTTTGGATTGTACTATGCTTAACATCAGGCATAGTGCAGTCAATATGTCGTGCTTCAATAAAAAAAAAAAGTTAAACTTATCTAGGCGCATTGAGCAGTATTTTTGATTGGAGATAGATTTATAATTTCACGTCATGATATGCTAGCTAAGCATGACCGGCCGTATTACACTTGTGCGGCTTGCATCAAAATCGCAACTAGTAGTGTAGGGCTCTGTGTATATATAATATTGATATTTTGCAGCTCTTCATACGTTAGATTGAATAATAAATTCATAAAAATGTATATAGTTATTGCTTTGCGTGCCAATAGACATGAAAACCACACTAGTGTTAATAATTTCAATAAACAAATTCTGAAATTTAAATATTGTCATTCACACGTATAAGTGATATGAAAATTCAAAATAGAACACATTTATTTCAGCCCTTATGAATGTCTCGACTTTGTTTTTTAATTCTTTCGTTGTTTCAGATATTGTGGTGGTTCGACACCGTGTTCTTCTGGGTCGGTGTCTCCTGGATCGGCTCTCTCCCCCCCACCACCATCTCCACGAGGTGTGCTACCCCCCACCGGCGCACCATCTGCAACACTCCAGGAGTTCTTGCACACCACCACGCATTTTTCCAATTTGACTCTGAACGGTGGGTGTGGATCATTAACAAACTCCTGTTATTACGGCTGGTTTTTTTTAACGAATACTCTACTTTTTTGTTATTTATTATTATTTGTTGTTATGGCTAAGCCTTCGCAAAGGCATTTAGAAGTCCTCGAGTTTAATACTTTGAGTAGGTACAGCTGTGAATTTTTGGCGGGTTCTTAATCTGTCATGCAGTGGCTTCATTTATTTGACTTTATATTTTGTAATGTTGGTGGCATTTTAAGTAATATAGTTCAATTATTCTGCGCAAGTGATATCGACGGGTAATAATATACGGGTTTTACCACGGAGCATGAACTATGAGATGTCATAAAAATTCTAACAAAGCTCTAACAGGAGTGGCCGCCATCTTTTATTTATTTGTTTATTATATGAAGACCAACAGCACTATTTACAAGAATTGATACGGTAAAAAAATAAGTAACAAAAAACCATTTACAGATCTCCATGAATAGGCATCCGGATACATAATTACTATGTGGATTACAGTTTTCTAAGCACACCTCAATCAACGCTTGTTTATATTTTGAAAAAAAGTCAAGGCTGAGAACCTGTCTTACTGACTCTGGTTTGATACAAAATATATCAAGAATAAATTTATTAGTTTATCTGTTTAAACTATTACCCATGTCTTGTTATAATATTGAAATTACGAGAAGACAATGACAATAATAAGCTAGAAGAAAAGTTGTCAAAAAAAAGTAAACAAATCGAGGTAGTCAGAAGAACTGGCGACAGATGTAAAAACTCAAAATAATGGAATAATTGTGTTCCCTTTTGAATTCTTAAATTAATTATAGTGTTTATTATTTAAATTTCATAATTTGTGTAACTATTGACATCACATTAGCCTGATTTTCATATATCGGCACTCGGAGCAATAATTATACATATTTTTATACAGTTTATCAATCAATCAAATATACGAGAGGTTGCACTCAATCAGAATACAATATATCAACATTAGATGTACAGAGATCGCTACACCACAATATAAATATGAGAGACAGTACGGAAACTACGTATAAACGCTCGAAAACGGCACGCTCACACAAACATGCAATTCGACGAAAGGTTTTATGGCCCCCGCCAACAATCCCATCCCGAGAGGCCACGCAAAGAAGAAGCAGCAACAACACCGCCCTAAGACGACCCGCGAAGCCCCTGAAGCTTCCCAGCAGCCAACCGGGACGGGAGGGTCCACTCAGATAGTCCGCAATGCTTTTTTGAAGACCTTGGCTGAAGCAGACACCTTAGAAGCCGTCGAAAGATGCCTGAGAGCCCTAGACGCCCTCCATAAAGTGGAGAGCCGAGAAACTCAGAGGACTGCCCAGAGATAAAACAAAGATAACCACAGTCACCAGCACAAACAAGTCTATGATGCCCTAAGCCCGCGCAATTGCGGGCTAGAACAAAGAAAGACGCTCACGTTTTTACGAGAGCCGCGTGAGACTACGGCCAGAGGGGCAACCCTGATACCGTCCCCCCCCCCCTGCGGGAGGGCGAGGGCGTGAGACGACCCGCGAGCACAGCGAAAACCGCTTAGGGGTCTCTTCGATGGGCATGTTTGTGTGAGTGTGACAGTACGAGCGTTTATACGTAATTTCCGTACTGTCTCTTATATGTATACTGTAGTAATACGGTCGGTCATGCCTACTAACATGTTATATAAGTTTTTGGCCTGCAAAGAATATCGCTCAACGCGTCTAAAGAAGTTTTCAAAAGTATAGCTGTTATATGCAATTCATATAGCTGGCTGAATTCCATAAAATCCGAACAAATCATTGAATGCATGTCACATCAAATTGGTATTATTTGCGAGGTGATATATCAATTAAAGGTGATGATAATTGACCCAGATCGTGAACAAAGGGAACTGTACTCGGCCGCGATAACCATACAGAAAGCGTACAGGCAGTACAGAGGGCGACAACTGCAGAGAAGGGCTGCGGCTGCGGCCATCACAATACAGAACTGTTATAGAAGATATAAGCAGGTAATTGAATTTTAATTAAACAAAATACCCATTTCACTTAGTAAACCGTAGTACCGTGAAGCTATGGAACAATCTCCGTGCTAGTGTGTTCCCTCTTTCGTATAAAATGGGGTCCTTTAAGCGCAATGTGAAGAGACCTTTACACAGGCCGGTATGACAGCGGCGTCGTGTTTTTAGATTGCACTGTGCTCACCATCAGGCACAGTGCAGTCACTTTGCTGTGCTACAATAAAAAAATGATGCTAATCTATAAATATAATAATAATGTAAATGTAACCTGTCGAGTTTCGAAGTTTCGAGGTTTGACTACGACATATGAATTAATTCTTTGACTATAAATTGCATTTTATATTATCGACGAATGTAATATACCTAATCAAATTACCGAAATCTGTAAAAAGTTATATTAGTCACTGGTTGTGCCCGCGACTTCATCCGCGTGGAATCTGACGCACAAAACAGTGGGTAATTTCTAATGTATTAAATCTAAAATTTTATTTACTTACTGATAAACCGAACTATATTAATGAAACCAAGACTATATGTTGCTCGATGGTTTGCTTTATGATTTTCTTGGTGAGGTTTTATCGTGGACGTAGTATGTACAGTTACGTTCATTACATGTTGCCCTGGACATTATGCGCGCATCATCGCAATTATATTAACATTATATTTAGCGAATAAATCATGAGTTAGTCGTAAACAAGCACTCATTAAGGTTGCACTGTAGCATAACAATAAAGGAATTAAAACATACTAAACATCTTTATTCCCACAAACTACCAATTAAGAACAATACATGTAGGGCTAGGACTTGCTGCTCACCCCTACATAATAGTTTAGCAACGATGCGTGTACAAATAAACAAACAGACCGATATTTTTAAAAATGACTAAAATATATTTTATAACTTATTCCAAAGTGACTATAACATTTTTTTTCCACAAAATTGGAATAAGTACGTTTGATTTACATTCTTATTATATGTACCTATAGAAGATGATACCATACGCTATCCTCGTGTGGATAGTTTCTGCAAGATCCGTTAAATACTCAGTCTTTGTGTGAACGAGTGTTGCACATCTCTCAAAGTTCACGATTTTTTTTTCGAATTAACTACGCTATTGGTCTAGTGAGGTCTTAACATTTTCACCGGACTACTGAGGCGAGCACTTAATACACTCAGTCGATTTAATTTTGACAACTAGCTCAAGGATGCAAGGCACACCTCGGCTTGGGCTGTTGCCTGATACGTGCAATTCGCAACCTATCTGAGCTAACCTAAGCTAACTGTTCATACACATATGAGTTGCTGAAACATATATATGTACCAAGCATACATACCTCAACAACTCTTATATATATTTCGTATCGGATAACTTTCTAAACTATTTCAGTTTGGTAAGGGAAAATATAAAACCCTTTCACTTTCATGTATAAGCGTGTATGCGTGCACGTGTGTGGAGGTGATATGTGTGTGATGTTGTCGCAGTGATGTAAGATTTAGTGTCACTGTATCGCGCGAGCAGCGCACTCAAGGGCTAATCTGGTGTGCTATGCATTAATTGGATGTTTGTTTTAGTTCGCGTATTTGAAGCAGATGCATGCGGCGGCGACCGTCATACAGCGCGGGTACCGCTCACTGCGCGCGCGACGACTCGCCGCAACGCCTGTCAAGTAAGCTTTAAATAATTACCTGTTCTATCCTAGGCCATGATCGTATACCCTCATATATTAGCAGACTAGGTACAGATAATCATGAAGAATACATAATCAGAATCAAAATATCCTTTATCTAATTTAGGCTATGAGCGGCGCCTTTGAACGTCAAAGCTACCACGGGTTCGGACAAATAACCTAATTATCGAGAAGAACTGGCCAGAAACTCAATCTAGTTTACCTCTTCATGTTATATATTTTTACAAAACATAAATTGTTACATTCGTTTTTAGTGTGGATGCACAGAGAGGCTCGTCATTTCCAGACGTCACAATCATTTACATATTGATCCACCCTATATTTAATATTTAGATATAAAAATCCGCTTGACATGATTCTTGAACTCACCACCCGGCAAATTGGTAATGTGTTTTGGGACTTTGTTATAAAACCTAACACTATTAGCTAAAATATATACTATACTAAAATACTAATTTAATATACTAAATATTTTAATTATATCTTTATGACATAAAAATCATAATTACCACGAGTCTCTGACTCTATCTATCTATACTATAATAAAACTGTAACAAGTCGAAATCTGTACATAAAATATTTTTTGAAAATTTTAATCAGGGTAGACTATGTTATCGATATAGAAGCCAAAAATAATCTTTTTACAATTTTTGTCTGTCTGTCTGTCTTTCTGTCTGTCTGTCTGTCTGTCTGTCTGTCTGTCCCTCCCTATGAACACGCATCACTCTGAAACTACTGAACCAATCTTGACGAAACTTGACATAGTGATAACTAATACTACGAGATTACATCAAATATACTTTTTGTCCCATAAACTCAAAGGGTTCTTCAAGATAAAGGATTAAAGTCTAGAATCTAAACCCGTATTACTCAGAAAGTACTGAACCAATTTTAACGAAACTTAACACAGTGATAACTGATATTACAAGGCTACATCCAGGATAGTTTTTGTCCTATAAAACCAGTAATAGCTTAGCGTGGCTCTACCACCTACAGAAATTATCAATATATCAATAGACAGAATTTAGAACACTTGGTAGCGGGTTAATGTTGTATTTTTAATAGGCATTTTGATTTATGATTAATCAATTTAATCAAATCAAATTAAATTAATATATAATCAAATTAATCAATAATAAGTTTAGGAACATTTTTTTAAGTAACTTTTAAACGCAATTAAACAGTCAGACTCATTTTTCACAAACAATCATATATATATATGTATATATATAGCCGCTGATATATTTTATAAATAAAAAAAAGAATGGGGTGTCGTGGGACACCAGGTAGGAACGAAGTTCCTTCGGCTAATGTAGAATCGACACTATTTGGAAAAAAAATCGTGCTCAATGTTATGTAATCGTAATTCAAATTATCAAGTAAAATAACAAAATATGTCTCTTTATTTTTGTTTCACAACATAAAATAACATAGAAATAGAAATAATTACAATAAAGGAGAAAGAGAAAGGTATTATACACTACTCGCTTGTGTATACGAATGTCGCGCCTGCGCACGTCTCATTTAATGGTTTTATTCCATGCACTTTTCGTTACGATTTTACTATCACATTTTTTTCAGTTCGGTCGCGCAACAAAATCCCTGTCTCCTCCAAGCCTGCCGTAAGGAATTTCGTTCCAATAATAAATTTCAAACCAATAATTTTATTTTTCATAGCAAAGAACAAATTTCATTTTATTAAACATTATTGACCACCATATACAACGATAAGCGTAAACGTATGATTTGGGATTCACGCTATCTCAAATATATGCGTCGTCGACCATCAGGCTATACAACACCGAAATACCTTGGGCCGGCGAGGTGAAATATCTCGGTGTCACTTTAGATAAACACTTAAATTTCGATTCACACACAGAAAGAGTGCGAAACAAAGCCGTATTGCCGGTCTTGGGTCGTTTCTATCATTTGCTTTGTCATAAGAATAAAATGTCCTCCAGACATAAACTCACTTTATATAAAACTTGCATCCGTCCGATTATGACGTACAGTTGTTCGGTCTTTGCACATGCGCAAAATCGTATTCAAAAGTTGCAGGTTCTCCAGAACCGAGCCCTACGTAAAATCACCGGTGCCCCATGGTACGTCCGGAATAAGGATCTCCACAGGACCTGCCGATGCCTTCTGTCTGAGCGTATATAAAATGACTTACACGTAGTTATTTCGAAAAAGCCACGAATCATCCCAGCCCGTTAGTGGTATCCGCCGCGAACGATAAACCCGTACCCAACGCTGCGCAGTATAAAAGACGACCGCGACACATTTTTACCAACCCCCCTGATTCAATCACGTCAGCGAACGATCAATACCAGCATGTTTCTTCAAACAGAGCGTGTTCTCACCCACGCCCGCATAACCGCAGATCACGCCGCCGTGGTCTGGGAATAAATTTCGCTCCCGCACACTAAATTAGGCCCTCCTCGGCAACGGCTCAAGCCTAGATCTGTTCCCTCGGCGTGGAGCCCTTGAGTACGCTGCTCACGCGATACAGTGACACAAGAGTTCTACCCTTATTTTTCGTTATCCTATCCTATCCTATATAGTTTAGAGGAATTTTTCCTACACAAAATACATATAGGAGTTGTTGAGGCACTCATGCTTGGTACACATGCATGTTTCAATAACTTATATACGTATATAAGTTACCGTACTACTAAGGCGAGCGCTTAAGGCACTCAGCCGATTTTATTTTGGAAACCAGCTCAAGGGTGCACGGCACACCTCGACTATAAGGGTCTTATACCTGCTATAATAACTGAAATACTGTTAGTCTTGAACGCATATAGGTCGCATGTTTGAAGATTTAAATAATGAAATCCCAGAATCGTTGGTACATTTTGTAGAACGAGTAATTTTAAAGAATAAACGATCAAATTTAGATCATTTAAAATTAGTATGCACAAATATTTGCCATAGTATCATGACTGCTGTTCAACCAAGGTCTTTTAAGTCTAAATTACAATTAGGCCTCGCAGTTTTTTTTCATCGAAGGTTTGGTTCAAAACGTCTTATACAAATCTTTTCGACATTTGGTTTATGTGCATCCTATAATGAAACAATAATGTATGAGGCAGCAGCAGTTTTTCATCGTTCTCCTCATGTCCTATCACTAGAAAGTGGCACACTTATTCAATACGTTGCCGAAAATGCTGATATTAATGTAAATACGCTCGACGGCAATAACACACTTCACATAATGGGTAATACTTTTTGAATCGTTATATCTCAAAAACGGTGGCTCGTAGAAAAAAAAGTATTAATAAATTGTTTGTAGATAATTTTATAATCTATAATTTTTGTCTGAGGTATTTTTATGATAAAACTTACCGTTTTGCTGAAAATCGCGAGACACTCATTTTTTTGACCTTTGACCTTGAATACATTTTTTTCCTTACAGGGAAAAGATGGGGAACTTTCAAATTTTGTTTTTAATGATATTTCTTTTAATTTACCTTTTAATCTTACCGATTTTCAGCTTGGTGGGAATTTAAGTAACTTTACTCTTATTTATTGGTCTAATTTGACCGGACTATTAATTCTGAATTTCTTTTTCAAATCCACTTCATTTTATAGTGCACTTGTTCTGTTTATCTATAGCTAGGCCACATCAATGTACAGCTGATTTAGTTAGTATGTATTGTATAAATGAAATATTTCAGTACATTTTTGTTCTTTCATTGTCGACCAATTTTTGTTTTTTATTCAGTAACTATTAACGGCTTTTAAAGTTGTCAATATAAAAAGTCTAGGCAGTCAGAAGGACTGCCGACGGAAGTAAAAACCCAGAACAATGTAATTAACATGCTGACTCTTGAATTTTCACATTAATTGAGAGCAGACTTCAGACAACAGTTTTGGTAGTGGTAGAGCCAAGCTGAAGCTATTATTGTTTTCAGCACGAATGGGTCGGCTCGTCCGGGGAAGCACCACCCTCTCACAGAAAACCGACGTGAAGTAACAGTGCTTGCATTGTTGCGTTTCGTTCGGTCACTGAGAGAGCCGGAGACCCATCTACCCTTCCCGCCCCTCCCCCACCCTCCTCCCAAATACAGGTTGGCAACGCACTTGCGACCCCCCTGGTGTTGCAAGTATCTATGGACGGTGGTGATCACTTAACATCAGGTGACCCATCTGTTCGTTTGCCTCCTATGATATAAAAAAAAAAACAACAGAGTCCAGAATTTGTTTATTGATATTATTGACATTAGTGTGGTTTTCATATCTATTGACACTCGGAGCATTAACTAAATACATGTTTATAAAGCCTATTGATCAATGAAACGTATGATGGCTGTAAATATTAATATTACATGTACATAGGCCTCTATACTACGCGTCGGTAGTCTGACGCAAGCCGCGCAAGTAAGTCCCTATTCCCGTCATACTACGCTCCTTATAACTACAATCCACAATATTAGTACAATTGAGAATATGGTTTTACCAATTATAGTGTGTAGTCCGGTGAAGCTGTTAAGACCTTGACGGGTCAATAGCGTAGTCATTTGGAAAAAAAATTAACCAATTAGAGTGTAGAAAAAAAAGTCACAATCGAAAATACGTCAAAACTGCCACCGTTTCGGAAAACAACCTAGTTATAGAATCTGGTTTGGCTTTGTTACATGTTTTTTTTTTTTCGAAATTACTACGCTATTGACCCAGCAAGGTCTTAACAACTTCACCGGAATATTAAGGCGAGCGCTTAAGGCACTCAGCCGATTTTATTTTGGCAACCAGCTCAAGGGTGCACGGCACACCTCGACTTGGCTGTTGCCTGTTGCATGCAAAATCGCGACCTATCTTAGCTAACCTAGCTAACTATTCATATATGTATGAGTGGTTGAAACGTATATGTGTACCAAGCATACACGCCTCAACAACTCCTCCATATATTTATTATCGGAAAATTGAGAGTTTTTCAGTTCGATAAGGGAAAAAAAGTAAAAACTTCTACTTTAATGTGTAAGCGTGTAGGCGTGTACGTGTGTGGGAGTGATCTTGTAGTGCTGTAGCAGTGATGTATATTTGTGTGTCACCGTATCGCGCAAGCAACGCACTCAAGGGCTCCCTACCAAGGGATCGAACCTAGGCTTGAGCCGCTGCCGCGGGAGGCCTAATCGGGTCTTTGTTACATGAATATATATAATATACATTACAATAATATTTGGTAAATGATTATTGATATTTATCCGTAATATCTATTATATTATGTAGTACTAAACGGTTGGCAGACATTGTTTCAGAGTATATAAAGTATTAAATATTGTTGAATTGTCCACCAGGAGGACGTATTCTCAGAGACGTCAGAATCAAGCGGCGAGAAAGATCCAGCAATTCATGCGCCAATCTAAGGTCAAGTAAGTGTTAAACAACGCTATATATACATACTTCTATGTTATTTTTAATTGAGATTATTTTGTTGGGATATAGGAATAATGCTTTTTATTTGTATTCATCGTGTGGAGTATATTTAATTTATATCCGTTTACGATTTTAAATTAAGTTTTATCATTACTACTTATCTCTCATATAAAGGTGTAATTATATTTAGAACCAGTAAAATTCCTCAATCTGCCTCTAAAAGTCTTGTTCAAATCGCTTTGACTATTTTGGCTCAACAACAGACACCTGAATTTTACTTATGTATGTTGGATGAATATAAACATTGAAATGTTTTCAAATGGAGGGGTGTGTCCTCGGTAAAAAAATGTTCATTAAATAACTAATTTTTATTAGGCTTGTTTTTGTTCTTGGCTTATCTCACGTTTACGAAGATTTGATCTATCTCCCAGGACTAATCCTTTTTTTTTATGAAATTTACTCTAAGTGCTTTTTTGTACCTATAACAACATGTATGTATAATTTTAGGAATTAAGGTTTGAAAATGTAACAAATAATCATACTATATACGAAATATGATCTATGTTCTCCAAAGATTCTATCTATTGCATTATTTTTGTAGCTATTAATAAAAAATTTTTTTTTTAGATAATTCTGAACAAAAGGAGTTGATCCCTATTCATGTATCTCCTTAGAAATGTACTTGTATCGTTTAGTTATTAGTCTGCAGTTTTCTGTCTTCATATTTATTTATATCCCAAATTTTACGATGATTTATATAACACTAGTGGGCGCCCAGTGGTCGACATTCGACCATACTTATTTGATTTTTTAAAGTTTGAACTTTATTACGGTTCTTTGTCAAAGGGTATACTTCTATAATCAAAGGTTTTCACTATGGCTACTCAGTTATTTGCCATGATCTTTAATTATATAAACATTCTAAAAAATCTATGTATAAATGAAAATTGAAATTAATTATAAATTTGAAACAAAAATCACGTGGTTATAGCTCTCAAATTTTAAGCAAACATAACTTTACGAAAATAAAGAACTTTATCGCAACCCATGACACAATTTACAATTAATTTTGCACGACACCATAAATGGGTGATATTTCTGGGTGATATTGAATTAAATGTAGTCTGTTCTTTATGAGAAATAGTGATATGCCCGGTATTATCGTTTGGAAAAGTAATGGATCCACAATACAATCAAATGGTCAATCCAAGACAAAGATGTTTTTAATACTAGCATTAGGTTATGAAAATATTTTTTTTTTGTTGCTACATAAGGTTGAATTGCAACATTGTAACCGCGGAGGTCTAAGTCATGGATTACTTTTATGAACAAAATTCTTATTTTGATTATACAAAGTATTATTTGGCTAATTTTTTTATTAAATCATCATTTGAAGTGAGTTCACCATAAAAAATAATAAAGTAAGTAAGTAAGAGTTACAAAATATATACAGTCGAGCATAGCAACCTCCTTCACAGTTCACGACCTTTTTTGAAGTTCGTAATCATTGACTGCTGTCAAAATGTCTTTTGTGTGTATATCTTGTGTAAAATTCGAGTAGTAGTGTGAGTAGTGCATATTTTAATTAAGTTAATGTACTTCTAATGCATTTTATATAAAATAAACAGCTTTCTGCACTTCTCCGCCATAAAAACTTTAACTATGCCAAATTTTAAGTTCACCTGTTGACGGGAAATAACCTATTATAAAGGGGTACAATTTTTTTGCTTCACGTATTAATATATAGATCACGTATTAATATATAGATATGACACTGATCATACTTAAGCTTTGAGAACAGTTGAAAACGTATACAATTTAAAAGAATTAATTTTTTCATTTACCCTCACCCGATAAAAAATTACATTATCGGTTTATTTTCTCATAACAATATTTTTAGAATTAATCAAATATAAGCAAAAACATAATTTTAAGAAGAAAATAATTACTGCTTAATATTGTGTACAAAGTCGCGGCAGCAACTAGTTAATTTTCGACGTTGTATTTGGAACGTGCATAATCTCTATACGTTCATTTTGCTTCATTATTTAAAACAATAAATAAATTGTCGGTTGAAAATTAATATAAGTGTACAAATATTAACATTTATTTTCTGGCATCACTGAATGAAGATTTCTTCAAAATATCACAGGTATCGGGCAATGATATTCAAATATAGTCGTTACACAAAGTCTAATAAAATCCGACGATATTGACTTTGATATACAAAAGCTCATCCCGGTAAACATTCATGTTTATCTGTGGACAGGTATGTAACGAGGAATTCAGGAGGGGCCTAGTTTCATGACTACTAGATTATAAAATAAGAAATAAAAATAACACAAACCAATAAATATGATGTAGTGCGGTAAAGATGTTAAGACCTTGCTAGGTCAATAGTGTAGTTAGTAAAAAAAAAACCAATAAATATGTTTATCTGTTTGTACTCTATTATAAAAACAGCATGTGTTAAATTTTTTGTCATGTTATGTAAAGTGGCTTCATGTGGCTTTATAGATTCTAACCTATGAGGTGTCGTTATGTTCATTTTGATTGTGGATATGACATAGGCTATCCTTATCTATCATAGGCATATATTATTTAAATAATAAATCTGTTAGTAATATTCTTTTATCATCTATCTGTTAGTAAAGTAGTAACTTAAGATACTTTACCAAACAACTAAAACTAAAGTACATTATTATAGCTAAAAACATTCAGTCTGTTTGTAGTCAGGTTTTATGTTGTTATTTATTTATATTTTATTTGTATTCCATTGAAGTTTCTTAAATACTATATGAATACAGACATGAAAGTATGTGTAAAACAGGTCTATAAAATAATCAAATTAACAAATACATAGGTACAAAAGATTTAATTTCAAATACGCTAAGTATTTTAGAAGTAAATTATCATTGAAAATGACAATGTGAGTACAAACTCTTGTACGAATACTCATTCGTCTCCAATAAATATGAACGGAAATAGAAGGATATAGGGGCCCACATACTTTTCCAAGTGCGTCCCTATACGAGGGACGCCGTAATGAGAGTGTTCACGATAGTGGAAAATTAGGTTCGTCGTAGATAAAGAAAGTTGTTCCAATTATCTAATATATTTTCTGTATACGACGTGTTGTGTGATATTACGAAGTAGGGATTCGTTTTGTAAAGAGTGAATTAATTTATTTGATGTTCTTCATTCATAATGATTTGTTTTTCAAGAAATTTGTTTCTGGTTTCAGTATAAGCAAATATTATTTACATTATTTTTGTATTCATAAATTGTCTATTTCCACATAGTGACTCGTTTAGACGCCGCGCGATTACATCCAAGAACACTGTCTTCGAAGCTATGATTCCTATTGATATTTTTTTTTAAGTTAGCAATGATAATCGCGAGTTTGAAACTCAATACGATCGGTCACGCTTGACTAGCATGTCGCTAACGCGAAATCATAAGTTTTCTCCTATGAAATACCGCTTAACGCGCCTAAAAAAGTTTTCAAATGAAAAAAAAAAATAATGTCCAAATTTTAATCAATCTTTCAGATTATTACTGCCATTGTCGCGTAAGTCAATAATATTACAAGTGTCGTACGATCACTTCAATATTAAGCGTCGTATGAGTCAATATTCTAACAAGATGGTGGATCCCTGGGAGTTTTTGTGGCATCTCGGAATTTCATGCTCCGTGGTATTATTTTCCATTCACTTTACTTATGCATAATAGATTAACAATATTACGTAAAACACCACCAAATTTACAAAATATAGAGTCAAATAACACAAGATTATGAATAAAACACAACACAAAAACATGGCAGACTAAAATACCGCCAAAAACTGTTCGTAAATATGTAATTCAATATTAGAATGTATATAGATAACTGTAACTTTCAAATAATTGACAGGTATAATTTATACGACGAAAGCGAGTCAAGGGGGCTTAAACTTTGTTAATAAATTCAAGGAACTTGAGCAATCGACCTGTCGTTCTTTCGTTATAATATCATTTCTGTTGATGTTACGGACGCAACAAACAATGAAAGGCTCTTCAAGTCTTATATCTTTTGAAGTAAATAAATTGCCCATTATTTTCAGTGATACGAATAATAGCAGAAATAAAATATTGTGATACGTACTCATTAAAAATGTACGCATATTTGTATGCTGGACTTCGTTTTCGGGAAAATTTCAAGTGAATTATTTATGCCCTATTTTTTTTTACTTGTGAATTTATTCTTAAATTTCTATAACAATTAATCCATCGACTGATTTTTTTAGACCCAGATCTTAAAATGGCGGATCATCATATTGAGAAGTGAACATGTCATGGTTTAGTAAAAGAGTTCGTACAAATAATTTTAAAGTACATTTTACATATAAATTATATTGTTCATTACACAATCTGTTATTTTTAAAAGTTTTGTAATAAATCACATATATTTTTTTAAAACTTATGCTGCCTACAGTTTTTGACCTGTGTGTGCCTCATGATGTCTACATTCGATTGTATGGAACTTAAACTTTTATGGTTTTGAACAATTCAAGAATTAAAAATGTTAATTTAATTCTGTTGAGTTGTATGCTTAGAATTTGTTTTAGTAAATGGATATGCTTAGGTAAAAAAATAGCGCTACATTTGTATATTTCTGTCTGTATTCTTATCGTATACCCATGTACTTTCTACAACAATGCATATTGCATTAAATTATCAAAGCCCTTTCTATATAATTTATTTTCCAATTCAGTACCTCCCTGAGAGCTACATATTAATTAATTTCAAACCAGTGAATATATAATTCAAATCTCTTTTGAAGTTATCAAATCTCTCGACCGCTTTATGAATGAAACATTTTCCAGTTTCGGAAGTTTTGTTTGTACTCCTGGTCCGGACAGATAGATCGTTCGGTTCCCTTGTTACCTTCCCACGATAAGACCCTATTAAATCACAAAACTGTTTCCCAAGTTTCTAGACTGTTGTTTAAAATTAGTACGGCCTACGGTTTATGTCTTTGAAGGTCTTTCCGTTATTAAATCTTCAGTTTCAAGGATTTAGGATGTAGGTTCCGATAATTTTATTTCCATTTATCTCACTTGGTTGTCTTATAACAAATTTGAAGATTATCATGTTGCAATAATTGTTTTAAACTTTTCGATTTTCTTTTACGAGCTTTAAAAGTATTACTTCATAATTTACGAATTTAGCAATAATTTGATTATAACATTTTTATTAGAATGAATGTAACGACATTTGAAAATAATCTAAATACATATTTA
Source organism: Antheraea mylitta (assembly GCA_014332785.1). NCBI lineage: Eukaryota > Metazoa > Arthropoda > Insecta > Lepidoptera > Saturniidae > Antheraea > Antheraea mylitta. The sequence continues at coordinate 11,921,675 of JACEII010000025.1, read as the reverse complement.
GCCGTTCCTAATATAATACATTATTTTTTAAGATCTTCAAATGTTGTATTCGTAAAATTAAAAACTGATAATTAAAAAATAATCAACTGTGTTATATGAACGATTGAAATTGGATTTAACTTATTTTGAAATATAATGATTCAAGTGTTCAATTATTATACTCGATTATTTGAGGAATGACGTAAAGCTCAAGGTCGATGATTCTGTAAAACCGTTTTGGAGTTAAATCTGGACATAGAAAAAGTAAAAATATTAGAACAATGGATCAATTAATGTAGATCTATATAAATAAGTTGTATAAATTCGACGCTTTTAACCAATCATCATGAAAGTTGGCATATCGGTATGTTTTAATGGAGAAGTTTTGTAAATTGTAACTTGTCACGGGGTGACGCTGCAGTCTCAACTTCTTAATCATCGAACCGAGGGTAATTGAAATTGATACGTACAAAGAAAATATACATAATATTCATATTGCTATAACTCAGCTGTTTATTGTAACAAATAGTAGATGCGATGAATAACAACAAGCTCGTGCAAAGAATCATGAATAGTTGTTATCTAAAAGCTATGTATAAAAATAATGTTGGTTTATCAAATACTTTTGATCTTTAAATAGTATAAAATGAAGTCGCTCCTGCTGTCTGTTCCCTTAGATCTTTTAAAGTATTCAACGGATTTTAATACAATTTTCAGCAACAGATAAAGTGATTCAAGAGGAAGGATGATCTATTATAATACATACATATTATAATACATACATATTATAATAGGTACCTTTGAAATTGCCGCTTTGCAGTACTGGCCATTACAAATCAAAATAATTTTTGTTTGGCTAAAAATTCTTATTTCAAATTAATTTATTTTTAAAACATAGAATTATTTTTCCAAAAGCAGTCATTTGTTTATTGATTAGTGTTACATTTTCATCAAATTTCAATCTTTTTTGTCATCATGGATACGTTAAAAATTCGAGTAATTATGGAATATGAGTACCGTCGTGGCAGCAACGCGGCACAAGCGGCATGCAACATCAACGACGTTTACGGAGCTAACACTACAAAACAAACCAACCACCTGTTATTGGTTTGCTCGCTTCCGTTCTGGGAATTTCGACCTGAAAAATGAACCTCGCGGTCGTCCGAAGACTTTGGTCGACAATGGCGAATTAAAGGGGATTGTGGACGCTGATAGTACACAAATTAAATTGGCAAGTTAAAAAAGCTTGAAAAATGGGTGCCACACGAAGTCAATGATCGCCAACACGAAGTACGCGTCGAGACGTGCCTTACACTGCTCAACAGCTCGTATTTGTTACCTGCGATGAAAAATGGATTCTGTTTGATAACCACAAGCGCTCAGCAAGTTGGTTGGATCTTGGTTCAGCACCTAAATAATGCCCTAAACGAAAACTTATACCTAGAAAAGTGATGGTCACTGTTTAGTGGTCGAGCGCCGGTGTGATTCATCACAACTTCTTACCAAACAGTGTAAGCATTACTGCAGATGTGTACTGTGAAGAACTGAACACAATGATGGAGTCGCTGGCACATCTCCAACCCGCATTGGTCAATCGCTCGTCTCCGATGCTGCTGCACGACAACGCGCGACCTCATACTACACAGCAGACGGTCTCCAAGTTGCAAGAACTGGGGTTGGAAATTCTCCGTCATCCGCCCTACTCACTAAACCTTGCACCTACAGACTACTACTTTTTCCAGAATTTGGATAACTCCTTGGCGGGAAAAAAATTCAATACCAGAGAGGCAGTACAAAATGCCTTTGAAGAATTTGTTGCCTCCCGTCCAGCTGATTTCTTTAAGAAGGGCATCAATAAACTGCCACTGCGTTGGCAAAGATGCATTGATTGCATGGGTGATTACGTCGTAATACAAATAAAAAATACATGAAAAAAATTCGTTTTAAATTTTTTCATACAAAACGGCAATTTCATAGGTAAAGACCTAATACCATGGAAAGCCGAAAAATTCAAAGATTTGTAATGCGATGTCGTAAAAAACATATCTTTATGTGCTTAAATCGCCAACCCTGGCTAAACTTTACAAGATAGATCAAATTAATTTACTACATAATCGTATATCCTAGAAAGATCGATAACAAAAGTCCACGATGGTATATATTCATCTCTAAAGGATAATCCACATTAACTATGTCTATCTTTTTATAAAAATAATTATGTGTCACTTACCAAGCCATTTTATACAATACAGTATTATTCCTCATCCAATTAAATACAAAACTGCCTTTAACGGTATTTCATTAAAAAGGATATCTACATTGGACCCGTGCGAAGCTGGGGTGGGTCGCTAATATAATGTTGAACATAACGTTAAACAGGGCATTGCGCTTCAATCTTTTGGATGTTACATAAGACGCGAGAATATTTAGTTTGTAAAAATATGTGCTATAAAATGTTTTTTATTAAACTTAATAATTTGTTTCCACGCTGCGTCACAGCACTTGGGATGAATTCACAACTAGCGTAAGTTAAAAAGTTTTCAATCGTGAACTTCAGTAAAATATTATGAAAATTCGTTCTCTATTGATGGCAGAATAATAAAACGTGAAAGTTCCAAAACTTTAATATATTTTAACATTTTAATAAAACTAAGCAGAGTGTAAAGTTTTTGATATTAATTTTAATATAACACCGAAAGTAATAAAAGAGTATTCACTTTTAAATATTTTATACAAGAGACTAGATAATGTAATAACATATAGAATAATCGTTATGAATGCAGAGAATATTAAAGTTTTAGTTAGAAAAAGTGAAAACAATGTAGACCAGTGGTGGCCAACTTTTTGCAAAGTGCGCGATGATAAATGTTTACTGCGCGGATAGCATATATTTGGGCACAAAGCAAATCTACATAATAAATAAATTTCAAGAAACGGGCGCATTACAGATCAGCCGTGGGTGCACTCGCGCTTGCGAGCGCGTGGTAGGCCACCACCGATTTACACGAATTGAAAGAACAAACAGATGATACAGTGAATATAACATTGAGGGAGAAGTTGTTTTGTACAGATTGCAGAACGCACGAGCCGAAAACGGGAAGGTGGTCCGGCTCTCGCAGGATGTCCGCCGAAACTCGTTGCAGCGCATCACCAATACACCGCCCACGCCCAATAGGTACCTATCTGCTAGCTCTTTACTCATAATATTTACAATGAAGTTTATGTTAGAGGAGACTGCAAAAATAAGTGTAAAATATGTCCAAAACTTAAATGGCAAACGTCAAGAGAAGTTATCTATAAGTATACAGGTGATGGTAATATGCCTGATAGTAAGCAGAATTGCGACGAGAGATCATAAATTCATTGTCCGTCTTGCTATAATAACAGATCTTAAATCAATTGACAGTCTTTGCTGTGATGCAGATCTTAGGGTCTGATACGCTCTCAGGGGTGTTAGGTATACATATTTTCAGCCTGGAAAGCAACACCCGAACGTGTACGATAATAAGTGTTACACCCTGATATGTAAAACTGTATATTCAATTATACAAAATTGTCTTGACTTAACTATCCAAAATTTCATGGTGTTAAAATCTCCATTTCGATTATCTTTTGTGCCGACGCTGATTTGAAATTAATAACCATCTATTATTTGGTGATCATGTTTTTTTAGTTTATGTATTGGTGTCTAATTTGTAATAGTCATATTATTGCTTAAATTTCAATCTAGAAGATACTGGCTCTGAAAACCATTGTAAAATTTAAACGCATTGTAGAATTAGAATCTGCGTCGATTGACAATGTTCGATCATGCTACAGTGAATTATCAGTCACTAGGTCTAATATACATATCATAATAGCTGTAAGAAATTTGAGTTACTTTAGATTCGTGCAGATTAAAGTACAGACGTTGAACGCAATCTTTTTTTTTTAGGATCGTCGATTACTTAGCGCCGAAATCTCCAATGAACGCAGATGAAGAATTGCTCCTCGAACTTCTGTTTAAAATGTAACTAATCCTATATCGAACGATCGATAACGACTGGTCCTCAGTTTATGTTCTGATTTACTTTTCTGAAATGCCATTAAGCTAGAATTACTTCAAATGAGTAATGAACTAATCCTAGATAAATATTTGGCTGAACGTTTACAATATTCTGTAATAGATGTAGCATCACATAGGATTTAGATAGATCTTCTCTAACACTAACTGCCTTTAAATTATCAGATAGGTTACGTATGAACTTACAAAAACAAGTTTCTTCTCCGAGTTGTGAATTAACACAGGCCTTGTCTATTGGAATTTTAAAAATTTCCTTTTAAAACTACGAGATGTATATTTTTAAATATTCGTAATAGAATTTGAAAGCTTTGTCTTTCATTATAGAAGTAATTTAGACTCCTTCGTGTTATAATTTTGAATTCCTTAGTGTTGACTTGTTCAGAGTTTGGATTTTATCGTTTATTTTAAACTCTTCAGGTCATAGACAGGGTTATATTTAGTATAAAATTTATCGTATTTGTATTATATTTTCATAAAGAGTTTTTGATACATTCGTTTAGAACATTTATTGGAATTATATTTTTAAATAAAAAAGAAATCTGTTAATCGGATGTACTTTACGAAGTCCGTGTGTGGCTTATTACTGATGCTTTTGAAAAAAAAAAAATCATACTTTTAATTGATTTTTGTGACTATGTAATATCGTTAGCGGGATTTAATGTAATAAGTGATTTCTTTTTTGTTTTGTCTCTTACTTAACCAATTTAAGTTATATTTACGGTAATGATTTCAGCAAAAGAATAAATAAGAATACGTAGATTAAGCACGAGTTCAAATTATTCGAAAGCCACTGTTCTTATTAAAGTAGATGCACCTAGCGTATTTATAAATTACAATAAACCGGATGAGCTGTGAATACTTTGAGATTTTATCGTGTTTAAGGATAAAGAAAAAAAAAAAACGCGTAGCGACTTATGCGATTAATTTTATTCCATTGGTGGGGAATTGCAGTTCAGGATTTTAACATTCAATATATTATATTCAGTGAAACGAAAGCCTTAGAAAGCATCGAAGAATCGTAATTCTTATATATTAAAAAAAGCACTATCTCTATGACCTTTATCTCTTCGTTCTGAATAATCTGGTTAATACTGAAGAAATTCGATAAATCGAACTTAAAGGGAGTCGTGAAGTAAATCAAGTTATAGAAGTATCTACTTATAAACGATTCTAAGTTAGAAAAGTTAAATGTTCCACTCACAGGCGTTTCGATTCTATCTTTAGTTTTGGTTACTGATGGATTAAAAAATTTTTCTGTAAAGTACATGTTGAGGGTTATATTATTGAAGTCAGTAGGTACTTCCTTTCTATTTTCTTCATGAGTTAACAGTTTACAGTCATGAAGTTGTAGCGGCAGTTGTAACTAATATTAATATGTTCGAGATGCAGAAGTCACATTTTTTTTCAACTATAAAGAGAAGATATTTATTGGAATATCTTGTTATGAATGTATCATGTTATGTTCTGGTGATGCAGGTATTGCGGTTTGAGGTATTGGAACACGGGTTTGTCTCGGGTTTTCAAAGTTGTCGATTTATCGAAGTTCTACTGTGTGTGTTGTTTTTTCGCAATCTATCGATATTTCTTAAGTTCCTCCCGTACTCTAGTTCCTATACAAATGAATCCCTGATGAAATTCAATTAAAATAGTTACCTTATTAATTATTCAGTTAGGTAAGGTTTTCTTTTACATTCTCGATAATGCTATTAAATGCTATTAAACTAGCGTTCATGAAAAAAAAATGAGGTTGTGCACCGTTTATAAATTAATATAGTGATAAAATAGATAAAAAATATTCCCTTTTTCTGAATTCTCTGATATTTTAACGTAGTAAAACATTAGTTTATAGCGTAAGTGTAAAATAATCATAGCTTAATCATAAGACGACAAGCAGCCGTCGGAGATATTTTCGATTCGTATTTTTGTAAAGCAAAGTTACGAATTACTAAGACTGCTTTGCTTGAGCAGGGCCTTGGGTCAGACGACTTTGCTACTTTACTTTCCAAACTATAATAATTTATATTCCCTTATCATCTCTAAAGATTCCAAGAAACTTACTTCTTACATTTGAATATGTTTTCTTTGAAAGTTACGAGAAATTTTCGTTTCCGAAAATCCTATTTATGATTCCGCGAGGCCCGGTGATGGAGTTCGCTATGATCTGATTTATTCTTGATGTGGAAAAAAAATGTATTTTTTTCGAGGATAAATCTAGGTTCGTGATTGAAATGAAAAGGGAATGGATGATATGCGAAGTGGATTGAGAATAACCGTCCAGTTGTGGCGGTTTTTGCACCCTCCGGTGGCGTACCGACAGATGAGCGTTACAAACCGCTTGCCGATAAACGTTCACTTGCGTACGTGACACCAGAGGGCGCACTAATGCAACATGTATAATATTTAATATTTTTGGATCGCTAATTTTAAGATGTTCTATTTATATATGTATATGTAGTGATGGCGGATACAAAAATCAGTATTTCGTATAACGTATTGCGCCAAAGTTTTGATGTATTCATTTCCCATAAACGTTATTATCTGATTGTATTTTTCTTTTCGATAATCCTGGATGGATAACGATAACTATAGTTTGGTTAGCTAGTGGTCATACATATATATTTTTGGATAGTGTGCACGGTAGCTTCAGGACCGCCGAGGAAACGTGTTGAAGGTAAACAAAGAGTGAATTATTATAATTATATAAGACGATATTTTTCACAGGAACGCATAAAACTCTGAAAGCAATAATATTTTTGTGGTGAACGAAGAATATAATTGTATTTTATTAACCACGCGAAACAGTTGTCTAGGAAGCTTCTAGTGCCGTCGTCGATTGTGTATCTTTTATAGGATATTAAAAAAATACATGAATCTGAAATGAGAGATGAAGTTATAATCCATCTTTTGTGCTTGGAACAAATTGTTCAGTATGTGTATCTAAAATAAGAGATAGAAAAATACAGATCTTTCGATACTAAACAAATTAGTATTTCTGAAACGAGAGATAAAAATTACAATCTATTTCTGAACATTAAACAAATTATGTAATATGTATTTCCGAAGCGAATGATAAAATTATAATTTGCCTCAGGACATAATGATGTGCAATATGAGTGTCTAAAAAAAGAGATACAATTACAATCTATTTCTCAAAATCGAACTAATTGTGCATAATGTATTTCTGAAATGAGAGTTAAAATGTATTTCTAGACATTCGAACAAATAGTGCATTATGTATTTCTGAAACGAGAGATAAAATCTATTTCTAGAGATTCGAACAAATAGTGCAATATGTACTTCTGAAATGAGATATAAAATTATAATCGATCTGTGAACATATGTATAACAAATTCTGCGATATGTTTATCTATAATGAGACATTAAATTGTATTTTTTTCTCTCGTTATGCTATAATTTATTTGATCAAATCTGTTGAAGATTAAATAATAAAGTTTTAAATCAGTAATTGAATTGTTAATTCTATATTTTGAGGCTGTTTTTGAAAATGATTTTTGTTTTAATCTTCTGACTTGTCTTGGGCAATTAATATTACCGATTTTTGTATTAAATAATAATCCCATTAAATACGTATTTTACAAGAGAAGAGCAATGTAGATATATCTGAATCTTGGTTATAAAATGGTAAATATGAACTGTGTGCAGGCCATAATATAAATTAAAAGTGTGTACATTTCTTTATAATGTTATTCGTAGGAAGATTTTGGTATTATGTATGCAGAGGTATCACTGTGTTTGCTTTGCTAAAGCTTGGTTATGTACATAATATGTATGTACGATTTTAAGGCTAGTATTGGGTTTTGTTCGCTACCGATTCTCTTGTGAAATATGTTATTCGTAAAAACAGCAATAACAACAGCTGTTACTTTAAAACTGTTGTTGGTTATTTTGCTGTTGGATAATTTGCTATTCTATATTGTATTGCAACTTGTAATAACGACAGGATAATGAAAAATAATATTTGTTTGTTATGTTTCTTTGAGTGTCAGCAAAATGACTCTTACTTGTTTGTATTTATATAACATTTATTTGGTCGCACGTTATAATAACGTATAGTCAACAGCAGGATAACGATAACTTGTAACGAACTTGTTAGACATTTTGTTGCAATGATACACTACATTATTAATTGTTTTAAAAATGATGAACTTTAGTTAGGTGCGCTCCGTAATAAATTCCCATATTTTTATTTCAGTCTGATCTTTCAGAGTATCTAGAATGACAGAATATACAGTAATTCATTGTGTTTGTTCATTGTCGGCAGTTTACAAATAAAAAGTGACACAATCGCGACAAGGCTTAGTTACTGACCACAGCTAAAATATAGCACACTAGTCGTAGTCTCTAGTTAGATAAATTACAATTATTATATTATGAAATTTAATGAAAAAAAAAAGTTCTTGAAATCTATACATAGGAATTTAAAACTAAAAGTTTATTAACGATAATTTTTATTATTACCTACATAATAAGAGGCTTGTTCACATATTTTAACTTCATATTTAGTAAGTAATTATATAAGAATTAAACAATAGAAAATGTTGTTAATAATTCGTACTGGAATGTGAACTAGTGAGAGAGTAGTTTTTTTTTTTTGGTGGGCCGAAAAAGGCGAAGCTGTGGTAATGCCAAAGGCAAGTTTGTTTAAAAAGTTGTGATAAAAAAGGCAATGGCGTTCGTTTTTTAGCATTTTTAATCTATGGTTTTTTTATAGGATAGTATTTATAGGATGTTTGTTGATTTAATATATAACGTTTGATTGGTGTTTGAATTTGCTGAAAGTTTGCTTGTATTTTTTTAATTTTATTTATGGATATTTGAAAGAACTTATTCTTAAGCAAAATATTTTTATTATATATTTATTGTCCTTATATTCAAAACTTTTCGATAGAATTCTCTTCTAAATTTTATTTTCAAATTTGCATGTTGTTTTGAAACTGAATTCAATAAGAAAATGTTTCTAAAAGTTCATATACTTATGAACGAAAATTAATATTAAATCTGTGTAAAATATCCGTTTTTTTTATAATTAAGCTAGCCTAAACGTGTATTGCATATCAATTAGTACATTGTTTAAAAAAAAGAAACTACTGAAGTCTTTCGACATACGATTTCATTTTAACATTGTGTTTTAATAGGAAAGCTAGGATTTATAACTACTCGTATTTTGCTAGGAAGCTATCGGGAAATATTTTTACGTTCCATTTAATAAATTAGTTGTTATAATCGCTGTATTATGAAAATAAATTATTTAGTTTTAAGCGCTAGCTACAAGCTGCATTTTGAGTATTGCTTTGTTTTTTAATATACTTCTTAGTGCAATATATTGTATAGCAAATTTTTGTGGTTACGTTTGTTTTAATTAGTTTGATTTTTGTATAAAATAGTAAATTTAACAAGTATTTCTTTAAATTAATTAGCGAATATGAGAAGAAATTGTTAAAAACTGCCAGTTTAAAGGTTTCTAAAACACCAAATCGGGAAGAATGTGAGAGTGTGTTTTGTGTGAGAATATTATTTTTATGTAAAAATAGTACGATAAATAAAAAAATACTTATTTGGTAACGGGACCTTCATTAATTTATTGTTTTTCGAGGCCATATGAAATACTATTTCCTATTAATTTTTATCAAAAATATTTATGTAACAAAGAATGAATATTCACGTATTATAATGGATCAGTACCGCGGATGGTAGTTTCAAATTTTGCATGTGTCTATGTAATAATTTGTTTTAAAATATTTGAAACCGAAATGCAAGTTTAACAAAGTAATAAAATAAAAAAAAAATGGCTAATCTTCAATACCTAACATTAAAAGAAAAATAACATAATATAACAGAAAAATCAATTACTGAAATTACTGTAAAACTGTATATACCTATATGAGGGTGGTACAAAAAGGACAATTTTTTTATCGAGTCTCATACAATAATATGTTAGTTTATTATGTTCCAAATGCACTATATAAAAGTGCAACTCAAAAAAATATCGTTGAAAAAGTTCTAAAAAATTAAAAAACATCGAAAAAATTAAAAATTACATTTTTTGACGATTACATGTCAGTAGTGAAAATTGTCTCGAATCCTTTGTTTTCATGTTTGTAGCTTTATTTCTATTCTTTAGTATGTCAACTTCGTGAAAAATAAAATGGTTGTTAATATTCATGTTTAGAAGTCGCTCGAAAAGGTCTAAGGTACTTTTCTTGGAAACTTTATAAAAATTGAGTGACCTTTAAATAAAAAAATATGGGCTTGAAAGTCTCAGGATCCCAATCATTTTACTGGTATAAGTAGAAAATAGCAAACTAATAAGAAAAATCGATTTTAAATGAATTTGGGATTTTTTATAAATTTTGAGCGTCTTCATAAAATTTTCTGTAGGAAGTAAGTAAAATCTTTATATACATAAACCTTATGTTGACTTTTATGCACGAGAAAGCTAGAAATAATAATAAGAAACATGTTTTTTTAAATTGCATAAAAAAAAATACAAGATATACGTTTAGCTGAATGTGTTTAAAAAAATACCCAGACACATGCGTATATTTTTGAAATTGCATCATTTGTATTAAAACTACACCACGTTCGCGTTAATAATTTGACGTCATAAGGTCCCGTAATCATAATTTTTTTAAACATCATATAGATTTGTGCAATAATTTATTTGTGATAAATGCTGGCATTGACTTCGCCAAATTGCATGTGTAAAAGATTTGTATATATTTTAAGTTGATTACAGGACTGCAGCTTGGTAGAACTGTCGTGGGTCAACCCCCCGCCTGAAATATTTTACGAGACATAGACGCTACGAAAAAGACGTTACGTCTATCTAAGCTAATATGTCTGGTTATTACTCCGTATTTCACTGATTAGACAGCGTATGGCCTGAAATCGCGCTGCTATTCGGTCAACTTTTTCAAACTTGATTTACTACCGAAAAACGGTTCGGTGTGTTAACTAAAATATAAAAATATATATTAAAATCTTATCAGAGAATATATTTATGAGTGAAAAGAGATCTATCTTAATTTTAAAGGCGATTCTTTTGTGTAACGCACGGCGTTTAAATGGAGAGATGCGAGATTTTGTGTTTTCTTTATAAGGTTGAAAGCAGTTATCATCCCCCTGCCCCCCGTTAAATTCAATCCTTGCTACGGTCCTGTTTAATAATAATATTTTAAAACAATGTCTTAATATATACCTGTGATGTATGTTGACATACGAAATATACATTCCTATATTTTATTTTTAAATATGAAAACTGCATATTTTTAACCCTTTGATCGATGTTGATTCAGAGACAAAAATATAAATGAAATGAATGTAAAATAGATCACAGTTTATTCTATTTTTTAATTTGGATTCAAAAGAAAAAAAATGATAAGCTAACAGTTTTGTTTGCGGATGAATTTGATTTAATCAATTAAGAAAACAATTTAAAAATATATATGGATTACGTATTTAAATAGTTAATAAATAAAGTTTAAGTACGATTCAATATTAGTTATAATGTCATATACTATATATATTATAAACTACTCGAGGACAACGTTGGTTCCAACCTTTGTACAAATGATTGGAGTACCTCTTATAAAATATGGGTTTTGCCAAACGTTTTAACCGCTTTGAATATAGTTGCACACGACACAGATTTATATAAAAAACCCATTTTTTTTTTTATATGTGAAACATTCAGACAACTAAATGTGAAATAATTACCTATTTTAGATTCCTATAATAATATATTTACCCTGTGTTGTATTTAATTTTGGACAACATTATGCGCAACCGGAATTTAGGGCGAAATTTAGAGGGACTAAAAAAATACTGAGGATTGTACGCGGAGACCACACGTTAAAACTCGAATGAGTCTACTTCAATCCGTGCTTATGTAAAGACGTCCGATTAATATAAAAACTGCCTTACGTGCTTTTAATTACATTAATTATTTGTAATATTCAATTTGATTATATAAAACACATTTTAAGAACCATTTGTATTCACTGTTTTATTTGAGATTTTTTTAAATACACATATGTTATTTTTATTGTTTTAATACCGCATATATTTCAATCAATTAGTTAAATACACGTACATATAGGAAGCACTTCACGCTAAAACTGATGAGACCGCTTACATGTGGATACATCGCGAACGTCGTATACGATTCTTTGTATAAAGCCGACATGCGTTCGCTAACTACCAACTTTGTTGCGATCGTTGGTGCAAATGTTGGATTGGAGTCAACGTTTGGAGTCGATTGCTATAAATGCTACTAGATTACGATTTATTATTACTGCCACGATCAAAGGGTTTAAAAATAACAATGTGTCCTAACTTTTAGTTTGATATAACGCAAGAAAAGGATGTTCCTAAGAAACTCAACGTATTTGTCAAATCCGTAATATACAGTTCACCACGATTTCCGATTATGTGATATTATAATATTATCGAAGTTACCAGAATGTACCTCGATGATCAGAATAATTTATTACTTACGTTGTGTATAAGGTTATTTTGTAAACAGACTTGTACAATACTTGAACGTTGAGTGTTGAAGTCAGCCTATCGGTTAAATGTTCTTCGAACAGTAAAAAATACATTTAAAAAAATCTTCCTTTGTAATTATTATTATTATTAATTATAAACACTACGAAATTGTGATTCAAAGCAATTTAAAATATTACTGCTGATTATAATTTTTGTGTTTCATTTCATTTCACTATCCCCTTTTCTTTCCCTTCCCTTGCCAAACTTAGGTAGATCTTTTCCCCTTCCCTTTTTCATTCCTCCCTTCCGCTACCTCCTTTAGATACAAATACTAACTTGAATGATTAGTTTTTTTTAAAGATTTAAGATTAAAATTTTAGAACAGTCCGAGATTTCGGCGAGAGAAAACATCGTCATTACATTTTAATGGCAGTAGCACTTTTTAATGGTCAAAATATTCTCAAGCCAAAGATCTGTCGTCAAGTAGCTCAATATTTGGATATTGTAAAGCTATATATATATACATATATATATAAAGTACTCCAATAATTGTGACATTTCGTACACGGGAAGCATTTTATTCAAAAATTGATAACCAGTAGCAATGAATAGGAAGTTATAATTCATTTCTTTAATTTTGAAATGTGAAATTAATCCTAGTTACATACACTTCAAATTCGGTTGAGCTACCTTAATATTATGAAAAAATATGATAAGCCCAAATAATCAATATAAATGTAGCTGCCACGAATCAAATAGACAACATGAATTATAAATGCATATGTCGGTTTATGTATTAATTTATTTACAATAGTGGATAATATAACAGACAACAGGTTTGCATTTCTTATAAGAAAACCTTTTCACCCAATTGCATATCTTGTGGATCGATAGAAGACTTGCAACATTTGTTGATGGAATGTTACCGGAACAAATGACAACCAGAAGCTGTTATCGAACAGTTACAGCTTAATATATTAGATCAGGGTTGCTTCCATAGAATCTTGTATGCACCTGCAAGTGAAGAAGCCAAGATTCTATGGAATTTGTGTATAATTCTATTTTGTGAATAAGGTAACATTAGGTCACGATGGGACTGACATGTTCTTTATGGACTTAAGTCCCTAAATAAAAAAATAACAGACAACAGTCCAATGAGAAATATGATGACAATTACTGCAATGGCAATTAATTAATTATAAGAAGGAGCATACTAGACTGAAAACATACAACGCTTTATCACATCGATACAACTTACACAATAGTGTATTATTAATAAATAGTACTGAAAATTTCAATTATGTAACATTAAATATTGATAAACATTTGAAAGAAGAAAAAAACGAAAACGTAAAAAAATAATTATCTCTGAAAACTAAAATTAGCCTATAGAATAGAAAACAAGATGGTTCCTTGTTTTTTATGCTTTGCATTACATTTTATGCACTTGCATATATAATCTCAGAGATACGGGAAAGGACTTCTATCCAGAAGAAAGGTAGAAACATATCAAATCTCCATTAATGCGAGCGAAGCCACGATCAAACCTAGTTTCTCTATAAACGAATAGTTGGATATATTAGTACAAGTCACATAAATAACTATTGGACATTTAAAAAAAATAATTCTATATATAGTTGTTTATTTGATACCAATAAATTAAGACCAAAGTTTCTTTGACAGTAATTAAATATTACTTGCAATCTCCAAAAAGGAGTCGGATTCTTTTCATTATAAACATAGTTCAGTATTCCGATACAGGTGCGTCTGATTAATTAATATTAATTAATTATGATTCGTTGTTCTGTACTGCTAATTAAATATTTATATACATATATAAAATGTTGACTGTCTTTTTGTATCACTGACACGATTGAACCGATTTTGACGACAATTCTGCAGGAAGTATTTTTTTTTTCTCGAACTGACTACGCTATTGACCTAGCAAGGTCTTAACAGCTTCACCGGACTACAACAGGATGCATGTTTAGAGTATTTGCACTGACTAAGCAGTAATCATAAAAGTGGTAACTTAAAATACTACTCCAACTAGTTTTAAAATGTATCTAGATTTGTTATCTATAATTATTATTGTAATATTTAAGGAGAATAAATAAATATTTTTTTTACAAACTATTACTTAATTTCGTAAAGTTATAAAGGTTCATCAGAGCTGAAATGTGTTCTCTATTGAATTTTCACATCAGATTAGTTAGTAGGTATAAATGACAATATTTAAATTTCAGAATTTGTTTATTGAAATAACGTTAGTGTGGTTTTGGTATTGTATTGGTATTTTTGTCCAATAATTATATACGTTTTTATAAAGTTTATTAATCAATCAAATGTATAAATAGCCTCAAAATCTCAATATTACATGTAACAAACTCCTGTACTACTTGCCGCTAGTCTGTCGCAAGCTGCGCGAACGCTATATCGCCATTCATGCTTACGTAGCATGTCATCACACGTAATTATAAATTTATCTTTTTTTTATATCATATAGGAGGCAAACGAACATGCGGGTCACCTGATGTTAAGCGATCACCGCCGTCCATAGACACGAGGAACCCCAGAGGAGTCGCAAGTGCGTTGCCAGCCTGTGTTTGATGGAATGATGAGAAAAGGAGAGGGGAAGGGAGAGGAGAGGGGAGGCGAGATGGGTCTCCGGTGCTCTCACTGACCGAACTAAACGCAACAATGCAAGCACTGTTACTTCACGTCGGTTTTCTGTGAGAGGGTGGTACTGCCCCGCAGGAGCCGACCCATTCATGCTGAAACCAATAATAGCTTCAGCGTGGCTCTACCACTACAACTGCCAAAAACACCGCTCAACGCACCTAAAAAAGTTTTAATTACAAAAAAGTAAATGTAAATAAACAAATCAAAGATAGTGATCAAAACAATAGAATAACTGTGTTTTTTGAAATCAAAATCAATTATAGTCTAAATATTGAATTTAGCCTAGTTTTCTTATCTAATGACACTCCGAGTAATAATTAAATACATATTTATACAATCTATTAATTAATTAAATATATGATGGGCTGCACAAGCTTAATAGAAATTATCAAAATTAAATGGATACAGGCCGCTATACTACGCATCGCTAGATTGGCGTAAGCGCAATCCGTCACGAGCATGTGGCTAGGTCATCGGTGACGCGAATCCACAAGATTTTCCCATACGAAAAATATCTCAAAACAGCAAAATAAAGATTATCCACTACCAAAAATAGCTCAAAACAGCAAAAGAAGACACTTCAATAGACTAGTACAAATGATGATGCTTCGCTGTCTGTTAAATGTTTTTTTTTTTCACTTCTACTGGATTTTTTTACACCCCAATATAATCTGTCTGTATAAACACCCATCACTGCTAAAGTACTGGGTTTACAATAAAACCTCAAGTATAAAGCACATCCTCGAGTATAACGGAGTCTTTATTTCATTCAAATCCGACAACTGTATTAAAAGTTATTGTAATTTGAATAACGGCTCGAGCTAAGTACGAGAGAAAAATAGATAAGTAAATGGACCTCTTGTATGCAGATGATTTTGTGAGGCACTGGTTTTAACATTAGGTTTTACACGGACGGTGTCAGCTATACCTATACTAATATTATAAAGCTGAAGAGTTTACTTGAATACTTATGGGGTGTAAGGGGTGTGGAGTAACATCTTAAGACTTGAGACACCCAAGCCAACCTCACCTGCACGTGGTGCACCCTGCTGATCAACGAACGAGGCAATGGCAATAGCGGGGTGGTAGGGTTATACAGCCCGACTGGGTCGCAGCCACCATGTACATGGCGAAAAAGGCCGTCATAGTGACTCGCTTTTGCGCGTCACGTTTCGGGATCAGCCTGTGCATATCCAGTACCGGGTGCCTTTTGTCATTATGGCCGGCATGACAGCGGCGACCGGCGATGGGTAATCTGTCTCTCGGTGGTTGCCGATGTTTTTGGATTGTACGATGCTTACCATCAGGCATAGTGCAGTCATTTTGTCGTGCTTCAATAAAAAAAAAAGACAAAAATGATTAAAATGTCATTTATTACTTATTTCTGGTTTGTTTCACAAAAATCGAAAAGGTACAGGACAAGTTATATTTACATTTTTATTTATTATAATGTACAGATAGATTATTAAGATTATTAGGATATATAGTAAATTAAACACATTTTAACTAGCAATATTGTCTATAAAGACGGAAAAATCGAAAGACCGTCAAATAATTCACTAAAATGTAACCTAAATACACGTTAATAAAACTCAGGATCCAGACGGTTTATGCATTATTCGGTCGTTATACAAAATCGGTCGGCTGTTTTATAGATTAGCCGTGCAATACGGCCATTTAAGGGAGCACGTAAAATTTTAATGACCGCCATATTTTATTGGACCTCTGGGAGAGTTTGATTAAAAGTCCCCCCGGTATAATCCAATCATTTGATTTCGATTATATTATATCGACTTTATCAGTATGAGTTTTTGAAATTTTATCTAAAAATGATTGCGTATGGGTACTTGACAAAATGTAATTCACTGTTTCCGACTTTTTTAATTTTTATGAAGAAAATTAATGTAAGTAATTTGAAATAAATTATACAATACATTTCAATCATTTTTAGATATGTCTGTCTACTTGTTTATTTGAACACGTATCACTGCTAAAGTACTGCGTTTATGATAAAACCTCGGTAAGAGAATCATAAAGTATATCTTGGAGTAACCTTTAGTCTTGGTTTCATTAAAATTGGTCTACTCTATCAAAAGTTATTGTAATTTTAATGAGACGCGACTTAAGTACGGGAGAAAAGTAGATAAGTAATTAGACTTAATACGTTTATTTGATGATGAGATGGTTTTATTATTCATTGTTTTTTTTTTTATTAGGTACCACGCGGACGGAGTCGCGGGCACAGCTAGTTTTGTATAAAATACGAATATTATGTAGGGATGGGATGATACCACACTTACATAGGCATTCACAGTTCGGTCCCTTTTTGGCAATGTTCGGTTTGCGTCAAATGACGAGCCGTCATAGCACGCAACACGGTACAACGTTTATCTGCACTATTATGATACATTGTTCTCGATTAGCGTGCATTTCTTTAACTTTCCTATAATAACACTCGTTATAAGGGTTGCATAATGTTAGGCAATATCCTTCCTCGATAGATAACTTCAAAATCTACCCGATAATTCCATAGGTTAGTGCGTACAAACTAACAAAAACTTATGATATAAGTTTTGTCTGTCCTAATTATTCTTATCTAAGCGATCAATTCATAAATCTTTTGAGCCGTTTCATTTCAAAATGAGCTCGATTCAATTTTAATCGTTCATGTGCCGTCTTTGATTTTTTGAAGGTTTCTAATTTTTATACATAAATAACGTAAAATATTAGGAAAGGCTAAAATTGACTTCAGCTCATTTTAAAATACAACGTCTCATTTTATATGTGCATAAAAACTTTATAACGTAAATAAGTATTGCTTTAACATTTCTATCGTATACCACATTAGACTAATAAGCGTGAACATAGAAAAGGTCAAAGCTTTTATTTTTATGAAAGGTCACACGAGCCGAACTCAAACAGGACAAGTCACATGAAAAATTAAGTTTATCTTACCCTAATCCCGAACGCCTTAAATCCTTACCCGGGTCCTATGTTTGCACAAAAAAGAAACTCGCCCGGTTTCGGACCGTTCCTACACGGTTTCGGAACATTTTTACCCGGTCCGAGGGCGATTTATACCCGGTTTTTATTCGAGCGGAATTAAAATTCTCCGTTGTGCATACTTTATCTAGATGATCAAAGGATATTCACGTTAAACGCGAAGTGGGTTTTATGTGGGGATAGAATGTTGTTTCTTTAACCGCTTCTAATATTATAAACTTTGAATATTATATTTTATCTAAAAGTCTTGGAATTACAAAGATATTTATTTTGATATTATTTCTCGAACAACCTTCCTGATAGGATTAGTATACTAAATTTATAAGTAGTCCTGCTTCTTCGTCCATGTTAAAATGGTTTTATTAACTTTAATTTGTATTTTAGTTGTAATTAGCAGGCCCGATGGACGTTGTACCGCCTTGATAATAAAAAAAAACTAAAATTATTTTGAATATACTTTATGTGTTTATCGCAAACTAACAGAGACACAGACGTGGCAGAGAACTTCCTTTTATAATACTTAATGACTTTTTTACACTCTTATAACTTTTTTTCCTAACTTCTTTTAGAGATTATAGATTTTAAGTTACTACTTATAAAATGTAAAACTATAACTTAATCTCTATAGACTAGCGTTATGATATAATAGTACACTCCGAAAAGTCTTCTATTTATCAATAATGGTTTTATAAAAATCGATTCAGCCGTTTCGGCGTTATGTATATGTACATAATCCGGTATATTATGTCTAGTCCTGTTTTTTTTTTCTCGAACTGACTACGCTATTGAGCTAGCAAGGTCTTAACAGCTTCACCGGACTACTAAGGCGAGCGCTTAGGGCACTTAGCCGATTTTTTTTAAATATAGGAGGCAAAAGAACAGACGGGTCACCTGTTGTTAAGCGATCACCGCCGTCCATAGACACTAGCAACCCCAGGGGAGTCAAGTGCGTTGCCAGCCTGTGTTTAGGGGAATGGCGAGAAAGGGAGGGTTTGAGAAGAGGAAAAAGGAGAGAAGAGGGGAGGGGCGGGGAGATGGGTCTCCGGCGCTGTCATTGACCGAACGAAACGCAACAATGCAAGCGCTGTTACTTCATGTCGGTTTTCTGTGAGAGGGTGGTGCTACCTCGGACGAGTCGACCCATAATGTTGAAACCAATAATAACTTCAGCATGGCTCTACCACCTACAGAACTGTAGCTGAAAACTCTACTAATTGTAAGAAAATAATTCTTTTACAATAAATTGATGATATCTTGGCTTGGTGTAGTTTTAAATTCTCATAAGATTCAAAATTTTCAGAGAAAAAAAATGCAAATACTGATATATTTTTTTAATTAAAAATTAATGATAAATCGGTCTTAAAGGTGAAATTCTAAATGGTGCTTTGATACATTTGTTTTGACTATCACCAGAGTTAATAAAACGCGTGTTGGTGTAGTGAAGATCGCTGGGTCCATACACATATGAAGTGTTCTTTGGCTCTAGCATGAACGGGTTCGATGGCGTAGAAAAGAATTTTTCATGTTCGTCCAGCCACCGGTATACCTGGAAAAGAAGAATAGTGTTAAAAGATATAGTGAGCTCGATCATATTTTTTCCAAAATGTTACCACCAGTTTCTGTTATTCTATTTTTAATTAGTAACAATTAACAATAAAATATAACGCCACTTAGTGGCAAAAATTGTTAAATATATATCATAGAAGCCTATTCAATAATGGTGTACCAAATAACTTCCTTAGTGAATCAAACGGTGCTAGAGTTTTTAAACTTCTCACTGATATCAATTATTCCGCAATAATAATTCAATACTAGTTATTACTTATAAAGTAGAATCGTTAACGGTAAATTTTAGCAAAGTAAATAATATTTTGTAATAAGCATCAAGACATTTCAACGAATAAGTCTATAGAGCGCATATTTTAGTCCGCATTATGCATCTATACATATATTTAAATACCTATAATAATACATTTTTACGAAATGTTTAATTAAAGGTTGGATAATTTAATACTACAGTGCCCAGCTTTTGATTGGATACGTCGGGAAGTAGACCGAGACGTTTAAATTCGGATTTATATATCGCCATCTTTGTCCATCGCAGCAATTACGCTGTGCGATAGAGAGAGCGCTTTACAAAACCCAATCTTAGCCGACCATCTTACTTTTTTTCCCGATGTGTCAAATCCAAATCCAATTACTGTATAAATTTATGACAAATATTTTTAATTTAAACAAGTACTTACGAAATCACATCTGCATTTGTAATCTTCAGATGAACTCATTGTTACGAATAAAATAATATAATTTATCTGATCTCTCACAATTTGAACCTATATCTTACAGCGAAGGTCTACAAATGAATTGTAAAATAACTTCTTACATCGTATTTATGAAACCCTGTTTACTCCTAATTGCTTTTGTATAAATAAATAGTTAAATTCTCGTAACGACTTCATTAACGAACTAATTTTATTTTTGATTACCTAATTAGGTTTTAGACACAATAGTATATTTGTAATTAGTACGCAGAAATAGTCTCACAAAACAATCACATAGTCTTATAATATGTTTTTAATGATATTACGAAATAAATATAGATACCAAATAATTTTTTATTTACTAGCGGACCCGACGGACATTATTCCGTCCTGATAATAAAAAAAACCCTGCCAAATGATATACTTAAACCTTCCTCATGAATCACTTTATCTACTGGTGAAAACCGCATGAAAATCCGTTCAGTAGTTCTTGAGTTTATTATAAATAGACAGACAGATAGACGTGGCTAAAGACTCTGTTTTTCGGTTTTATTAAGTGTTATTTATATGAATTTAAAAATACGTACCATTTGAAAATCATCTATTACTGAATCTATGGAACTTCAAAGAAACTCTATGAGGTTGATCGGACTCGTAAAGTAACAAATACAGTTGTATTTTTACTCTGAGCTAATTATGATAAAATTTTCATGTGTTGCACAAAACTTAAGGGTAGTTTTGTGTGAAAACCCTGTAAAAATTCTTCAAGGCCTAGGAATTAGCGAATTTAAACAAACATACTCAAAAACAGTTCTCTTCCTTTATTATATTTTGATTGAATACTATATCATCCGTTATTTATGGCTAATATTCTCAGACAGGACGCTTTAACAGTTTTTTTTAATATAAACAAAAAACAACAGTTTATCAAAATAAACAAAAAAATTATAAGCGACCAATTTATTAGGTGGCATATGGGAATTATTGAAGATATCTCTCTTTAATATCTCCTATCGAGTCAGTTATGTTAGCATGTTTTCTTAGGCAGCCTTGCAGTGTTTGCGCTTGAAAATACACAGAGAGAAAATCGTGTTTGACTGGGAAAGTGGAAAATTACTCTTTCATGTGAAAATGGTGTCCAACGATAAAGTGTATAATATAATTTTATTTAAAATTATATTTTGTGCAATGGTATTTATTATTTAATATAATTATAGTAACGAATATTTAAGTAATAGCTTAGAATGTACACTTTATGTAAAACGGTAATTATTGAGAGATTTGGATCTCTACCTACATTCTTTATTACCATAAAAACTTCTAAATAACGTCATTGATACATCTAACATAAACTATCATCATGATACTTTTTTATTTTACTCTTTCAAATAAAGCAATTACAATGCAAAGAGTACATTACGGACACAAGCAAGAAAGTTGTAGAGTAAGTACCTCGCATTTGATTTGGTACGTCGGGTAAAAGAGTGAGATGTCACCTAAACTCGGCATCCTTCGGTTTGTAATGCACGCTTTCTATTATATAACGCAATGGCTACGACAGACAAAGCTAATGTGAAACCGAACTTAGCTCTTTGAACTTATAACTTAACAAGTAGACATGATAGAAAATAATTGAGCCGTCACGGGATGCCTGGCCAATGTAAGACACTAAAATTGTTTTGTATAAGTTATATGCATAAAAGAACACATTACGACAGGAACAGCTATGGCATAATGAAAAGATAATGCATTACAAATTTATTCCATTCAATAATAACTGTTTATTTATTTTATCACATAAATATTTTTTTTTTTATTAAATACAAAATACAAAAATTCAACTAAGCGCCGGCGCGGTTTGTTTGGCGGCATTTATCAAAGGGCACTGGTCGTCGGCGCGAGCAAAGTAACACCAGTAGAACGAGTGGCCGACAAAACAATTATTATAAAGATAGGGTTGCAAATGTTTTTGAAGTCTTCGTTAATAATGCAAAGTTCGTGTATTGCATTGTCACGTCTCACCACGTCAACAATCAGCTTTATCCTACCATAGATAGATGTTTCACATAAAAAAAATGTTATCACACTCGTATTCTCTATATAAATTTACTTACGATATGGATTATATAAAATCGTAAGTTGAATTACAAAAACGAAATAAAATTTAACTCAAATATTATGCGAGAGAAGATTTCTCTTTTAAATATTATCATGATATAAAAGGAGAGTCGGCTGGTCAACAGTTCGTGAAAATCTAAAACCATGTTCAAAAGTCATGAAGGCACGTGACCCTGCTGTACCCATATGTTAGCTTTAGGTGCGGTGCAATTCATATGACTTTCACTGTTTTTAATTGATTTAAAAAAGAGGGTATGTATACGACCTTTATATGTGAGTTTGTATTTCTTTTTGAAGTTATACTTCTTTTGGCGCATTCAGGAAAAATGTTGAGAGTAAATTTATACGATGTGCGTGAACACCGTCACGAAAAATCAACACCCTGAAGTTAGTATATTAAATATATAGTCAATATTTTGTTTCTTTGTATTTGTTGTTTGTATTTCTTTGTATAAAACTTTCGATGTATTAAATACCTTTTTTCTATTGTTAGTGTCGTTTTTTTCTACAAACGTAGAATAAGGCGAAAGATAAAATTTTTGAAAAGATTTTTATCTTGCTAAGCCAAAGAAATATAACTTCTAACGCGTGTACATAAGTACGCACACACGTTTTTTTTATTTTATTTTGTTTTTGGCAAACAATCTTCTAGTAGACTATTATTGTTATTGTCAAGTGAGTAACGATATTACACATTTTTTGATAAAATTTCAATGAACTAAAAAAATGGGAGCCGTCTGGTTAGAACTTTCCAGGGAGTTTTTGTGGCAATTCAGAATCCATGTTCCGTGATATTATTTCCGATCCATTTCACTTATGCACAATAATCAAACTATCTTACGTAAAGCACTACCAACATTACATAATATACGGTAGAGCCAAATAACACAAGATTATGGATAAAATATAAAGACCACATGGCATTCCAAGATCCCAACAAAAACTTTCATATCTTTGTATGACCGCGGTTTTCTCAGAAACTACTCATCCGATTTTGATGGAGTATTTATTGTTAGATACTTAGTTCTTCAGGCGATATTTATATAAAACATTGGAAAGGTGTTCGGAGATATGTGGTAAAGCTCTTCAATAACTAACAGCAAATATCTTCAAATTGGTGTCTGACTTCAAAAAATATAATAGGTAAGTAATATTTGCAGGTTGTTGGCAACCCAACAAATATATTTTTAATTTATGCTTTTTCTATATACATGCAACACTGAGTTACAGTTATAATTAAATGGTCGCGTCACATACATCGTTGTCCTCGTTTTATTTCCAAAAACCCAGTGAAACCTTACATACAGTCCACTATCCATTTACACAATCTCTTTCACAGGTTGTAATGAGTATTACTCGTCTCCGCAGTTAGTGTACTTCTCACTCCTCTATACGTATTCCCCGTATACTGCTGAAGAGTAACGAATTTTCGACCGCTGCTCTGTTCCACGTAAATTGATCTTCGCAATGATAAATAGAGTAATCAATCAATGGACGATAATAAAATATGGGTACTCTATTTTATCTCTAATATTTTTTCAATTAAGATAAAGTATTAAGTAAAATGAAGTGTATAGAAAATTATTTTGCACTTAAAACTTCGTGTTTTTATGAAAGCGATTCTTTAATTTTTTTTTTTTGCCACGGTGCTTTATTATAAATAAGTACTTATATTCCAATAGGCCACCGACTTTTAATCATTTTTCGATGTATTTCTTTTACGTCCGATGCTACTACCATGCTATGTCACCATCGACGAATTAACTTATGGATGAGCCCTTCGTGCCAGATTTTGTCGAAGGCCTTGGCTACATCGAAAAAGACTGCTATTATGTGTTTCGGTTTATGTTTTTCCGGTTTCGGGTTGCGATCGGGATCATCTTTAAATCTAGCAAGAATGTACTCCGTGCGGCGCTGTATTTGTTTCGTACAAGAGTGTTCAGCACGAAAACCAAACTGTTCAGGTGGCAACACATTTAATTCTGATATGGAAGTCTGAAGACGGTTCAGAAGGAGCCGCTCTTAAAATTTGCCTAATGTATCTAACAGGCTAATCGGGCGATAGCTATCGGGAAGCGTAGCTTTTTTTTCCGGACTTATGTATTCCTATCACTACGGCCTTTTTCCAGACGACTGGAAAGTGCCCTTGGGACATGGCGGCATTGAAGCTGCAGACCAGTAAAGCTATGATGCGATCAGGAAGGAGTTTCAGTACTTCGTTCCTGATCCCATCGGGACCTGGTGACTTCCTAAGCTTTGAACGCTTGACGGGCGTAATCTTTTCCTCGCAGATATATTGAAACTAAGTCAAATCTTGCTCCCTGTCCCTTTCTCTCTTCGCTGCGGGTCTTACATCACTTCGCCTTGTCTCTCTTTCACATCGCTTTGTCTCTGTTTTCCACGCCGCCCCGTTTCGCTTTACACTTGCAAGGATACTGTCGTTAATTAATTATTCTCTCAACTTATAAATTGTACCACACGTCAAGGGCTATCAAGCGGAAAATTTATCTGAACCTTTTTGCTCAAAATCGCCTATTAAAACAAGGTCTTCATGCATATGGGACTCCGGTATAAGTCGGTGAGAGCAAACGAAAAATTGCTTATTAAAATAAAGACTTGAATTGGGTCAGTTTCATTTGTCTATATAAATTAAATTTATATAATGTGATATAGAAATTGTTTGGGTTTTAAACGATTCAAGAATTTCATTCTTGTATCTATCTTGATGGGATCTGATTATCATTTTTTATGCACAAGTGAAGTGAATGGGAAATAATACCACGGTGTTTGGATTTTGACTTACCACATATTCTCCTTAGAAAGTTCTAACAAGACGGCCACCATCTTATTAGTTTACTGAAATGATCACAAGAAGCTTGTAATATTATAACCTACATAAATGGAAGAAATTGATCTTTTTTATTATTATTAGGTACACAGGTGCGAAGAATGGGTATAAAGGTGTTTATAATTCAGGACTTGTATTTTTTAATTTATTTTTTGGCAGTAATAAAGCTTTCTTAAGTCACTTTTATAATGTTAAAATCGTATTACATCGTATCCTTCATTTAGTTCAGGTTTTCATATCCATGTATAATTGCTATTCACGCTAGAAGGCGGACTATAATGAAAATTACAAATAAATTAAAATAATATACTATATCAAATATTAATTATTTAATATCACTTTCACTATGAAATCAAATATGTCTATCTATGAATGTAACTATCTTTTTTTTTTTCGGAAAACATCGCAGCAGCTTTTGCCAGTTCCAAACGTCATTCTTTATTAAACTATTATGTAATTAGTCGCAAGGAGTAATTTAACTAATTCTCTTTTTTATTATTTAAAAACATCTACACACAAACTTATATGTTATATTACAAATCCTTTCAGATAACCTTGAACTCATATTATCCTAAAATATTGCTCATTTTACTAAAACTGTAGCAACTCATAAAGGTTTATAGTATCTACGTGATTATTATTTGTAAACCATTTTTGTACAACGTGAGAATAGAAAATACAGCGATAATAGTACAATATATATTGTTTTTAGATTCTTAGCATACTTAGATAGATTTTTAGTTTATATTTGATGTTGCCACGACTACAGATGAGGACATAGAGTAGCTTTTATCCACAGAAAGTACTGTTTACGAAGGATAGACTAGTCTATTTTATCTAAATCATAAATAAAAAAGACTTTATTCAATTTAGATCCTGAAAAGGGCCCTATGAACGTCAAAGCTACCACCGGATCGAGAAACAACTCAGACATCGAAATGAATCGGCAAGAAACTCGATCTGATTTATCTCTTCATGTTATATATTTTTACAAAACATATATAGTTACATTCGTTTTTAGTGGATGCACAGAGAGGGGCGTCATTCTAGACGTCACAATCGTACACATATCGATCAACCCTATTAGCCTTTAGACATTAAAACCCGCTTGACATGGTTCTTGAACTCACTATCCGGCAAATCAGTAATTTGATTTAGGACTTTACTATAAAACCTATATCCTAAAAAAATATTCTTAGGCATAGTGAGCCTGAAGTATGGAATAATCAATTTGTTGCTGTGTTTAGCATTTAAATTATGTTTGTATTTTACTAAATCCAATATCGCAAAACTAGTTTAATTGTTTTTAAGTTTGTAAAAGAATTTACTGCGAAATACCAATATAATAATTGTGTTAAGTATATATTATATAATTTAATATGCGAATGACAATCTCTTTCAACGGGAAACGTGAAATACTGAAATATTATGATAATTAAATGCCTTATTTAAATTTTAAATGTCACGAAAACGCCCCTAATTAAAAGCTCTTTTGGTTTAAATTTCAAAGCCATTAAGTAGTCAGAGATTTTTAGCCGATTAACTTCCAGTGTCTATTCAACAGAATTATTACTTAATGATCCGTTGAGAGATATCTTTAATGACTTCGCTCAGGCTTTCTTTTGTTCCTAGAAATTAATTAATAAAGAGATTTAAAAAAAATATAAAGAGACAGGTCATTTGACAGTGTATTGTTTGTTTGTTTTTTTTTTTTTTTTTTTTTTTTTTTAATAAAAGCGTCAATTTTCTAATATCCTATTTCGATATATCTTCTGCTTGGTTTGGATAATCTTAACAATCTAAAGGTACGTTTGCTCTTTATACAAGCACGAATATTGGTGCCTGAATTAATGAACTGAAAGAATGACGTAAACTATGTAAAGATTGAAAAAAATCATCTTTTTTTTTGTTTCATGGAAGACGCGTGTTCTGATTGAATTGATTGTGGATTGCCTTGGTTTTTTTATTTTTTTTTTCGCTTAACTGATGACGATCATATTTATCGTAAATGATACTCTGAAAAATCTTCTATCTACCAGAAAAAATCTAATCAAAATCTCCTCAGCTTTTTAAAACTCAGGTACTTTCACTTTATTTATATATCTATTTTAGTTTTGAGAATGTGACTACATTTTAATATTTCTTTTATTGAAATTTCCTGTTTTTATTTTGATCTTAATAGTCTTCTCTCGTCAGCTTTTTAAAATAGCTGTAACTATTTTTATACGACGACTGAAAAAAAACAGAATTCTATGCAAAACCATTCCTAAATTGAAACTGGCGCCTTTAAGCGGATTTTTATTCGGACCATTTTATACGAAGCGTGTATTTGAGCTTTAACACCGTTATGTAGAGTCGGTTATTGCCTGAGATTTTTATATACACGATTCTGTACTTACGGGATCCGTGCGTAGAGAACATAGATTTGAAATAAGGAAACTCACCGCTCATCCTATTTCATGTTACAGTGTTACTATGTGATTTCGATGTGATTTTATTTTAAATCACTGGCCGTCTGTAACTTCGTTTGATGGTGACACTAACAATAAGTGAAATCAAGTTAACTGTTAAAACAAAATTTGAAAACAAGTTTAAAAATTATCTATTCAGTTTAGGCCCTAATAAGTTATGAACGTCAAGTTTTTTTTTATTATCACAGGAGGCAACGAACAGTTGGATCACCAGATTTTAAGTGATCACCACCGTCCATAGACACTTGCAATACCAGGGGAGTAGCAAGTGCGTTGCTAGCCTGTGTTAGGTGGTACCTACCTAAAACTACCATCAGTACGAAAAACAACCCAGTCACCGAGAAGGACCGGAATGAAACTTGGTCGGGTTTATCTCTTTGAAATACTTTAACTTTACAATCGTTTTGAGGATGCATAGACAGAAGAGTCATTTCCGGACAACACCATCGTTCACATATTGATCCATTTTATAATAGCCGTTTGAACACTCGCTTGATATGGCACCTTAATTTACAGTTCGGTAAGCGGTAATATGCTTTGTGGCTTCCTTATTAAAAGCTAACAAACATTACCTAAAAATCAATTTCTGGCTTTGCCGAGTCTGAAACGTGGGATGACTAGGTTGTATTATTTACGAAATCATAGTTTTTACATATCTAAAACTTGTAAACGAGCAATTCTTGTATATTTTTATATTTGTATATATTCAGGATCTCGGAAACGGCGTCATCTAATTTAAAACTTAGTATGTAGGTAGTTTCGGGGATGATATATCGAACTAGCTAGATTTTATTCATAGAATTTTTCTTTTTAACTGAGATTTCAGGCAATGAAAAAATGTCGCTGCCGCTGTTAAAACAAAAATAGCTCAAATGGAAATCGGTTGCTTCGAAAATCCATGTAACCCCAGTTCGAATCCGAGTGTATATGTAATATGAATTTTTTTTAAGGCAAACCTAACAATTTATGTTAATTTAAAAATGTTTTTTTAAGGACCGACCTAGGCTCGGTCGCCCAGGTACTATTAAATTTAATTAACAAGACATTATCGGAATATACATTAAATTACCAAGATCATTAAATTATAAAGAGCTAAGTTTCTTTTAATTGTTAGTTAATTTATAAATTAGACATAATTTATAATTTACCCCAACTCATAACCATCCAAACAATATATTTATTAAAAAATTCATAATAAACTAAAACTTATTTAGATCATAGTAGGGTTCATAATATCAAAGTCCATTTGGATCGTGTGAATGTGAAATGCATTCGTATTGAAATCTCATACAGGTGCTGCGAGAGGATTTGTAAAGTAATCCGAAGTAATAATGTGAGAGTTACAGTGTCTTACTATTCTATGTGTAAACCTCTCAAGGATCGCAATGAAATACTTACTAGTATTATAAACCCGAATGTTAATTTGTTAATGTTAGTGAAATTTTATTTCCATCGCCTGAGATTTTTTGTACACCTATCGCATGTTGCATTACAGCCGGCCACGGAGTAGGGATAAAGTTAAAGGCACTCAGAACAGCAGCCAAAGCCAATATGGCGGCACTCATGGCTCATTTTAAAATGATTCAATATTTCAAATAAATAATGTTATATGAATGATTGTATTTACTGTGTATTCTATACTATAAGCAGATTGGAATAAAAAAATATATTTGGATATTCTGTCTACTATTGATTTACCATTATCATCCCAATTCTATTAAGTTAAGATTATAGACGTGATTTTAATTCCCTAAATAATTTTATAATTTTTTTTTTTAGTTAAATACATAAGATCCGATAAAAAATTTCACTTGTATCGTGATTTCATAAAACCAAAGAAAGCTTTTTATTTGTTAGGCTTTCATGCCTCAATTACTTAACCGATTATCATAAAATTCTGTATAAACGTAGTCATGGGTACAGAAAAGGATATAAGGCACCTTTTATTTAAAACAAAACTGTTTCTGAGACCGCGAGCTGAAACCGCGAGCAATGCTAATTGAGAATAAAGTTATCTTACAACTCGAGAGAAGCACATCAACTACAAGTATAATATAGTAAAAAAAACAGACGAAATCGCGGTAACTTTATTATATTCTAAGGAGTGTAAGTATTTTTTTTTTTTTTAATAAAGGAATAACAGCTAATTTTAGCTGTGATCGTGTTACGAGAGAAACGTGTTGGGGTGTAAGGGGTGTCGAATAACATCATAAGACTTGAGACACCCAAGCCAACCTCACCTGCACGTGGTGCACCCTGCTGAATAACGGACGAGGCAATGGCGCAAGCGGGATGGTAGGGTTTTACAGCACGACTGGGTCGCAACCACCATGTATATGGCGAAAAAGCCCGTAATAGTGATTCGCTTCTACGGGTCGCGTTTCGGGATCAGTCTGTGCATATCCAGCTCATTACAGGCCGGCATGATAGTGACGACCGGCGATGGACAGTGTGTCAATCGGTGGTCGCTATTATTTTTGGATTATACTGTGCTTACCATCAGGCATAGTGCAGTCACTTTGCCGTCCTACATTAAAAAAAAAGCTATAAGTAAGTGAATTGAGTTACTACGAACGTAAGTTGTTGTTTTTGGTTAGCTTGTAAATTTAGTTTGTTAGTTTGTTTGTCCGCATTCAAAGTGACGATACACCACTTAATAATCATCATGGTATTGTAACAAATTTGTAAAAAAAAAAAATAACAGCAGAATAATTTAAGATGGCAAATAAAAATAATCAGTTAATTAGCTACTAGTGTGTTATACCAAATAATAATAATAATATCAATATTATTATAAAATAACACAGTACTGTTATAATGAATTCATTTACAGCCACTATCCATAGTCGCAGTATGGTAGAAAATAGCAAAATTTTTCCACAACAGTATAATCTATAACTGTTTATAACGATGATCGTAGTAAAATAGCACAAAACCGTTATTTATTGCTGATTTATAGTCGTTATAGTTGTTTATAATTGTGAAAAATTATGGATGCGTCACAAAAATATCTTGCCAGAATTATGTACAAAACAAATTCTTTCAAGAATACTCGTCCGCACAGAAACGAGACTACAAATACAAATGTTATATACCGAATAGAGATATGGAATTATCATTCGAGAAATATTAGTAAATCAAACTCGCATGTTTTTGAGTTGAACTTGAATAATTTTCACGTATATAGAAGATATGATATTTGCTAAAAAAATTGTATCACTTTAAAATAAATGTACATTCGAACATTATAACGATATACTTTGAAATCTCGTTTGTCAAATCTTTGCTCGTCTCCATAGAGTAAAGTTTAGAAAGAAATACATTATTTTATTAGAAACTAGCGGCCTCCCGTGTCTTTATCATCGGTTCTTTTTTTTACTTTATGTATTTTAGATTTTGTCCACAGTTTCATCTGTTTTTCAATAACGATGTGATACGAGACGATAAACACACTAAGCCTAGCTAGTACTGGCTTTTAATTGCAGCTACCGGAATACACCAATAGATTTCCCGGCAGATTTCCGGATAGACCGTCAATTGGAATTCGAAAAAACCCTACCAACTACCAGGACACCATACGGTTAAACTCTAAAGATACGCCGAGAAAACAGGGGGAAAACAGGGAGAACGCAGGGTTTTTCGAAGTCATTTGACATTTATGGTAATATTTTGGCCAATTTAAGCAGTATTTTTGTAACTCATAACCTCTGTAGACAATTGAATGAGGCGTTACTTTGTGGAAATTTTCAATTAAATATGATAGTGTGAGCGTTACTGTGCACTTCTGCCTGAAATTGATTAACCATGACCAGAATACGTGAGACATGGTAGCGGCCAATCGATTCCAGGCGGAAGTGCCAAGTAACGTGCACTATAAGAATTTATAAACACTATGTTCATCTTGCGTAATTTCTCGATTATAACACAACTAAGATTATTTCATACAAAAAATCTACTAAAAATTTGGCGTTCACTAATTTAAGTACAGTTGATACACTGATTTGCAATTACACTATGTCTCTAGCGTACGGTAATTACAAACACTATAATTAATGTTCGGGAGGTAGACATTTTGTTTGGCGATAGGTGAGCGTCAGCAAAAAAGGATATCGCCATTAATCCCTATATTAATTGGCCGTGCGATACCCTTGTTTTTGTCGACCCTACGTTAACCAGCACAATAATAAATTGTTTTCCCTTGTTTATAAGGGCGTTTTTCGCATTTTTTCCGGGATATATAATACACTTAATGTTTACTCGAATTATTTTATAAACACATTTTATGTTATTTACCAGCTAAGTCCGTGACTCCGTCCGCGTGGAATTTAATTTAAAAAACAGAGACAAATAAAATCACTTGAATGTATTAAATCAATTTACTTATATACTTTCCTCTCGTACTTGCGTCGCGTCGTCATTAAAATTACAATAACTTTTGATAGAGTGAACCGATTCTATTGAAACAAAGACTAAATGTTACTCGAGAATATGCTTTATTGGAGACGAGATTTTATCGTCAACTCATTGCCTTAGCATTGATGTATGTTCAAACAGAGAGACAGACATACAGACATTTCCAAAAATGAATGAAAGTATTTTATTATAACAATAAATCATCTGCAACAATATTTTTCACAAAGATCTAAAATCATACATTAACATTATTATTATATGTATAGTTACGCGTGTTACGGTAAGTGTTACGGTAGGTGTTACGGTAAGTGTTACGGTAGGTGTTACGAGTAGAAAGAATAATGAAAAAAGATGACGATATTATAAAATTTTTATTAAGTAATTTCGATTGTATTTCTTGGAGTAATGAATACTTTAGACAGCACGAAAGTCATTGTCCGCATATACTGCACATATCTTCTTTCGGGAAGAGGCCTATCATCCTGCAGTGGGTCTCTTACAAGCTGATGATAATTAATGTACCTCTATGAACAAAGCCGCGGATGCTAAATATAAAAAAAAAACAAAACAAACCAAGACTTTAAGAGCGCTGATTTAAATTTACAGTTTAATTAACCACAGAATATAAAATTCATTTAAATAATAACTACAGTACTATGTAGACAGGAATTTATTACTATACAGTGAGTAAAAAATCGTGCAGACGTAACATTCTTTTGAAATGTTTCCCAACTGCGGGGTGTGATCTAAGATGGTAACATTCAGCGTCTAGGGGAAGATTGATCTTAAATACAGTTGTTAGAAGAATCTTTAAAGTGCCTAGACATTTGCGTAAAGTATGTAGCCACACCAGCGTATAAAAACACTACACTAGGCTATGGTGTCATTCTGATGCCTTCACCGAAAGCCCCACTTCACTATAAAGTATTTGATTCATCGTTTTTAATGATTTCTCGTAATCCGCCATTTGTAAGAGTAACTTCAAATAAAAAGCCGAGACAGTTAAAAGGACTGCCGACAGAAGCGGAAACTGAAAAAAATGGAATAATTACGTTCTCTTTTGATTTTTTAAGGACTCCCCAGAGAAGTTTTTAAGCTATTGCATAGCTTCTATCGCGGGCCTTGAGCGTGGAGACCGAATCCAAAAATTCCGTAACGAAAAAATCTAACACCCCCCACTCTGCCTACCATGTAGCTCAGCCGAGCGTTCGCTTAACGTATATATGGTACGACTGTACAAAGCTCACACGGATCGAGACTTTTTTTTTTTTTCGAAATGACTACGCTATTGACCCCGCAAGGTCTTAACAGCTTCACCGGACTACTAAGGCGAGCGCTTAAGGCACTCAGCCGATTTTATTTTGGCAACCAGCTCAAGGGTGCAAGGCACACCTCGGCTTAGCTGTTGCCTGTTGCATGCAAAATCGCGATCTATCTTAGCTAACCTAGCTAACTATTCATATATGTATGAGTTGTTGAAACGTATATGTGTATCAAGCATACACGCCTCAACAACTCCTCCATATATTTATTATCGGAAAATTGAGAGTTTTTCAGTTTGATAAGGGAAAAAAAGTAAACCCTTCCATTTTCATGTGTAAGCGTGTAGGCGTGCACGTGTGTGGGGGTGATCGTTTAATGTTGTAGTAGTGATGTATATTTGTGTGTCACCGTATCGCGCAAGCAACGCACTCAAGGGCTCCCTACCGAGGGATCGAACCTAGGCTTGAGCCGCTGCCGTGGGAGACCTAATCGGGTGCGGATCGAGAGGAGCTGCTCCGAAATCGGACGAATACGTAATCAGCTGTTTGTGAGAAAGTATACTGGTGTATAGGTATTAGCATCTATGTACAACAGTGAATATCTGTACTTGTATAATTTGTGTACAAAGTGTTTTCCTGAATAACCTACATGTAACATAATAAAAATATTTTGAACAATATTAACTTCTCGTTTATTTAATAAAAGAAAAAAAAATGTTTTCTTATCGGTCACCACGCTCAAAAAGTGAACTTGAATTAATATCAAAGAAAAAAAACAAAGGAAAAAGAATACCGCATAAATAAAATAAATAAATAGTTATAATTGCATAAGTTAATAAAAAATGTTATGCAATAGCTTTACCGCGGCAGTCCCCGAGTGCCACACGTATTTTTTTTTTCTCGAACAGACTACGCTTTTGACCTAGCAAGGTCTTAACTGCTTCATCGGAATACTAAAACGAGCGCTTAAGCACTTAGCCAAAAAAAAAATCGAAACAATGGGATAACTATGTCCTCTTTTAAATTTTTTAATTAATTAATTATAGTCTGAATTATTTAAATTTCATAATTTGTATCTTACTAATATTATAAAGAAGTTTGTGAGTTTGTGACGTTGTGGCGTTGTAGGGAGTAATCTCAGGAACTACTGCTCCGATTTGAAAAATTCTTTCAATGTTATATAGTTCATTCATCGAAAATGGTTATGGGCTATATATCATCACGCTAACACCAATAGGAGCGGAACACCAATGAAGAATATTTCAAAATCGGGTTTTTTTTTTCCTCTTTAGAGCTTCCATTGCGTGTTAGAAATAAAGAATGTTTTTATTCCACGAGAACGAAATCGCGGACAGAGGAGTATTAAATAAATGTAAATTATTAACATTAGTGTGGTTTTCACATATATTGGCACTTTAATGCTGCATTTATGTTTACATACCTGCATTCTTATGCATTTTATTATTTAATTTAACATATAATGAGCTGCACAATCTCAATACATAATATCAATATTATATTCACACAATCCGATATACTACGCGTCGTTAGTCTGGCCCAAACGCAACACATCACGAACAAGTTGGACAATCTTAATTAGCTTGACGCTGATCAGAAACCATAAGATTTTCTCTTTACAAACAACGCTCAAAGAGCCTAAAAAAGTTTTAAAATAAATGATTTAACATTGAAAAAAATAGAACTGTCAATATACTCCAAAACAAACATGCAAGTTTTTTACCAATATAGTACCAATTAAGAGAATAATCATTACAAAGACTATTCTGAAAATCATCTTGATATTTTTTACTCTTTTCGAATAAAACAAAAAGGTCGTCTTGTCTAGAAATAAAGTTCTTATACACGAGAATAGCGCTTCAAGCCAGTAACGTTATAAAAGAGTTTGCTTACTGGATTTACTTTCCTTTGTACAAATATATTGAGGCTTCAGTTGTCGGATTTAAATCCGCTCAGAACTTTTGACTAGCTATTATACTCGAGGGATGCCTATATACTAAGTCGTTCACGTTCTACATTTTGGTTATCCCCCATATTATCATTCAATCTGTACTCACACTATGAATGTCAAGGGATTATTTGAACGCGTTCATATTCACATATCAGGAGCTACGAATCAGATTTGATAAGTTTTTTTTTACATTATATAGATTATCTGTAAATGGATATTATAGTTTATTTCAAAACATGCTGGTTATCAAAGTAAAAGAATTATATAAATTGTAGATCAGTAAGTACGGTAAACGAGAATGCAATAAGTTATAAAATACTAGCAGGCACGGCGGACGTTACCCCACCCTGATAATAAAAACAAAATCTTGACAAATTATATACATAAACCTTACTCATGAATTGCTTTATTTACTAGTGAAAACTGCATGAAAGATTTTCAGTAGTTTTTGAGTTTATCGCGAACAGACAAACAGATAGACGTGGCAGAGGAATTTGTGTTATAATATATAAAAATAAGGATATATTATATTTACTATTTAATGTATGTCCCCAAAAACTTCGAACAACTGAATTTTGTAAAAGATAGATACCCTTTTTTTTCGAGCTGACTACGTAATTGGCCTTGCAAAGCCTTTACAGCTTCACCGGACTACTAAGCGAGCGCTTAAAGCGCTGAGCCGATTTTATTTAGGTAACAAGTTAATGGCTCCACGAACACGTCGGCTTGGGCTGTTATCGAAATTCTGGATCTTATATAGCTAAACTATTCTAAGCTATTCATACGTACGTTCGTCTGCGAATCGTACAAGTTCAATGGTATGATTCACAAACGCTTACATTTATATCGGAAAGGAAACGAACTAAACTACTCGATTTAGTTCGAATGAGGTGAAAAAATAAAACTCTTCCACCATGTGTATGTGTGCACGTATGTGAGGTGACCTCATGTGTGTACAAGTGATGTGGGTGAATCACTGTATCGCGATAGTAAAAACTCGAGGGTTCCATCCGGGGACGACCTAGGCTCGAGATGTTACCAGAAGAAGTTCGACATATATTCGGAATCGATAGAGGGGCCCTCCATCGTGGCGGCGCGAGTTAGTGTTAAATATCGACGTGATTTACTAGAATCTGTAAGAAGCTAGTAACCCTATATCTTAGACTCAGTAAAACCAGTAATCGTTTTTTAAATAATATTATTAGGTTTTACAAAAAAATCTCAAAGCTTATTACTGAATTACCGGACTTTAAGTTTAAGTGCCGTATCAAGCGGGCCTTGGTGTCAAAAGACTATTATACAGTGGATCAATATGTGAACGATAGTAATGTCTGGAATTGACTCATCTCTGTGCATTCACTAAAACTGTAACTTACAATTAACGTGTAATGTACTGTAGATATATACTTTATGTTAAAGAAATAAACCCGATCGAGTTTCTTGCCGATTTTTTTGGTTAATGAGTTGTTTGTCCAAACCGGCGGTAGAATGATGTTTATAAGTTGGGGTTTAAATTGAATAAAGTATTTTCCATTTTGAATAAATGTGTGCATTTCAAAGACGATTTTTTTTTATACTACGTCGGTAGCAAGCAAGCATACGGGCCGCCTGGTGTTAAGCGGTCACCGCAGCCTATTGACGCTTGTAACATCAGAAGTGTCACGTGCGCGTTGCTGACCCCTAAATAACCTATTAATTTTCCCCTTGAAGTACTCCATACTGTAGTCCCCAAGAAACACTTCAGCAGGAAGCTCATTCCACAGTCGGGTCGTTCGTAGAAGGAAACCTACTCTGGAACCGGACCGTCCGAGACCATATCGGTTTCAATGTGTGAGGACCAATTCCCTGCCGATTACGAGCGGTGCGATGGTAGAAAGTAGCTACAGGCATGATGTTAAACAATTCCTCGGAACACAACCAATTATACAAGCGGTAGAACACACATAAAGAGGCGACGTCTCTCCTGCAACTTAGTGGTTCAATACCGTTTGTAAGCTTAGGATCGCCAACAATTCTCACAGCTCGTTTTTGCGCTGAGTCAAATGGTCCAAGCTGGTATCCAGGTGCTCCCGCCCAAAGATGGCAACAGTACTCCATATGGGGTCGCACTTGTGTTTTGTATAACAACAGCCTTTGCCCAGGGGTAAAGTACCGTTGCGCCTTATTCAGAATACCGAGTTTTCTAGATGCCAGCTGAACCTTGTCTGCCAGGCGTCGGATGATAACCAAAGATTATATATCTCAGCTCAACAACCTATCTTAACTAGGAACAATACCGCATTATTATGTCACGTCGTTGGCTCTTTATGTAACTGTCGTATTCTATATAGGATTTGAGAGAACACAATTATTTCACGGTAGTTCAAAGTTACATGGGTTGTTTACCGAACCGCGGTGGTAGTTTTAACGTCCAGAAGCTATTTCTTATGGCCTAAATTGAATAAAGTTTTTATTTTTATTTTATATGGATGAATCGTAACAGAAAGTGGAGCGGTGATAATCTACATTAGATACAACAGTTAAGATTTGTTACCTGTACCTTTAGGTACATTTGACGAGTGAAGCTTGACATCGATATGAATAACCAAAGATACAGAAAAAGACTCAGGTCAGGACTCAAAGAGTTGCCAGGGCGATGAATATGCCAAGTTAGTATTGATAGTGTCTCCCACCAGTTCGTCAGGAAGGGTCCAAGGTCTTCCCTCTTCAGTCGACAGATCGGGATCATGGACTAAGGGCCCAGCACCTACCAAGTCGGAAAGAATTAGTCTAGAGGAAGTTCCACCCATCTAGCTAAATGGAGCAAGAAAAACACCGAGGGAGTTTAGTCAGCTCAAATCTGGCATTCTCACCTATTCTGCTCAGCTAGGTAGCCAAAGGAATTCAAGAAGATTCACCGCGAGAAAAAAAAGAACTCAAAGAGTTAATGTAGAAATAAAAATACATTGTAATAAATTACTCTCTAACAGTGAGAGGTGCTTTATTACAAACGCGAGATTGGCTGACACACCTTTATGAAGATTTCTTTTTAATTAGCAGACCGCAGCTACGGAGCTTTGTAAAGGGAAGGGTAAATTAAAAATTAAAGAACGAACTTTTCCATTGTTAAGATAAGGAAAACCTTAAAAAAGCGTTTATTATAAACCACTTCTGGTATAAATTTGTTTCAGCCACCGAAACAGTTTTAGCTACTTTGGGAGTAATTTAACTTGAAATTTGATTTATATGATGCCGAAAACGTAAAAAAAGTGTGTTTTTCAATTCAAAAAGCTGATGTTCAATAAAAGGGAAAGGAAATACAATAAACTGTATTTTAAATATACATCATTTTTAAAATAAATATATCGTTTTTATCACTACATATTATGAAAACAAAGTACGTCTGTTTGTCTGTCTGTTCGCGATAAACTCAAAAACTACTCAACGGATTTTAATGCGATTTTCACCAGTAGATAAAGTGATTCACAAAGAACGTATTGGTGTGTATTTTGTCAAGGTTTGTTATTATCAGGGTGACATAACGTCTGCCAGGCCCGTATACCACTGAAGCTGTAACTCGATTCAGCATGAATGGCTCGGTTTAGGTTAGGTACTACCACCCGACACACAGAAACACCGACGTTTGCTTGCATTGTCGCATTTCGTTCGGTCAGTGAGAGGGCAGAGGCCCACCTCCCCACACCCTTCAGTCCCTCACCAACATAGGCTGGCAACACACTTGCGACTCCACTGGTGTTGCTGGTGTCTATGGACGGTGGTGATCACTTTACATCAGGTGGCCCAGATGTTCGCTTGCGTTATTAGATATAAAAAAATAACATACGTTGACAACAGTACACTATCAACTGAGCTATTATCCTTTTTAAAAGGATACACTTAAATAAATTAGAGCTGATGATTCCGGCTCTAGCAATCATTGTATAGACCCTGGACGTTGTGGCGTGTTTATATGCAATGTTCCCCAATAATTCATCAAGGAATATCTAACTTTGCGACCCGCCCGACTTTAACACAGGGTTACTGATCAGTTGCCAATATTTTTTGGTCGAGCTAAGTAATGTGCAATCAGTTTCTGCTTTCCAGAAGAAGGTGTGGAAGAGTCGTGTGGTTTTAGTCATTAAGAATCTCTTATAACTCGCACTGGCCGCTCGGGCTTCAGCTGGGCATCTTAAGGTAAGGTTTTTAATTTTTAAGAAAAATGTTTATCATTATTGCATATGCAGTAAGTTAAACATTAAAAATTTGACAGACTTAAAGACTATAAACGAAGTTTGAAGGATCTGTGTCTACTAGTATACTGACGTGACTGCAGACGCAATTTGTAGTTTCATCTATCAGGCCGTGGACGCTCCGGCGCCGGACTTAGTGGATTTTTTTTTAATTTATTTATTTTAGGTCGCTTTTTAACGTATTAGGTCATTAGCGACCACGATAAACAAAATACATATAATATAGTACCACTGTGGATTAGGTTACATGAGTTTATAGATGTTTATCATTTTCCAAAAAAGTAGGGTTCGTGTTTATCCGTCTTGATTTAAACAATCCTTTAGGTTGTCGGGAACATTACACAGTCGTCTTTCGTTGCTAAGTGCTGCACATTCCACTAATAAATGTGGGACTGTTAGGTCTTGTCCACACTTGCATTTATTTTTTCTCAGTTTTAGTGATTAGATGAATGTGGGTCATATTTGTGTGTCCAATCCTCAGCCTGGTGATCACCACTTGATCTTTTCTACAACTAAAAGGTGGATTATAATTTGAAAATGGCAATAAAAGAAGAGAATGAAAGTAATAATCTCAATCTGATGTTACGATTTTTACTATAACAAATAAAACCGAAAAAAGGTACGCACCTAGAGTCTACCAGAAAAAAAGTCTAAAGAATTAAGCAATAAAAAGTAGGTGAATTTAAAAACTAGAATTAATCAAATCGCGAGTTAAATTTCAACCGAATCACATCGTTTCGGTACGTAGAAATCATAAAAAAGGTCCAGCAATCGTCAGTCGCTTGAGAAATTTAATTAACATTGAATTTTTTTTTTAGTGTAAATTGAAAATTTTAAGAATCCCTACCGAGCCCGTCATTTCGCTGTGAAGGAAATTAAATAGATTTCAATTCGTTCTTGAGATCTTAATTATTTTTCTTTGTTACGTAGTGTTTGTTTTTTTTTTTCTTTTAGTAAATAGCATTGAAATTTCATTTGGATTTCGTTTGTATAAATGTGAAAAAAAAAATGTTTCTTTGCTTGAAAAACAATCAACACTTGATTGAATCGTTGTTACTAAACCTTTTACATCGTTGAATTCTTAACTGCATTTCGTAAATAAATCTAGGTTAAAATATTTAATTAATGGTGTCTTGTCATATATATTGGGGGGCTACTGGTGTGCGTTCCACTCTATTGTGAGCACTGGTGTGTGGTGTTGTCCACTACATGAAAAGGAATCCCAGAACAAATGTTGAAGTCTTAAATGTTTTTGAACACCGGAGAAAATTCGGAGACTACGAATGACAAGCATAATGATAATAGCGACAGCCATATTCATGGTCGACAAGCAAGATTATTAGCTCCAAAAATAATAAGGTTGGTGCAGAGCGCGCACCGCCTGTCACGATAGTCGTATCGAAGGAGTCACTAATGACTTTTTTTTCTTTTTACATGGGGAAATCTCTTCGGATGCCCACCCTTGCCCGGGCAGCTAGGGTGGGGTATGTCCGACTTGCACGGACTAAAACCCCATGGTGCCTCCTTACACCTGTTGGCCGGGGAGCAGGAACTGCCTACGGCACTACCTCTGTTCACCCGGCAGGTGTCGGCCCCTTGTAAGGGGCCCCTTCTGCGGCCTGAGGGGTCAAGGTGGAAGAACCCTCAGGGAGGGGCGGATGTTGAACCCCCCCCCCCCCCCCCCCCCCCGACGAACTGTGGGAGTCACGTGGCACAATGCGACTCCATCGCGGGGCCAGCTATAGTGCTGGGCGACGGACGTGCCCGCGTCACGTCGCCCGCAGGCGCTTTACGGCGGCCTCAGATCGTGTCCTACCCGTCGCCGCCGTGTTCGTCGGGCACGGGAGAGGAGCCTAATGGTCTGCTCTCTCTTCCTCTCCGCCGCCTCCTTAGCGAGCATAACTGTCTCGCAGAATGAGGCGACGGAGTTCCACCCGGTCTCGCTTTCAACCATCTTACAGACAACAGACGAGAGCGAGAGATCCGGGCCTATGGCCGCGACAAGCTCGCGGCGTGGCACATCCCAGGCGGGACAAACTTCTAGAGTGTGCTGCGCGTTGTCTGTCGCGTAGTCATAGTGATGGCATCCTGCAACTGGCTCCCGGCTTATGCGACACAGGTAGCTCCCGAAGCAACCGCGCCCCGAGAGCACCTGCGTCAGCCAGAAGCTTAAGGTGCCATCCGCCTGGTGAGCCATTCGACCATGACCAGCCGAACGGCTTCGATAATTGTTACGCCTGAGCTGGGCCGCTCAAGTCGTCGTCGCCACTCGTCAAACACTAGGACCTGGTGGAGCTGTGACCTCAGTGCCTCGATTAAGCGGGGGGCCAGCTGCCGGAAGTGTTCCTCGAACGTCCATCGGCTGTCGAGTAGCAGGCTAAAGTATTTTAACCTCGACCCGACGCCGATGGACACGCCTCCCACGACGATCTGGGACCCTCTAGGTGGCGCGTTCCGAGGGCCATGAAAGACCAAGGCCTCGGTCTTGTTGAGTGCCACCTGCAGTCCCAGCTGCCGGATTCTACTGACGACTTGAGCGACTCCTGCCGTAGCAAGGATCGCGGCCGCGCGGTGCGTATTACCCCGGGCTAACACTAATGTGTCATCAGCGTAGCAGGTAACACTGACGCTTCGGAGGAGCGCACCGCGCAACACCCAATCGTATCCGATGTTCCACAAAAGGGGGCCCAGGACTGACCCCTGTGAAACACCAGATACTACTTCTCGCCGACTTATCCTCCCTCCTTGACCCGGGAAGATTAAGTACCTCTCAGATAGGTACGCCCCGACTATACGGCGGAGGTAGTGAGGCACTCCACGGTATTGGAGTGCATGCTTAATTTTGGCCCAGGGCAAGGTGTTAAAGGCGTTGACGATGTCTAGTGACACCGCCATAACACCTTCACTCCGGGCAACTGCTTTCTCCGCCAGGATCTTAACATGCATCACTGCATCGACGGTGGAGCGCCCCTGTTGGAAACCAAACTGGTTTTCTGACAGGTCTGGCCCAACTTCTGACAAGTGCCGGACGAGGCGGCCTGCGATGATTCGCTCGCAGAGCTTTGCCACCTCGTCCAACAGCACTATGGGCCGGTAAGCGGACGGGCTGTCCGCCGGGCGCCCCTCCTTCTTCAGCAGAACCAAATGGCCGGTTTTCCATATGTGTGGAAACTGGCCCTGCTGAAGAGATACAGTGAAGATCTTTAGTAGTCGGGATTCGAGGACCTCGTAAGCCAGGACCCATACACGGCCAGGGATGCCGTCGAGTCCTGGGGCGGTGTTTTTAGCCTGTAAGCATTTCACCGCCGCCCTCGACTCTTCCCGGGTCACCTCGGGGACCTCGTCATCATCTTTGTCGCAGCCAACCGCGCTGGGCATAATTGCAGACAGAGCTGTCGCTGGAGGCATGTTCTCTGTTGCTGAAGGGAACAAAGCAGCCACTATTGAACAGAGAAGTTCCTATTGACCTGAGATACAGCGCTATTGACTATATAGGGGGTGTTACTAATGACCTCAAACGCTATTGTTTGAAGTTATCGGCTGTTCATTATTTACCCCGATGTGAGATGCCGAGATGCCGTTGGTTGCAGGTATCGGCTGCTTATGTGTCTCGATGCCTTAAAAGGCGACCGATGATTAGATGCTGGGCATACTCGCTCAGACAGATTGGCTAGTTACACCTAGGGTTACTTCGTCGTAACTATATTCAGTGTTGTGTTTCTGTATCTGTGAACGTTTTATTCGATTGTTCTTGGTGGATTAATTGATCAAATCATAACAATGACGTCACTATAGATGACGTCATACTTTTATATGGAGTGTCCGCACAGCTTTATCACTGCACTGACATATACAATACCAGCAAACTCTGTCTTTCGTATTGTAAATTTTGTTGTAGAAGTGACATTTTCTCTGTGGCTTTTTAAATTCGATTTTATGAAACGAAAATGTGTAATGAAAAAGAGATAGCCATAAATGTACAATATGTATAAAGTTTTAGGCTATCAGAGAATGAGATAGAACGCATTTCTATACAGTTTCCCTCCCTCGAAATAATGAAGAGAGAGGGAGAGAAAGAGAAACCTCGAAGTTTATAGCACATTATTTTCTGTTTGAACATGTTGTGTATCATTAACATTGTTAATATAAAAAATAATGACGAAAACAAATGATTACTACATTCGTAGTGTATTAACCTCATTCTCTTAAATTAGAATCAAAATGCTAAGTTTCACTTCTATCGAGTGTGGACTTACTCTCTTTTTCTTTATAGGTCTCAGCGTCTGACCACAATCCCATCTAACATTAAATGTCGATGTGGTCTGAGGTGGTTAACACGTTAAACCTAGAAAGACTGGCTCTAGCTGGTTCACGTAGAGCTGCCGGAATACTCCAACTGATACTTGGCGACTGATTTTCAACTCAAGAGAGGTAACTAGCCAGGACGACTTCGAAAAAGCTATCACCATGCAACATATCATTGTATTCATGTATTTCTAACGGTTGATGCACTGCTTAGATAGTTGTTTGGAAGTGTCGTTGTCTATTTTTAATGTCATAAGAGGCAAACGAACAGGTCACGTGATGCTAAGTGATCACCACCCTCCACAGGCACTAGCAACACCAGAGAAATGGCAAGTGCAGTACTAGTTTGCATTCGTGGGGAGAGGGAGAGGATGGGAAAGGTGGGAAGGGGAGATGTAGGTTTCTGGTGGTCTCATTGACGGAACATTGTAAGAGGACCCGATATTTGACTTGAAAATTGACAATGTAAATAATATGTTTAAAAATTATAACCTTGAATTGTGTATAATATATGAATACCCAGTCAGCACATAATAAAGGAATTTGGAAGAGGTAAAAATATTTTGTGCCAATTTTTCTTACTTGGGACAAGGTTAGAAGAATGATACATAGAGATATACGTTCTTTGTTATGAGAATATAAAAATATGATTCAAAATTAACGAATCAAAAAGCAATTTTTCAAATTTTTACTACTTTTACGTGTTATCTTAAAGTCATTACTTATCTTTTATTAAAATCTTAAACTCGCTTGCAGCTGCTTTCCAACTGTTTACTGCCATTTAAAGGTAGCCATTCAAGATTCGAGATTTGTCGTGTATATAGTTTAT
This sequence comes from Antheraea mylitta, assembly GCA_014332785.1. Classification (NCBI taxonomy): domain Eukaryota; kingdom Metazoa; phylum Arthropoda; class Insecta; order Lepidoptera; family Saturniidae; genus Antheraea; species Antheraea mylitta. The sequence continues at coordinate 11,876,735 of JACEII010000025.1, read as the reverse complement.
TATTTTGTCTAAATTCAACCAAAATAAATAGTGCAAATTTTTTTTCACGTTATATTACCGACATTGTTATTTGTAACTCATAAATTTTTATATAATAAAAAAATGTATTAAGTATTGTACAATTACTATATGTTAATTTCTGATCATTTCGGCTTATTATTATAGATATTACCTGTTCATTAGGAATATATTTTAGATGTTTCTTTGAAAAGGCACACGCAAAATTTCATGATAATTGGTTCAAAATAAAAATCAAAAACACTTTATTCAATTTAAGTCCTAAGAAGGCGCTTAGGAACATAAAACTTCCGAATCGGAAAACGACTCAGACGTCGAGAAGAACCAGCAAGAAACTCGATCTGGTTTATCTTTTTAATATCTTAAAATATACTGAGGATACATCACACAATATAATCATTCTAGTGGATGCACAAAGAGGAATCAATTCCAGATATCATCATTGTACTTATATTGATATATAGTCTTAAGGTTCATTTAGTTAATTAATTAAGACATGAAACCATAACAAACAGTCTCACAGACAAGTTTATAATATTAGTAAAGATAAGAATTGTAGACATGAAGAGTGTGAAGTATTAAGGTAAGAGACTTATAAAAAAGTCTCCGGCTCTATACGGTATCGAAAATAACGATTTCAAATTTTTTTAGTAATAAAGCACCAAATATTAATAGAATAAAGAAAATTGGTTGGAAGTAAATTTCGCTCACACATACACCAGACTAAACACCCATCGCCAGCGGCTCTAGCCTAGGTCCGTTCCCTCGGCTTCGAGCCCTTGAGTGCACAACTCGCGCGACAAAGTGACACGAAATTTCACAACACTGCAACAACATTACACATATCACCACTACACACGTGCACGCATACATGTTTACACATGAAAGTGGAAGGGTTTTATTTGTTTCCTTATGGAACTGAAATAGTTTAGAAAAATTGTCCGAGACAAAATACATATAAGTGTAGTCAAGGTATGTATGCTTGGTACACACATATGTTGCAGTAACTGATATAAGTATGAATATGTAGTTTAGCTTAGGTTAACTCAGATAGGTCGCGAATGGCATGTATCAGGCAACAGCCCAACTGACGAGGTGTGCCGTGCACCCTTGAAGTAGTTGCCTAAATAAAATCGGCTGAGTGCCGTAAGCGCTCGCCTTAGTAGTCCGGTGAAGCTGTTAAGACCTTGCTAGATCAATAGCGTAGTCAGTTTGAAAAAAAAAAGAAAAAATCGGTCGACAAACAAAGGTGATAATGATACTGAATCGTTTCATCCTAGCTTATTTACACATAAAAGAGTCACATTTATTAAACTTTTTATCTCACTTTGGTAACATTAAGAATAGTGTTATATTCGAATTCATTTTCAAAAAAGATTAATTTTCAGTGAATTTATTAGACTGATTGCTTCATTAGGTAAATATGTAGTAAGTATATATGTAAAATAATTAACACATCCGCAGTGTGAATGTCGAGCTTTATCCCACAGAGTGCACTTGACAGTACTGATAATTTTAGATTCGGCGGAGATATTTTGGAATGAATCCAAAGTTAGAGATATTTTTCATATTTCGAAATGTCATTTTTCTCTTCGTGTGTTTTTTTATATAAACGATAGACTATCATATTACATATTAACGTTATTTATGAGCATAGTCATCATATTCCAGTTTTACGAAAAAAACATCTTGTATTCTTGAAATAGAGTTATTGACATATTCATTTGTTGAAACTTGATGACACTTATTTCGACTACACTATTGAGTTTATTAAACACCAATATTAGACAATATAGGGTTAAATTATGCGAAATTGTAATCTATACTATTATTATAAAGCTAGAGTGTTTGGTTCAACGCGCTAATCTCAGTTACTTACTACTGATCTGATTTGAATATTTTTTCAGTGTTAGATATGTAATTTATCAAGGAAAGCTATAGGCTATATATCATCACGCTAAGATCAATAGGAGAGGAGCATCAATAAATAATGTTTTAGAATCGGGGTGTTTTTCTCTTTGAGAGCTTCCACTGCGCACTAGCGTTATCCCAAAGCAACTTCCATAACATTACACGCGGACGAGGTCGCGTCAGAGGCTATTAAGTAATAAATACATGAAACATCTAAAATTCTCTATATTATCCTTATCTCTTGTAAGTTAATAAAAACCACAAATTATAATAATCTATATTCCTAATATTACAAAAAGGTAAAATATGTGACGTTCATAATAGTATTAGTTTCTCCTATATTAGCACACAAAATCAATTAAAAAAAATGACGAACTGCAAAATATCGATATGTGATATCGTGTACACAGGCTGCTAGTCTAACCCAAACCGCATAGTGCAGTACGGTTTGTCACGCTTACTATCATGTCATGACACGAAACCATAAAAATTTGTCATGCCAAAAATACCGCTCAATGCGCCTAAAGAAGTTTCCACTTCAAAGTGCAATAAAGTACACAAAACTTTGAAGAAAATAGCAACTGTTTTTCAAATACACTGTATGTAATTTAGCTTCATATTAGTTCGCCGCTGCGTCCGTTTTATCAGACTCGCCATACGACTAGATTTATGCCTCAATTTTCTAAAGCTTACAAGGCGTCCCCCATCTCAACGAGACGTCGTTGACTTTGAAAAATATATGAGAGAACTGAGAAATTTTTCGCGTTAAGTGAAACTTAAGTGAAGCACGTAACTTTATTTCGAATTGTATTAAACATATCAGGTGCCCTTTCTTCAAGTAATTTACGATTGCAAATTCAATGTAGTCTGTAGATTAAATTTTCGACTATAGATTTCTCATAAGGAAGTATTTCTGAAACCGCAATTTTAGTGTAAATTAAATTTAGTAAAATAAAAAATAATATAAACCATAACCAAAGTGTTATTCTGATATTATAAGCTATATTATACTTTTTTACTCAACATCGGTTCAGTAGTTTTTGTGTAAGTTAGTAATATACAACCATCGTCACTAATTTTCGAGTCATTTATGAAATAGCTGTGACCGCGACTCCGTCCGCGTGGACCTAATGTAATTGAGACCGTACCAACGAAAAAGTCACTTCTAGAAAGTAACACACACAATAACAAAATACCATTTAGAGGAAACTCAAAAATGTAGATGAAGTCGCGATACCTTGCTAGTGTTATATATGACAATAAATTAATTAATTGCTGCAAACTACATTCATTTATGACTAGCTGTGCCCGCGACTCCATCCATGAGGAATCTAATGTAAACAGTGACTAAATAAAATCATCTGAAAGTCTATTCACTTGTCTACTTTTCTCTCGTACTAAAGTCGCGTCGTCATTAAAATTACAAAAACTTTTGATAGACTGAACTGATTTTAATGAAACCAAGATTAAACTTTACTTAAGAATATGCTTTACAATCTTCTTTGTAAGGTTTTATCGTGAACGCAGTACTTAAGCAGTGATGCATGTTCAATCAAACCGACCGACAGATAAAATGGGGTGTTTTGAGGTGTAAGGGGTATCGGGGGTATAAGGGGTGTCGATTAACATCTTAATACTTGAGACACCAAAGCCAACCTCACCTGCACGTGGTGCACTCTGCCGAATAACGAACGAGAAAATGGCGAAAGCGGGGTGGTAGGGTTTTACAGCCAGACTGGGTCGCAACCACCATGTATATGGCGAAAAAGCCCGTCATAGTGACTCGCTTCTGCGCGTCGCGTTTCGGGATCAGCCTGTGCATATCCAGTACCGGGTGACTTTCGTCATTATGGCCGGCATGACAGCGGCGACCGGCGATGGATAATCTGTCTCTCGGTGGTTGTCGATGTTTTTGGATTGTACTATGCTTATCATCAGGAATAGTGCCGTCACTTTGTCGTGCTTCAATAAAAAAAAAAAACTGACAGACAATCTAAAAAGTACAAACATGTTAGATTCATTACATTCATATTATATGTAAAAAATATATATATATATTGGAGATTTTTTTTTTCCTTTTTGTTTTAGTCTGCAGACTTTTTTTTGCTTAGATGTAGTTTTTTTTTTACGTAAAAATCGTATCCGTGAGCATATATATGTATATATATATATATTATTATTATTAGTAATTTATTAAATATTCACTGTTTAATTATTATTAACTTTTTTTTAATTGGTTTAATGATGTTAATGTTTTTATAGCGCTTGCATTTCCATTCTTTATGGCCATTTTTAGGTTGTAATCCACATATATCGGAGTTTTATTATTTCCTTAAAATCAAATATAATTTATCAAATTTAGGCTCTAAGATAACGCTTATGAACGTGAAAGCTACCACCGGTTCGGATAAACAAGCCAGTCATCGAGAAGAACCGGCAAGACACTCGATCTGGTTTATCTTTTTAACATATATTTAAAACAATATAATATGACATTCGGTCCTGGCGGATATAAACAAAGGGTTATTATTTCTAGACATCTCAATCATTCACATATTAATCCTCGAAGACCTCTTGAAATGGAGCTTATAATGTGCTTTGGGAATCTTTTATAAAACCTAACAGTATTAGCAAAAATACTATTACTGGTTTCCTTGAGCCTGAAACGTGGGATAACCAATTTATCACTGTTTTTAGTATTTAAATCATGTTGATCTTTTTACTAAATCCAAGGGTTCCAAGTTTTGCGGAAATACATTAATTTATCAATAATTTTTTGGGAGGGCTGAGTCAAAATACTGAATTAATGGAAAAAATCACGAGACTCCATATTGTAAATAGCTCAAACTGTCCCTTATTGTAGTAGAAATATGGTATCTACCTCTGCTGTTGTATTCCAGAGAAAAATACCATAAGCCATTAAGCTATGGAAGATTTCTTATATATAAAACATACTGAAGCTTGTATTTCAATTTTACAACAATCTAATACGTAAAATAAGGTTTTGTAGTCCGGTGAAGCTGTTAAGACCTTACTGGGTTAATAGCGTAGTCAAATCTAGAAAAAAAACCTAAAGGAAGAGATGCAGACCAGTATCACATCTCATTAATTTGAATAAACAGTTTTTGAATACCAGTGACTAAACTAAAAACGTGTTACTGATCCCTCTCATTCCTTTATTAACCATAATTTAGATTTCACATGACTTTTGATCCCTCTAATACACCGAATTAACTCCACGACAATGTTACCGGTTGTCAATACGGTGTAATTGGTCCGCTTACGGTCATAAATAAAAATATGTCTTAAACACACAACCCGACCCGTAGCGTGAGGTCAAATAGCCCTCATGATAGATTTATGGGGCCACTGTCGCCGATAGGAGTTTCAGTATTAAGGTACACACAATATATAAAATAGAATGGTTGTATATTTGAATTAATATTTTTTACATAAAGGTAAAGTAAGTATGTTGCTCGCTCGCCGAATTATCACACTCCAATGAGTGTGTTATTCAAAATCATAAATTATTTATTAAATTTAAACTCTGTAGAGACACTTACCTACACTAAAAGCGTTTCATAAAACATTCCAGTAATCAAGAGGATTTTATTTGACGTATTGATGCGAAGACAGCTTTAGCCGCGTTGATCGATTGTTGGTAGAGAGAAAAACTTAAGGGTGGCGTCAGTGATGATCTCGACATGCTCGTAACGAATTGTGCTTGCGGTAGTCTAGCGACGTGTAGTATAGCGATCTGTGTAGGTATATATAATATTGATATTTTGTATTATGATTGTGTAGTCATATTTTTCTTTCCGTATAAAGAAGTAGAGGCAGTCAGAAGACTGCTGACAGGAGTGAAAACTTAAAACAATATAATAACTGTGTGGGCGCTGTAGAGGTGGTTTGTGGAATGATGTAACTTTTTGTATGTTTAATATTTTTAATTATGTAAAAGGTATACAATATATAATATGTGCTCATTGACTAGCGATACACTAGAGAGTGGGGCACCGAACAACCCGCGCAGATCATGCGCCCGCGCAGCCCCCGCCCCTCCGTGTCATATATTTCACCCTTTCTCTTGGACGTAGGTCGCAGGGTTGTCGCCTCGACAAACTGTGTTACCTTTGGAATGTTGATATTGATTATTACAATGTATAAATTTCATAGTTTGTATATTGAATTTTTAACGTTAGCCTGGTTTTCACATCTATTGCAAGTAGTAGCAATAACTATATACCTTTTTATAAAGTCTAGTACTCAATTACACGTATAATGAGCTGCAAAATATCAAAATTACACGTACATAGGCCGCTATACTGCGCGTCGTTAGTCTGACGCAAGCCACGTAAGCGCAATACTCGGTCACGCTTACTAACATGTCGTTGATGTGAAATCATAATTTTTGTGCTGCCAAAATTACCACTCGACGTGCCTAAAGAAAGTTGCGGGTATAATACATTTTTACATATGAATATATTTGTAATTCTACGCAGACAATTTCAAACGGATAACGGCTAAAACAAAACTCAAGATCAAAAATCTTTGACTAGACTGATCCACGTACCAATGGTACCGAATGGAAATGTTATCATTCGATCATTTCACGCAAACGTGACCCGACGTTTGTGCGATGCGGGAATAAAGCAGGCTACGAATGAAAAAGAAATACGCTCCCTCTGTCTTACAGAATATAGCTTGTACGTGCGTTACACCGATGAAAATGTAAGGGCGTTTTGAAATTTATATCGGATACGTTTCGCATTTCTAAAACACGTGATAAGTAAATTCGTATTCATATGAGACTAGCTTCTTCTTGCAAATTTGTTTGATATATTGTATATATTTCTTCAGGTTCCAAGCTAAATCTGTAGTTAGCTATCATGTCGAGCTCATCAGTGACGTGACCTTTAAGTTTTTCCCTAACTAAAAATCGTCCAGCGCGGCTAAAGATGTTTTCACTTCATAGACACGTCAAATAGAATCCTCTTGATAACGGGAATGTTTTCTGAATTGGGTGTAGTGTCTGGCTTCAGCATGAATGGTTCGGTTTGCTCGTGGTAGTACCACCCTGTCACAAAAAACCGACGTGAAGTAACAGTACTTACATTGTTGCAATTTGTTCACTCAGTGAAAGCAACCGAGGCCCACCTCCCTTCCTCCCTTCCTCCAAACACAGGCTGGCAACTCACTTGATACATGTGATGTTGCTAATGTCTTTGGACGGCGGTGATCACTAGCCAGGTGGCCCGCGAGTCCCTTTGCCTCCTATAATATTTAAAAATAAAAAACAAATTCTATTGCTGGTGATAAACAGTAGACAAACAGAATTTTCGCGTAAACAATACTTGTGGTTTAATCAGTCGTGTAATTGAAATCAAGCATCATAACAGCTAAACAGGTTATGCAGAACTCGCGTAGATTTCAGTAATAATAAACCTAAGATTTTTTTTTTCAGATATCATGCATATATAGATGCTGGCAGCACTACCTAAAATGAAGCTATGTAAGCTTATGTTGTTACAGCTAAGTAGACTCATAACGTCAGGTAAGATTGTAAACAACAAATCAATAAAATTGAAAAGTAAATACAGTACCGAGTATGTGTTTTGGTACAACAGGCAGTACAGTGAGTCGAAAGCGTCATGTCGTTCGCCTTGGCGGCATACGGGTCGATTTTACTACCAAGTTGTGTCAATAACTCCGCCAAGTTTGCCCCTAATATTCGCGTGAGAATTTGAAAAAGAGATATATATAGGATTTCCCATCGTATTTTTGTCCATCATTTAATTTTTTTTTATCCACCTCTACAACAGAGTTAAGAAAAATTTAAAATGTGTGGGCCAGCCTCTAAAAAACTTTGAAAAATAGAAAATGTCAAAGTAGATTTTTAAAGTTAGTCATTTGCCTACGTTTGCCCATCCTTTATTTTTTTAACAAGTCTAATCATAAGGGATCGAAATGGGGTTGGAAAAAAATTGAGTGATCAAGAATTTTGAAATGATGCATTTGTATTTACTCCCTTTGCCCATGTTTTGTATATTTTTAAAACAATTAGTCCACTAAGTACAAAACATAGAAACAACGTGCGATAAGAATAATGAGTTCTTTTGTGGTAAAGACGAGAATAACGCTCCGTTTAGGAACAAACAAACGGTGGAAAAAAATTACGTCAGGGATCACCTTTTTCGATTTCATTCAATATTTTTTTGATTCTAAAATGATGCGCTTTTAAGGAATCCGTCTATTCATCTTTATACAAGGAAATAATGAACTCCGTCTCTTTAATATAACTTTGAAATATGAATGGAGGCCAGTAGATTATGAATAAAAGATTTTAGTTGAATTTAATCAGAAGCTTCAGCCAATCGAAGTATTCTTTAACTTGTCAGAACAGTTTCATTCCTTAAGCTTTTGGGAATAGAATCTTATCTTTTTTATTTGGATTTTATTTACCTAATTCTTTCTTACCTTCTTATGCCCGATTGAATACGTTGAAAAGCGTATTACCTACAATATTTAAACTCTGTCTTGAAAATATCAGGCAACTCTATAAAAATTGTTGACTGATTATCAAAGTTAAGCTTAGTATACAATCATCATAAAAAAGGTTACTAATTGACTGATGAAAAAAAAAACAACTCAAACAAAGACCACAGCGAAAGCTTCTAAAAAAGAAATGAGCATCCTTCTAACTTGTTAATGGAAGCAATTTAAAACTAAAAATAATTTGTGTTGGCCATTTGCGAAATTTTAATTTCGCCGCCTTCAAATTAGTCCTGGGTCTGTTGTGTTCTAATGTTTGGATTGCGTTTATGTTAGTGAAGATTTTGTTTGTTTTTTTTTTTTTTTCTCGAACTGACTACGCTATTTACCTAGCAAGGTTTTAACAGTTTCACCGGACTACAATTTGTTTTGTTATATTCTAAGAGTAGGTATTTTACATTTGTTGAACTGAATAGCTTATTGACAATATTTCGATTTCTAGAAAACGGCCTGTCTTTCAAGAAATGCTCTTTTTACCTATTTATTATATTTATGTTTGATGTAATTTGCTTATTTTTTTTTTCGAAATGTCTACGCTATTGACCCAGTAAGGTCTTAACAGCTTCACCGGTTATTTTATAATAAATATGATCTATAAAGTGTTGTGGAGCATTGTGCCGTTATTAGGACATTATAAAATTGTCAGCAGTGACGATTGCGCAGCGGCTTGAATCAGTTGCTCGTGCTAATAAACGTGCGTACATTTATGTTGTGTTTCTTTTTACAACACCTAGGTGACTTAACATTAGATCAGGATGGAGGAGCATAGATTTAATGTAAGGAGATAATTCAAGCACGAATATCATTAAAAGTCTCCTCCCAACATTGGTGGAAACACAACTCCTAACACACCTAACAGTATTTATAGACAAGGAAGATGTGTCAAGGTTTTGTGATAGTATATTTCACCGGACTACAAGACGCTAAATCTAGAGGGAATTCGATCTTATGTGCAGCTACCGGAACACACCAACATGTTCTTGGAGAGAGATTTTCAATTTAAGAGTGGTAGCCAGTGGTACAAGGTATAATATAAATTTATATGTTGGGATTATCTTCCAGCCAGAATTGACTTCCTTATTGGTCTATTACAGCAGATGTGATGAGACATAACTGTGTATAAGCGACGATGCTAGATAATCTTTCTGTGAAGACAAAATAAAAATATGTTACAATCAAGATCACCTTTTACCCACTAAAATATTCGCTAAATTAGAACAAACGTTACTAAGTTAATTTCTAAAGGTAAAGCGACTTCGTTTCGCAGGAACAACAGGCTGTGGTTTGGCACATTATTGAGTCGCGTTTGGGGCGAACTGAGTAATGAATATCTAATACGAGGCAATTAATATGAGAAATACCTTTATACCTGGGATAATCTTCAGTGACGTGTTCATACATATATTTTCATAATACAGATAAAACAAATGCTTTTAGTAATAGCTAATGAGCTAACGTAAGTCTAGATCAAAGAGATGATAATACGCTCAGCTAAAAAAAACTTCTACTACAGTTTTGGCGGAATGTTAGTTTGTCGTGTAATTGTTTTTATATTTTATTTATGATCTTGTGTAAACAATACTTGTAATTTTGGTAGTGAATACCGCGTAATACGTAATATAGTTCGGCAATTGTGCATAATTGAATTGGTTGGAAAACGATACCACGGAGCATACATTCGGGGATACCATAAAAACTTTCCGGAAAATTCCAACAAGAAGAGAGAGATTGAGATAGTATATTCTTGGAGTACTCGAAAAATAGAGAAAGAGAGGAAAACAGAGAAAGAGATACGTAGAAATCTGTAGTAATCTCTTTTAAAATATTATTCTGCGTTGTCTATTATTAATATTATTATTATTCAGTAGTCATTGTAATAGTAATTGGAATGGTAACTGGAATTAAAATTGTAGAATTTATAAAAGTAAGCCTTTCGTTTTTGACGTTAAATAAAAATAACCGCAACGCTTATGCAATGTGTCCTTTCCTGAATATAAGCGTCTGCCGTACCTGTGGTGCAAACTAATTACGAACATGATGAATTTATTCTTTCATTTGTGTTTCATCACAGGACAATCTAAATAAACTTCTTTATTAAAGCTGGTGATAAAAAGAAATTAGATAATTTTAGTGTATTCTTTTTAATTTTTTTTTTCCATCCCTTAATTTTTTCCACCATATATTACATTACAAACGGCACGCGGCCGCATAGTATGGGAAAAGTGAAAGGCGCTCGCTTGGCTGTGCAGCCAAAGCCAATATGGCGTCGCCAATTCAAAACGATTCAATGATTTAAATAAATATTATACTCTGTTTTTAAAATGCGTCCATCGTCTGAATGATTGTATTTATTATTTATTCCGTACTCTAACACGCAAAAATTAAAATGTATAGTTGTATACCTTATCTAATATTGATTTTCGATTCCTATTTACTAATTACTAAGTTAAGATTAAAATGCACCTTTGATATCCCGAATCGAATAATCTTCCAAAAATTTTCGGTTTAACACCAAAAAAAAGATACTTTTTCGTCATGGTTTCATAAAACCCCACATTTTTTTAATTATATCATTGTCCATAGCAAAACATCATGCATATCCGAACGTGTATTCGCAATCTTGTTTTTTTTTTTTTTTATTAAGTTAAACCTAGTTGTGGACGAGGGCTAGTACGCCATACACTTAAATCGGTCAAAAAGAAGGAGAGAAGAATTGCAAATGCACGAAAAATGGACTTTTTTATATAAACACAAATTATATCCATTGCCAGTCATTTGTTATTAATATTACTTACCAACAAGCCCAGCGGACGTTGTCCTACTCTGATAATTAAAAAAAAAAACAGATAAATTATATAAATAAACCTTCCTCGTAAATCACTCTATCTGATGGTGAAAACCGCATGAAAATCCGTTCATGCGTTTTAGAGTTTATCGCGAACAGACAAACAAACAGACGTGGCGGATGACTTTGTTTTATACTATGTAAGAATAATAATGATGATTATGAAAATTCAATTTATTGTTATATTATCATTATTAACAGTATTTATAATTGTATTATGAAAAGAACCGCATCTAATTCCATCATAAATAAAAAAAAAAAGTTATTAAACCTCCGCTATAGGTTATTTATATATAGTAATTTGATTTTTATTTAAATGTAAATTGACAAGGGAAACTCATATGTGGACTCAAAAATACTATTTGAGGCAGTTTTGTTACTTAATTCGGAATATATATAAAGCTCAGTATTACACAAAACGGCACTGAGCTCATAATTCTTGAGACGGCAGAACACATATATTTAGTTGATTTATCCCACTAACTATTCTGTATATAACGATACCGATCAACCCCATTACTAAGAACAGTAATGAAAATTGCCAATTGAATGCTATTAATTAAATTTATATTTCAGTTACGATGTGAAATAATAATATTTCTCGTTCGCAGGTGGAAATGAAAACGGGATTCCGAATGATACTGCGATGCCTTTACTGGAATTTATTATGAATTTAATTTAATTTAATAATTGTGACTTAATTATCAGTTTGTTTAATGACAAATGGTTTTACCTGGGAAAGTTTTTAATTTGTTGTAAATTCAGCGTTATATTTATCTTCTAATACCTTTAAACGAGCAATTCTTGTATATTTTTATATATTCGGGATCTCGGAAATGGCGTCTTCTATTACCTTGAAATTTAGTATGTAGATAGTTTCGGGGACGATAAATCGATATAGCTAGATGTTATTCATAGAATTTTTTATAACTGAGTTTTCAGGCAAAATAAAATATAGCTAGAATATAAAGGTAAATTCGCCACGCTTGTCAAAACAAAAATAGCTCAGATGGAAATCGGTTGCTTTGAAAATCCTCGTAACCCTAGTCGAATCCGAGTAATAGTAGAAAAGATGTACTTTTTTTTTTATATATTTTTTTTTGTAATTTTTTTATATTTTTATAAGGCAAACCTAACAGTTTATTTTAATTTAGGTAGGCTCGGTCGCCCAGGTACTATATTTTATATAAGAGCATTTCTAAAATTATACATGGTCACACAATTTTATAATTCTTTAATACAATTTAAAATAAAAGCGTGTGGAGCTGCAGGTACAGCTAGTTATACAATAAAATAAATGTAACAACATATTAGTGACAGTTTCGTTTACACATGTCTCTTTCATTCTTTAAAATTGTTATGGTTTGAAAATCGATTAACAGAGAAAATACTTCATGACGAAGAGAAATAACATACATAAATACATACATCAATATAATTTAAACTGCTTATTAGATCTCATGCTTATAATACAACTAATTGATAATTATGCAAAGAGACGTTATGTTACCGTTGCTCAATTATTATAATGTACATCATACGAACCGAAGACGAAACCTAATAATCGTTTTTTTTTTTGTTATTGGTTTTAGGAGCTATAGGGAGATGAAATATAGTTTAGATTTTTAACTTATCTGTCTGCTATTATAAATTTTTAACTTTCGTCCGTTATCCTGGAGGACCCCTTGTGTTTTAAGGGACAGAAAGTATTCTAGATTTTACTTTGTAATATTGTTTATCACTGTGTCCATTTTCATCAAAATTAGTTCAGTACTTTCAGAGTGATACACGTTCACAGAGCCAGACAGACAGATAAAAAAAAGTTGTAAATAAATTATTTTTCGCTTCTATATCGATAATAATAACAAAGTTCATCCTGATTAACTTTCAAAAAATATTTAATATACCGATTTAACTTTGTTACAGCTTTCTTTATGTACAGAGAGGAGCTGTCAGTGAGATATTTCAGATGTTATTGATAAGAGTGTAATTAAAATTAGTGTTCCTAAACATATTTACGTAGTATATAGTAAGTAAGTATATGTATGTAGTGTAATCTTAGATTATCAGCTCACAAAGACCTTCCACTACTTCATAAAATGACTTGGAACACCATACATTTAACAAGGTTAAGGAGCTTTAAAACCTAATTACCAGAAGTAGTCATCGTTCTACCCAGAACAGATGTCAGTATATGAGAATGTCAATCGGTCGTCAATCGCGTATGATCTGATTACAGCTGCTCAGTCAGTGAATTGTGACCTGGGCCTCTAGACATTGGCGGTTATTATTTATCTTAATACTAAACGGCATTAAGAAGACTCTATCAAGAAGAATTGTGTATATAGTTTTACACGGTAATAAGCAAACGTCGTGTTCACTGAATTCTGTGAAAGAATGCACTGATTTTGTGCATCATGAGTATTTATCTCCCGCCAGCATCCTGAATATCTCAACATTATCGCCATTTTTGGCCTTTATATAGTGATGTATATGTCTATTTTTGTCTATAAAACTATCAAAAATAATAACATAAACATTTCACCTACAACGTTCCTTAAACATATTGTTATACAGATTTTATCTATCCGGGCCAAGTATCTTCTATTCCTTCCATCGAAGAAGCCGGCAGGACTGTCACCACTCTATCGCTATTCACAAATCTATTTTGTTGCTATATACACAAGGTTCAATTTTCCATGGACTGTACGGTAAAGTTTAAAGCAATATTGAATCTTATAAAATTGAACCGTATTTCGAAGAGTATAGAGATAAATTCTGCTTATATATTTACCATTATAATGCGATGCGTATTAGGCATTCTGTATTCTACACAGAAGGTTTCGAAATCCATTTCCGGTCGACGCCAATCGACTCCCAAAGTTAGAGAGACGACACTACAAAATAGAAACGAACTGGATATTTTAGATTTTATTTGCACGTATATCATTTGTTGTTTTATTGGAGTTATAGGGTTGTCGAAATAGTAAAAACAGTGATACAACGGCACAAGTCACAACCCTGCTACATTTTTACGACTGTCTCTCTGTTCTCCTTATTAGTATACTTATAACTTCTTAAACCTATTAAAATTATACATTTTTTAAACTATAATTGTGTTCTCCACCCAGGTTTATAAGTATACGTTTTGTTGCATTAAGTATTTTTTACTGGTTTCAGCATGAATGGATCGGCTCGCCCAGGTACTACCACCCTCTCATAAAAAACCGACATAAAGTAACAGTGCTTGCATTACTGCGTTTAGTTTGGTCAGTGAAAACGCTGGAGACCGACTACCCTTTTCTCTCCTCCCCGTCTACTCTTACCCTCCTCTTAAACACAGACTGGCAACGCACTTGCGACTCTCCTGATGTTGCAAGTGTCTATGGACGGTGGTGATCACTTAACATCAGGTGACCCACCTGTTCGTTTGCCTACTATGATTAAAAAAAAATGTTTTAAAAAGAAATTCTGTTTCAATATATCTTAACGAATAAGAACAACAAAATTACAATTACGAAGAAAATACATCGACACAAATCAGAATAAGCTTCTGGAAGCTACTGAGGTATAAAAATGTGTTATCTAAGACGGCTTGATGTAGTATTGTCCAAGACAAGACGAGACTTGGCTTGGTCTTTCATCAATATAACTGGTCTTGGTCTTACGGCAAGAGTCTTGCAATTGGCTTATTGCTATTTATTAGGTTTAGACTTTAGAACAACACAAGATATCGATACGCTTTGAGCTTATGTTTACATAAATATAGCAAAGGCTGATATTAACTAAATTCATAATAAACATCAATTTAAGGAATTTTTACAGGAATATATTTGAAATTCTTTCTCGTGGAAAGTTAGATGCTTAATTAAGTCTGAAGTGTTTGTATTTTTCATTTTATTCCTTTTTTTATACTGGCATAATTTATAAATAATGATTTGAGTCACAGAAATTATTATGAAAAACTTTTTAAATTCAATATAAGATCTTAGAATATCTAGATCGGACACTACCTACATATCTCACAACTCCTATTAGAATAGTTTGAATTTTCGTCACTCATGTATGTTATTTTAAAATTATTAATCTGAAAACAAGTATGATTAATTAATTAATTAAAAAATATAATCCTCTGGACTCGAAGCGAAGTATGAGATTAATTGAAATTGTAATATAAACTCTTACTTATATGCACACACCGAAAGACGGTTAAAGGAAACTTGATCATTTTCAAATTAAAAAAAAAACATCACAACGCCACCAGCTATATTGTTACATCTACCTAATAATAAAATGTATCTATATAAATAATTAAATTAAACTTGCCTATGCTACTGTTGAACGTAATGCAAATAAAGACTTATCGTAAACGCAGTATTATAGCAGTGATGCGTGTTTAAACAAACCGACAGACAGATATTTCAAGGCATTATTAAAACGTATTTCATCACTTACTCAAAGACACTGACAACATTTTTTTTCCACAAAAAGTCTAAAAAGTACAGACACATTCTTTTTTTATACACAGATAGATATATTGTAACAAAGTACCTTTCTGATAAAGTTTAATCCGAATACGTCCGAAATACTCAATGAACGCTATCAGTCCTTCCATCTAGATACGAAACATTTTAATCCGTCTGTATGTCTGTCAAGGGACGGATTGGACCCTCGAGTTGCATAAATAGACATCATCAAGTAAAAAACATGTTATTGGATTCCTTTAGACCTTTTTCAGTCCGAGATCGAATGTTACGAGAATAAATCCAAATTGTGATTTACAAACTACATATGCTTTCTGACTCTTACATTGTTACAGCTATTTCAAACTTCAGGTACTCATTCGGTATAGGATTATAATTTGCGTGTGTTACAAAATACGTATATGTTGGCCGGTCGATTAAGGACACCATTAACACTCTGTAGAGTGTGACTAATTTATCCTGGCAGACATTCGCCTTACAATAACTGTGTGATGGAGACGCAAGCGCCGAATACCGGCGGGTATCCGTAGTCACAATGACGAGGAAAAATAGTGACGGGAAGGAAGCGGGAAGTCGTGCACTGACCTGGCGGTTCTCCTGCAGCGTATTCTCTGCCACGACCGCGTACAGCCGCCCAGAGCACCTCCAGGAGCACACTGCGTTTTCACCTTCACTAGGATCACTACAAGTCTGGTATCCGGAACTCTAGTCTCCACCGTGCGGGTGCGGGTTAGCGAAATATTACAGGTTTTCACCTATAACGGCGCGATTTTATCTCCTAATTCCGCAATGGAATAAGAAGCGCGGGAGCAGAATCGAAGAAGCGAAATGTGTAAGGTCACGTCAGCGCGATAAAACGTTACGAGAATCAAGTATGGCGGCAACCGATTGTGCACGACTGGAAAGGGGTGGGATATTAGGAGTTGTTGCGAGGTATACTAGATGGCGTTACCAATAATTTTTAGATAGAAGTGCGTGTAGATCATCGGTATCTTACCTTTTATATGCTGAACTGTGGAAGTCGAAGCAAATTATTGTTATTTAAGTGATACGTCAATTCTATATAATTTATGTATCTCTAATATAGTGGCGCTAATAATATTCCGGTGGCGTTGTAGTCTCGCCTCTCTAGTGTCTCGTAGCGGTACTGAACGTAGTCATTAACACATGTTTTTATGAGAAAGTAAGTTAAAAAAAAAAACTTCAAATATAAAGTCTTTTTTTTCTATCTCTTGAAATCAGAAACTGTGATAGTAGAGGTGACAGCGCGATCGACACCGCGTCAGTTAACGTAGTTTCAAATTCTTGCAACTGAATCGGCGGGTTCTAGCTTTTCCTTACTCCGACAGGCCAGCTTGTAAATCTGTCGCCAAACATCTGTCAATGTGTTTCCATAGCTGTACTTGAGAGCCAGTCCCATCTAGTTTTAGAGTGTACACCGTCCTAGAGTAGGTTGTTATTTAACACCATATTAGGTTGTTGTTAAACGCTAAAACCTGTTACTGTATTATAAAGCTGAAGAATTTGTTTGCATGAACGCGCTAATCTCAGGAACCACTGGTCCGATTTGAAAAATTCTTATAGTATTAGATAGTTAATGTATTGAGGAAGGCTATATAAGTATCATCACTTTAAAACCGATAGAAATGGAGAACTAATGAGGAATGTTTTAAAATCAGGGTTAACGTACGTATTAGTTAAATATTATATATATATGTAAATAAATAAAAATAAAATAAAATAAAATGGCGTTTATTGCTGTTTTTTTAATTTTTCTTACAATTATTGTATGCCTACTTGCTAAAAACTAAAACCTAATTTAATTTAATCGAGTAAGCGAATGATCGGCAACTGGATGTTTGTGTAGAAGCAGCTTGCCTGTCGACAAAGGCCTCCTCTAAAGATTTCCACGTATTTTTGTCTCTTGCTACACGAGTCCATACCGGATATACATATATATATATATATATAAATATACATATTTTCACTTACGTAAATAAAGTCACGATTTAAAGTTAGCATTAGCCCAAAGTAACTATTCCATGCGAACGAAGTCGCTGGCAAAAGCTAGTGAAGTATACAAAAGTGTATCCAAGATGTTTTAGCAGAGAGTGTATACAACGCTATTCCGTGTCGATATGTGGGTGGCTTCACATTTCGCCTACAAGTAAGTCTAATTTTGTTAGCCACTGCGAGTATATCTTTGCCAGATGTGCTTAGGTTGACGATGTCTCCGCTTACCTTTCCGTTTCCAGTCCAACGTTTGTTTAGAAATGTGGCTCTTATCCCTTCGCACATTGTGGCAGATTCAAGTTAAATTTAGTACTTCACACTTACTGCCTTCTAACCAGAGTTTTTTTTATGAAAGTTAAATGATCTTTTGATTTAACTTTTTTAATGGTATAATAAGATGAAAATGAGTTTTAAATCGCTAACAAAGAAAATACAACTTAAAAAAAGCGCAAGGTGTGTGATACCAATTTTCCATGAATTTTTCATCGCTGTCTATTTGTAAAGGTTATATTGTTATAATAATGCAAAAAAACAAAACATCCGCGCTTTTTACAGTAATCAATTATAATCTATTTGGATTTAAAATTCTAGCACCTTAAAGTTAGGATTCTATTCTTATTTTTAGTTTACATTGCTATACAAGCATACAGAACGATGGTGGCATTGATAAGGATGTGAGGAATAGGATAAATGTAGGATGGATGAAATGGCGAAATGTGTCTGGGGTAGCTTGTGATCTATGAATGCCTTTAAAACTTAAGGGGAAGGTATATAAAACTATGTTAAGACCGGTAATACTGTATGCATCTGAGTGCTGGGCTACGAAAGAGACGGATGAGAGAAAATTACATGCGGCAGAGATGCGAATGTTAAGGTGGATGTGTGGTGTAACTAGAATGGATAAGATTAAGAATGAGTATATTAGAGGCAGTTTGAAAATAGCACCAGTGACAGAGAAGTTGAGGAGTAATCGGTTAGCATGGTATGGGCATGTCATGAGGAGAGATGAAAACCATGTAACTAGAAAAGTGTTGAGTACGATAGTGGACGGATATACGAGTAGAGGAAGACCGAAAAAGGTATGGATGGACTGTGTGACAAACGATATGTCCGTAAAAGATGTGAATACTGAGGTGACATCTGACAGGAGAGAATGGAAAAAGAAAACATATTGTGCAGACCCTACTTAAGTGGAATAAGGGTAATGATTATTTATGATGATGATTGCTATACAAGCATACTTTAAATTTTATTACTGATTTTCTATTTTGTAGTTTCAATATGAAGTTTAATTTCAAAATGTATATACTCACTAAAGGATAATATTTCCTCTCCCTGCACACACCACGAATGATCTGTAAGATTACAATGTTTAGGTGAGAATTAATTAAAAATGAGAAACGTACAAATCAAGCTAATTAAGCGTGTATTAAAAAGAACGAATGAACGATTAATGTAATAAAAAAATATTAATTAGAAATGTATTTTCTCACGTAAAATTATGAATTAATTTAAAAAGTTTTAACGACTTGAAACAACCGAGAAGGAAGTTTTGATTGCGTCTCAAAAAACTTCTTGCCGAAAAAATATCTAAAATGTTATTAAATTCGTAGCCTATGTTTTATATTTGATTAACGATAAATTGTATTCTAATTCGCAAAACATCTGTTACAGTGTAATTTTTCTGAGTTAATTTACAACTTTTTTTTCCAAGACTTTCTCCGCATGCTTTTAGTTACAAGACAAAAAGTATTCTGTGTTCTTCTCCGACTACGCTCACACTATGTTACCCTCATGCTAAATTAAATTTTAATATGTTCAAATCGTATAAGTTTATAAACAGACATACTGACAGAGTTAGTTTAGCATCCTTATTCTCACTTCCTTACCAATATTATTAAGGTGAAATTGAGTTTGTTTATTCAGTTTTTACGTCTTAACTTCTCAATCGCTGATCATCAAATTTTGCATATACAATGCAAGGGATACAGAAAAGATTATAGAGTATCTTTTAACAAGAAAAAGTACTGTTTCCGAAATCTTAAATGAACTTTGACGCGAACGAAAACTAAACCATGTTTACATGGGATAAAAAAAAAAAAAAAATTAGTGTAATGTTGGATGGATGTAGGAGTAAAGAAAAACTGAAAAGGGTATGGATAGATTGTGTGAAAAATAATACGAAAAAGGTGTAAATACTGAGATGACATCTAATAGGAAAACATGTTGTGCCGACCCATACTTAAGTTTGTTATGAGTAAGAAAAAGATGCATGGTGTGGTTTGCAAATATATTATCGTCTATCAATAAATGTTCATACGTAAGTTTTTAAATCATAATATTCTATTCTTTTGTTAATTTTCCTTACGACAATTCCCAATAGTGTTGTAAACAAGATGGAATAGTCATTTTCTCTGTCCCTGGTATATTAAATGAAAAAGAATCATATATATCTTAAAGGAATGAAGAAAATCGACTGAGAAACAGAGGAGGGAGATGTTCTTAACCGTTTATCCATTGCCTATTATATATAACCTATGTATGTATATATGAGAATACTCATAAACTATATACTATAGGAAATCCCATTGCATAAATACTTAATTATATATTTACTCAATTTAGCATACTGCTAGACCGAGATAGACACTACATACCTACCTTATATTTAACGCATAACGCAAAATTTTGCCTACCCCTACCATGCCATAAGAAGCTTTATTTCGAAAACATAAATTGTTAGTCCAAAAAAGAATGTAACAATATCACTTTTAAGGGATAAATCAAGTTGAAGAAAATTTCATGCACGATTTAACTAACGAAGCTTTTACGAAAATGTTCCCCACGATAAAACAGGACCTCCTGAAATGTTATATCATCACATTTTCAAAACAAAGGGACCTCTGTCTAATGTACGACGGCATATGGCCTCAGGAGGTCTATTATTAAAGGCCCAAAGGACGATCGGGCATCCCGACCCGGCTCGTAACTTACCGATTTTATTTAGACCTCACGGGATCTTAGCCCTATGAAGACCTGAAAGTGTAAGGTCACATCAATTTATTATTTAAATTTGAAAACATATAATAAAGGAAAAGTAATTAATTCATGAAGAGATCACACTAAGTTAATAGATATTTTTAGAAGCTATAGCACAGTGGTGGCTTGTTTTATTTGGTCTTTCGTATTTGAATATTATAAGATGGATCAATATGTGAACGATGGTAACGTCTGGAAATTACACCCTTCTCTACGCATCCACCATATACGAATTTAACTATTTATGTTTGTAAAAATATATTCAATGACAAGATTAACCCAAATGAGTTTCTTGCCGGTTCTTTTCGATAACTGGGTTATTCGTCTGAACTGATGGTAGCTTTGACTTCCATAAGCGTCTTTTCAGGGCCTAAATTGAATAAAGAATTTTTTATCGTATTTTATTGAGATTATATCGGATCAAATTACTTTCAATTATTTGTGTTATTACCACTATTATTTTCTAAATTGTTGCAGGGATCCTATAGATGTATTTTGATATATCTTTTATTATTATTATATCATAGGAGGCAAAGGAACAGATGGGTCACCTGATGTCAAGTGATCACCACCGTCCATAGACACTTGCAACACCAGGGGAGTCACAAGTGCGTTGCCAGCCTGTGTTTGTGAGGAGGGCGGAGGATACTGGAAAGGAAGGAGAAAGGGGAACGGGAAGGTAGGTGGGTCTCCGGCTCTCTTACTGACCGAACGAAACGCAACAATGCAAGCACTGTTACTTCACGTCGGTTTTCTGTGAGAGGGTGGTGCTTCCCCGGACGAGCCGACCCATTCGTGCCGTAAACAATAATAGCTTCAGCTTGGCTCTACCACTACCGATATATCTCTCCTTAACCTAAGAATAATATATGATACAGTTTCGCCTACAACGTCTTGTAATATTAGATTTATTATAATTACAAAAGATGATAATCTACAGCTATTTAAACCATTTTCCCAATTCTTTCTCAAACACTCAATCAAAAGAGAATAAGTCAAGTAAAATAAAAACAAGAATAAAGCAAGTTAGCCTAAATCCTTCCATTAAGTTAATAAAGCTTATTCGAAGGAATCATTGTCGGTTTGTTAACTTTAATTGCAGTTTAACTTGAAGGGTCGCTTTTGGATACTTCAGAGACCACTTTTATAAGACCCTGGCAAACTTGGAGCTTGATATATTGCATAAAACTTCGTGTATTGTCCTTGTCTACTGGTTCAGCGGCTATTTTGTGAACCTGCCTAGGGTTTTATTTATCTGAATACACCTTGGTGACATGGTTTTTGGAAATAATCGCCTAAGGAATATTATCCCTTATCCTTCTGACATATTTTTTTCATGTTTGTCTTTTTTTATAATATAGGGGGCAAATGAACAGGTGGGTCACCTGATGTTATGTGATCACCATCGTCCATAGACACTTGCAACACCAAGGAGAGTCGCAAGTGTGTTGCCAGGCTGTGTTGGGGCAGGTGGGAGTGGCGGAAGGAAGGGAAAAGGAGAGGGGGTAGGTGAGGAGAGGTGGGCCTCCGACTGCTCCCGCTGACCGAACGAAACGCAACTATGCAAGCACTTCTACTTTACGTCGATTTTTTGCGAGAGGGTGTTACTACCCAGGTGGAGCCGACCCATTCATGTTGTAATAGCTTCAACGTGGCTCCACCTCTATCACTACTTTGATTTCATTATCATAATCACCCTCTAATAAACCCACTGCAGGGCTATAGGCTTCTTCCCGAAGGAAGGCAGGGATAATCATCACACCAGTCTATGACGTATTGTCGATTTCAGACACAGAGAAATACACAGTTTTTTGTTTTGCCACATACAGTAGCAGTATAAGAGCTTTTCTCAGGTTCATGATATTTTCCTTCGCCGTCAGCCGATAGTGTTACCAATTTAATTAGTACATGCCGTGGTTCGAATCTGCGGATTAATATTCCACCGGTCAAACTACTGGACCATCACGACTTTATTTCTTTGATTTACTTTAATTTGTTCCAAGGCCGTCATCTAATTCAGCATTCAAGTTTTTCATGCGCTTTATACTCGTATAAACTAATTTGTAATATACATTTTAAGTGTGTATTCTTTTCTATTTATACAATTTCGATACATACTGCTAAGTTATACTAGAAATTAATAATAGATAATAATTGTGTCTTGCCATTTTTAGAAAACAAATTTAACCCAACATTTACACATTTTCCCAAAAATCTTATTACTTATAACTAACTTATATAACCTGTTATGAAGCGATAGTGGCTTTGTTGAAATCATCTTCGGACATGGCGTTCATGGATATAAGTTCAATCGTAGCCATTGAATCGGAGCTTTGTAAAACAACGTGTTGAAGCCATAGCAGGTGTGCAGGGCTTTTTCGAAGTCCGCCTGGCAAAATACCACCCTAGGGTTCCAAATCTGTCGTCAAGCACTTGTTGGTGTACTGGCAGCTGCGCTTGAGAGTGAGCCCCTTTTAAATTAGCGTATTTACCATCTTAAAACCAGATCATCATTTAACATTAGATAAGGTTATGGACGACCGGTAAACCCTATATAAAATATAAAAAACCTGCATCATTTTATTATTGTAGACAAAATAAAAGTAAATGGAAGTAAGTGCCTTACCACTAATCATCCAAAAGTTTAAGGCATGGATATCGTAGTACCTTTTCCAAAAAGACGTCCAACCTTTTAAAATTATAGATTTACACAACAATATAAAGATTTGTTATAAATTCAAACCAATATCTGACCTAAGTAAATTAAATTAGCTCTTAACAGGAACTAAATTTAAGGCGTCATGTCCAGTAACTCGATGAGTTAACAGCGGACAGAATATTACAGTCAGACGAGATTATTCGTAAGATCTCTGTCTGCCAGACAACTTTAACATAGTTTAACTTTTAACTAAGTTTCAGTGGCTTAAGCGACCTCCTTTAGGTAGTTCTAACTATATTAAGCCAAATTACGTATTCAGCTATAAGCACTGCTATAGTGAAACAGACTTCATGAGTTATAATAGTAGATTTACATATGATTATATGTTGAGAAATAAGAACGATTTCTCGAATTAATTCATTGTATATAGTGTATGATATAGTGATTATCGACATGATAATTCGTTTAGAAGAAAAAAAATGTATTGCAAAATGTTCCTATTTTATGTTATCTATTATACAGCATTAGAATAGTAAGTGTTTTCTTAGGGTTGCTTATAATAAAACTAGCTGACCCAGCTACGCTTTGCTGTGACTCAGTTATTACACGTTGAATTGAATAAAACACGTGCACCATAAACTAAACTGGAGTTGAAAAAGAAATTTAAAATTTAAACATGGTACATTCTATGAGATATCTATGACAGTTGGTCCTACAGTTTTCTGCCAACAAACTAATTTAAAGCGTCATCTGCTCAAAACTGATTAAGCTAGAATTAATAACAATAATCAGTATGAAAGCCATTAAAAAATGTTGAAGCTGTTAATCTGAATATAAATTATCCTATATCTTAATTAGATCAAATTACATATAAATGCAAACTTTTATAAAAATCTTTTGAGTAGTTTCGGAGTAGACAAACATTATGGCACTGAATTTTTATATATATCTAAGATGTATGTTAAATAGTCCATCACCAACACCGATAATAGAAAAAGAGAGTTCGAAGTACTCATCCAAAACACATGAAGATGCGGTGCAATCTTACGTATACACTGGTTCTCGCTTTTTGGTAAGACCATGATTTTAAGTACATGATGTAAGATCGACCTTTACGTACAGCACTAAGGATTCAGTCCCAGAAAGAATATCATGCGTTAACATAAGTCGTGCGAGTTAGTTAATCCAAAGGAAACTTAAAATAAAGAATAACATAGCATTCTGTGTGACAACCCTAGTAGGGTCATTAGACTTAATGTAGACAGAATTACTGGTGGAAGTTAGTCTAAAATATTTGCTTCAATTAAGATTAAGCTGAGAAAATTTGCATAGTCTAAACGTGCAAAGCTTTTTTCGCTTCACGCGGCATTTAGCCGTGGAGCAGCTAATTTGTGCGAGATACTAAATTGTGACTTTGTAGACACCGACCTAGATATCTGCGTTCCGGCACGTTGACTATTCTTTATAATTCAGGAGACCGTGTTCTTTCATTCTTCAGTAAAATAATCATTCAATTTCTATGATTTCTTAGAAAATGTACAGTAACTTTTAAGCACATTTTCATATATATTTTTTTATAAGCCATCCATTGATCCTGATTTTAGACATCATCTATATAACACGAAGCATATTAAGGTTACTATGATTTGAAATGCTGAACTGTATATTATTAACTTATTGGCTGCCAGATTAATAATACAACGGATCAGTCAACTCACCACCAGTCAGTCACAGGCCTGCTATATGATACCAGTAATTTAGTCACAGGCATTAAATTTTTTATATTATTAGATATCGTCAGAGCAACTGTTCATGTATCCAACTGATTCACAAACACTTTGTCAAGTGATATGACAGTATGTCAAGAGTTTATGATAGTATTAAAAACGTCTTTGTTTTGGATTATTCATATTTTTCTATTGTGTATCCATTACTTTTCCAAATGATGATACTGGTCATATGACTATTCCTCACAATGTACAGACTACATATAATTCAATATTACCTAGAAAGACCCATGGTATTGTGTAAAATTAATTGAAAATTGTGTCATGAGTTGCGATATATTTCTTTATTTTCGTATAGTTATGTTTACTTCGAATTTGAGAACCTTACCACCTTACAATAATCGCCTATTTTTTTATTTAAAATTAATTTCAATTTGTATATAGAGATAGTATTTTTTTGTTCATATAATTAAAAAAAAATGGTAAACAACTGAGTAGCCGTGATGAAAACCTTTCATTATAGAAGTATATATACCCTTTGACAATAGAACCCTAATAAAGTTCAAACTTTAAAAGATAAATGAACTATGGTCGAATGTCGACCACTGGGCGCCCACTAGTATATATAATACCACAATTTCCATTAAAAAGAAATTAATTCAAAATACATCGTTGCGATTACAATGTTAGATCTTGTAAATATGGGCATAGCATATCTGTTACAGATTATCTGTTAGACCTACTAGTGTTACAATTAGGATTACATTGCTTAGGATTCGATGTTTACGAACATGCGTAGCTGCTAGACTATTGCGACGTAGTTTGATCTTTAGTGCCGTGCGTAAAATTCTTTACCCATCAGAGCGTAAAACAAAGTGTAATTTTTTTATACACATATTGGTTTATCCGTTATCTTCTATACATATAATAAAAATGTAAATCTAAGTAGTCCGGTGAAGCTGTTAAGACCTTGCTAGGTCAATAACGTAGTCGGTTTGCAAAAAAAGGAAATCTAACATGTCTGTATTTTTTCGATTTTCTCGAGAAAAATTATTGTAGGTATCTTGAAAAAGTAATAACATATATTTCAACCATTTTTAGAAATATCTATCTGTCTGTTCATAATAAAACCACATTAAGAATATCATAAAGCCTATTTTTGACAATAGTTAATTTTTGTTTTATTAAAATTGGTCCACTCTCTCAAAAGTCATTTTAATTTTAATGAGTTACGTAGATAAGTAAATGAACTTAACACATTCAGATGAATTTATTAATTACTAATTTTTACATAAGGTTCCAAGTGAACGAAGTCGCGGGTACAGCTAGTATATTATAAACTCAATGTCTCTTTGCTTTGCTATAATGTGCTTATAGCTCGAAAACCTCTGACCATATTTACGTGATTTTGTTTTAAATAATTTATTTATTTTCTGATTACGTTCTAATATATATCTTATCACGCTAGGTAATATTTGAAATGTGTTATAATATCCGGTGGAAATAGGCCGTCAAAGCTTGGTCAATGCTTTGACTCCCTTCACCTCCATTAATGCGTGTTTTTTCTACGGAGAGATGTGGACTGTATTTTTTCTTTGTTGTTAGCGAGGGCAAGGGTATTACCGGATATATGCTCAATTGCAGGATCCCAAAGTAATTAATCGATTGAGCTTGGTAATGGAAACATACACACTTACTTGCAATTCCAGTCGCCGGTCTCAGCACTGCTTCGGTGGAGAAACTCTTTGTCCAAGACAGCGTTCCCGGATTTCTTGCGACACACACATAACACTCAAACTTATAATAATACGGTTGCATTGCATATAGTGTATATAACAGCCACTCCGGCGCGTACTTTAATCGACGATGACTCGTGTGTTCAATAGTGGTGCGGACGCGCAACTCTTGCCCCTCCAGCGGTATGTTAAGGAGAGAAAAGGTGTGGAGTGGGGAAGAGGAGCTACCCCCGTGCCAACAAAGTAAATAAAATAACTACCAATACCTTTAAAATTAAATTAAGTAAATACAAAATGAGCTTCAGTATATTCTGTTACCATATTTATATGTGCTAGCTGATCAGTGTATATTCCATTTAGTAACTATAATTCCTTTATTTCTGTATATGACAGTCAGACTCATTAAAACCATTTGTCAGATGAATTAATAGTTGATATATATAGATATATAGTTCCATGTGCGATTAAATCAAACCAGCTTTCATTACAGTCTGAGCGGAACACTTTCTAAATGTCACTCGCTAATCAACTGTCGACCGCGGGATCGGACAAATGGTTAGATAGGCCATTTATACTTAACGATGTATCGAGATACAATTGAAATATAGAAGAACTCGTTAAAATAAGACAAAGTACTTATGCATGAAATGAAACAATACATACGTATAAAGTATAATTTGGCTTTACAGTAAATAATAGCCATCATTATTTCAAATAAATTGACACATTGCCAATAACTGTCACGGCAAATCATTAAAGACTAAATTACAGGAATTCAGTGTTTTAACTGTGGACTCCCAATACATACTTTATTATTTAAGGTATTTTTTATATCATAGGAGGGAAACGAACAGGTGGGCCACCTGATGTGAAGTGATCACCACTGTCCATAGGGGAACAACACCAGGGGAGTCGCAAGTGCGTTGTCAGCCTAACTGGGGGGGGGGGGGGATAGGCAGGGATTTGGTGAGGTGGGCCTCCGGCGCTCTCAATAACCGAAGGAAAAGCAATAATACAAGCATTGTTACTTTACGTTGGTGTTTCTGTGGGTGGAGTGGTAGTAACTGAAGCGAACCGACCCATTCATGCTGAGACCATTAATAACTTCAACGTAGCTCTAGCAATCTCAAAAATGTATGTCATACAAAACTTAGAAAAGATGGATTTAGCAAAAGACCGATACAATCTAGATTCTAGAAACAATAACAAATTGGTATATCACATATTTCAGACTCAGTAAAACCGGTAACAGTTTTTTTAGGAAATAGTGTTAGGTTTTACAACGTTGTCCTAAAATAGATTACCAAATTACCGAATCATAAGTTCAAGAATACACCAAGCGGATTTTGATTTCAAAATGCTATTAAAAGATAGCTCATTCACTAAAAACGATTGTAATATACAATATGTAAGTTACAGAGATAAAGCCAAACGAGTTTCTTGCCGGATTTTTTCGGTGACTGTATTGTCTGAATCAGTGTTACTTTTTACGTTTATAAAAGCTTTCTTTAGACCTAAATGATATAAAGTTGATTTTTTTTTTTACCGCTACATCAATACTTAGCCTATTCGTTGCCTACGTATTAAATTTGTACAATGATGTATTTTTTATTTTTGCTCTTAGAATGTTAAAAAATAATAGAAGTCGTGGGTTGTAGATTTTGTAAAAAACGTACAGGTTATTAAAAATAAGGAATTAATTTGCAACATCTGTTCAGTGTTTTGCAATTTTTAAATGGCCAAAAGAATATTTTGTTTGTATAAGTGTGACTTAAAAGGCGGTTAGAAATGTCGTATCAAAATCGTATCGCCTATCCTAAATAATTCTAATATCAGTGCCCCGAGGCTTAATCGAAGTTTATCTACAAGTTTGAAATATTGTGTTCAGAAGTCTATGGTACTTTTGAAGTAAAATGAAACGTAGATTGCAAGCTAGATTACTTAAATCTATCTGAATACAATTTCCAAATGTATCATTTGATTATACACGAACTGTAGTCACATTGAAGGAATATTTATACCGAAGATTTTTTTATGTATGCAGTCCACCGTATGTAAAGTGTCCCTGACTTTGTAGAAACAGCGTCGCAAGGGCCTTAAGTTCTGATTTTATAAACCTTAATATATTAACTTTTCAAGATACTCGTTGTGCACAATAAT
Source organism: Antheraea mylitta (assembly GCA_014332785.1). Lineage (NCBI taxonomy): Eukaryota > Metazoa > Arthropoda > Insecta > Lepidoptera > Saturniidae > Antheraea > Antheraea mylitta. Next base: position 11,847,591 of record JACEII010000025.1, on the reverse strand, counting down.
TATACAAGGTACAAGTTTGTAAATGTCCCACTTCTTCCGAACAATGGTTTCTTAGCAGATATGGTCTTAATCACGATTCTGGCGACATATTAGAAGATGTAAAGAATTTAACTTTATTTTTTATATCATAGGAGGCAAGCGAACAGATGGGTCACCTGATGTTAAGCGATCACCACCGTCCATAGACACCAGCAACACCAAAGGAGCCCCAAGTGAATTGCCAGTATGTATTGGTGCAAGGGAGGGAAGTGAGAGAGGAAAGGGGTCCTCCGGCGCTTTCACTAACCGAACGAAATGCAACAATGGAAGCACTAATACTTCACTTGGGTGTTCCTTTGGGTCGGGTGGTACTTTGAGCGAGATGACTCATTCATGCTGAAACTAGTTGTAGCTTTAGTGTGGCTCTACCACCTACCGATTCTATTCTTGCAAGTATTGCGTATTTTTCAATATGACCCTAATACGAGATTTTTTTTTTTTTCGAACTGACTACGCTATTGACCGGGCAAGGTTTTTACAGCTTCACCGGACTACATATATTCCTTAAGTGTTGAAATCTCTTTGTTATTACATCAATCTACACCAATTAATACATCAATTTTCTCTCTGTTTTAACTTCATTGTAATACTAGCAGATATCGCGGCTTAGTTCTTTTTATCTTTGCGTATTTTAATGAATCAATTGTAGGCTACCACTATTTAACTTCTATATCCTTTCTACTAATCATAATTTACCGTTCCTAAATTTTATCATCACTGCTTAGTTTTATTTTTTTGAAATGACTACGCTATTGACCTAATAAGATCTAAACAGCTTCACTGGACTACTGCACTGCTTAGGTATTATGGAAAAGTATAATAATATTGGCCTAAACTATTGTCTGAAAAATGATCTATCTCTCAGTAAAAGTGTTGTTAAAGTATGTTCAACTATTTCAGATATTGTTCCAACAAATAACACACTCTTCAATTGTATTTATATGTAATAGATTAACTTCAAACCACAGCATTATAGCGCCCAGTTCAAATAACTATCACGTTTTTATTGAAGAAATATGGCGGAAACTTAAGAATATAATTCAAAAAAACAATTTCCTGGACACCATCTAAATGTCGCACATAAATATATTCTATTATTAATGGTTTTTATGATTTATTTAGACATTACGATATAAGCTTGTAAGCTCCAGCTTTTTTATATTAAAATATGATCAATGATCCTTTGCGTGCAATAGTGTTAGGTTCTAACAATGGCCCAAAACAAATTTACCAATGTACCGAATAGTGAGTTCTAGCATTATGGAAAGCGGGTTTTGGTGTTAGCCGGCTATTATAGAGTGGATCAATGTGTAAATGATGGTGATGTCTCGAATTGACTTCTCTTTATGCATCCACTAAGAACGATTATAACGTGTAATGTATCTTAAAAAGTTATGTATGAATGCTATGTATGTTAAAAAAATAAACCCGAGCGAGTTTCTTGCCAGTTCTTCTTTATCACTGAGTTGTTTTCCGAACCGGTGAACTGCTGAATAACGAACGAGTCAATGGCGAAAGCGGAGTGGTAGGGTTTTACAGCCCGACTGGGTCGCAGCCACCATGCATATGGCGAAAAAGCCCGTCACAGTGACTCGCTTCTGCTCGTCGCGTTTCGGGATCAGCCTTTACCGGGTGACTTTCGTCATTATGGCCGGCATGACAGCGGCGACCGGTGATGGATAATCTGTCTATCGGTGGTCGCCGATGTTTTTGGATTATACTATGCTTAACATCAGGCATAGTGCAATCACTATGTCGTGCTTCGATAAAAAAAAAGTTTTGAATTCCATAAGCGTTTTTCCATGGCCAAAATTGAACAAAATATTTTTGATTTTATTTGTTTTTCTGTTTGGTATTGTTTGTAATTTGATAGTTACTCAAACAATTTTACATGCCTAATTTGTTTTTAATTCACTACGTATTTTCAGATTTCAATCTTCATTCTCGTGCTTTAATAGTGGACCAATTTTAAAATCAAACGACATAAGTGTAGTCATTATAGAAGTGTGACAACTGTTTAAGGTTTATACTGTTTGCTCACAATCTAATCTAACACTAATTGACGACATAGCACAATAGCATGCGAAACCTATAAGACTGAAGTCCAACTGCCGGAATACCTACGTCTGTAGGTTTTATTGACTAGCAATATCCATGTGAACACTAGAAGAAGCCCTACCAACATTCTATAATTATATTTCCTTTTACTGAATGCGCTGTATCTTTATACTGTACTGAATTAAGTAGTTTAGTTCGTTTCACATCCGATATACATGTATGTATATATTGAATATATGTATGAATAGCTTACAATAGTTTAGCTAGGTTAGATCCGGGATTTCAGTAACAGCCCAAGCCGAGGTGTGCCCTGCACCCTTGAGTTCGTTGACAAACAAAATGGCCTGAGTGCCTTAAGCGCTCACCTTAGTAGTTCAGTGAAGCTGTAAAGACTTTGCAAGGCAAATAGTTCAGTTCGAAATTCGCAAAACTTCGTAGGTAAGTACACGTTGGGGTTCGAACCATTGGACATCGAATTGATATTCCACCGGTCAAACCACTATACCAATTTGACATTATCCTTTTTTGATAGTAGTTTCTTAAAACTTTATCAACTTTATATAAAATGAAAATGATGTAAAACTAAAAGTATGATCGAAATGTATCCAATAGCTTTTAAGTATTGCAAACACTAAGTTAGATCTCTTACCGTTTCATTTATACAGAATTCATTAATGAAAATCCTTAAACATGATTTAATATAACAAAGAATACTCATTACACGTCATATTATAACCCTACATGCCCTATTAAAAGCAAGAGGGCTATAAAAATTCCAGCCAACATTTCGTCGAGTCGCTCTCCAGGCGCGTCGCTCGGGTCGCCTACTATGCGTACAATTACTTGGTAAAATCCGTTTTAATGCCGGGTTACTGTGCTAACATTCTACATATAAAGTAGAACTGAGCGTGTCGTTATGATAATCTTGAATTCTCGACGCTAGTCACTAATGTTTGCTTTAGTGTTTAAAAAATGCTTGATAAATCGAAACCAAGCGTAAGGGACAGTGGTGACTGACCTGGTAGATGATTTTCACGAGTTCTGATAAAAACATTGTTAGGATCACCGCTCTGTTGTTGTCTTTGAAGCAAAGCAATGCCTTATATCATATTATTCGTTCAGCAGACCATTAGCTTATTAATTACTTACCTCAACCCGCGTCTTCGTCCGCGCAGTAATAGGCACTTTAAGCTAACGCTAACACGCAGTGGAAGCTCTCAAGAGGGAAAAAACTCCGATATTTAAACATTCTTCATTGGTCCTTCGCTCCTATAAGTCTTAGCGTTATGGTATATAGCCTATAACTATTCTTGATAAATGAGCTATATAACACTAAAATAATTTTTCAAATCTGACCAGTAGTTCCTGAGATTACCCCCTACAACGTCACAACATCACAAACTTTACCTCTTTATAATATTAGTATAGATTTTGATGCTTTATTTCAAATTGATCAGACGAGGTTCTGTAACACTTTTATCAACATCCTTCAGTGTATATCAGTTAAGCCGAAATAATATAGTGTGTAAAATTTTATAATATTCTTACTAAGGTGACAAAATGAGTTTCTTTTTTTACGCTTTAATGCATTAACCTCTGGGATAACGAATCAAGATTTAAATATCAAAATGGTGGATGCTATTTTTTTACTACATAAAATAAAAAACTAATAGATAAACTCTAAATTTCATGATTTAGTAACAACATTTCTTAGAAATTAATTATAATTTAATAATATATATTGTATAGTAAATTATAATATCACACTACAAATTTTGTTATTTTATTCATATTTTTCAAGTTTTGTAACAAATTCTAAATTTATGCTGCCAAATTGTCTGTTGATATGTGCTTCGAAAGGTATGAATTTCTTTTGTGTGGACGTATCCATTATGGTTCTAGGGACTCTAGGGGTGAGTTACTTCAAGTCAGTTCAGGCTTTCCTGAGAGAGCCTGCCAGTCCATGAGGGATTTTTCTCCACGCAAAAAAAGAGGCAATTATCATTGATATTTTTATATTTTCACTAGTGTTAGCTTCACACATTCGATCATAGTTAATTGATTTTTAAAAGTTTTAACTTTATTAGAGTTCTTTTGTCAAAGGGTATATCACTTCAAGGATACTTCTATAATCAAAGGTTTTCATCGTGGCTACTCAGTTATTTACCATCTGCCATGAACTTTATTATATAATCATTAAAAAAAAATTATGTGTAAATGAAAATGAAAATTAATTATAAATTTGAAACAAAAACCACGTGGTAAAGCTCAAATTTTAACCAAACATAACTTTACGAAAATAAAGAAATTTATCGCAACCCATGACACAATTTTCAATTAATTTTACACGACACCATGGGTGTGTGATATTTCTGGTTGATAATGAATTAAATGTAGTCTGTTAATTATGAGAAATAGTGATATGCCCAGTATCATCGTTTGGAAAAGTAATGGATACACAATACAATCAAATGGTGAATCCAAGACAAAGACGTTTTTAAAACCAACATTAGCAATTGAAAATAAATTAATTTTTGTTGCTACATGAGGTTGAATTGCAACAATGTAACCGCGGAGGTCTAAGTCATGGACTATTTTTATGAACAAAATTCTTATTTTGATTATACACAGTATTATTTGGCTCATTTTTTTATTAATTCATCATTTGAAGTGAGTTCACCATAAAAAATAATAAACATTACAATAATAGTTATATTTTATAATATCATTGTTGAATGTAGGATGAAAAATGGTAATTGGAACGTAAGAGTTAAAAAATACATATAGTCGAGTATAGCAACCTCCTTCACAACCTTTTCTTGAAGTTCGTAATTATTGACGGCTGTCAAAATGTCTTTTTTATTTACATGTGTGTATATGTTGTGTAAAATTCAAGTGGTAGTGTGAGTAGTGCATATTTTAATTAATTTAATGTACTTCTAATGCATTTTATATACAATAAACAACTTTCTGTACTTCTCCGCCTTATAAACTTTAACTATGCCAAATTTCAAGTTCACCCGTTGACGGGAAATAGGTTAAAAAGGGGTACAAACATTTTGCTTCACGTATTAATATATAGATTGATATGTCATTTAGCCTACACATTGTCAGGGGTACAGTAAAAGGTACATTTCATTTAGATTATTTTATTAGATTTGGTACTGTTTCCGAGGTATGGATAAATCTATATTAAAACGAGTGGAACTACAAGCTAAAGTCAGTAGTCTATAACATTTCTATAACCCTAGATTAATGAATAAAAAATACACAATTTGAAGGCAGAACAAACATATTGAGACATCTTACATTTGGAGCAAGCACGTATATTTTTATAACTTAACCAGCGGGCCCGGCAGGCGTTGCCCTGTCTTGATAATAAAGGAAAACCAAAAATTCAACCACAGCGCCGCCTAACGTGTCCGTAATAGGCTAAATACTATTTTAATCGTTCATACGAAATGCAATTTTTTTAAGACGTCCAGTTTTTATACAACAAAAATGAAGTTCAAACTTTTCCGTTTTTAATTGTTTAAGATTTTTATATTTTAAATATACAATGTTTAAAGATATTATTATAAATTACATTAATAAGTACTTGACGAGAGATCAACTCGAGGTAGTTAGCTAGCAGGCGGCCTTGAAAAATGCTCTTCCACTACGCTATGATATCATCACTATATTTTATCACCTTCAGTGAATCTTGGAAAGTCTTCTTGAAACCAGTGCCGAAATAAACAAGAAATAAAATAACAAATTCTATCCCAGAAAACACCATACTAACAAGAATCAAATTCGTAAACACATGCAAAAAGAAACATTTCATACATAACATTTACGATTCAGTGGGAATGCTTACAATAGACAAAGTCAATATAACACTGGTCACAAGTTCCACGGAGAGTCCTTCGACTAAAGAATCCGTTGCATTATTCAACGGGGCATGTCCATTCGCACTTTACTGAATGAAATAAATTACCATTGATACACTTCAGTCGAACGATATTTACACTGGTCAAAGTAAATTGCAAAATTATAAGGTTCCTAGATTTTTAGAAAGCATCGTAATTGAATCTTGTCTAAAAAACATATGTTGCAGCGTAAAGTTTCTCGTCCGACATTTGGAAGGGAACTGTCAGTTGTAGCTGCGCGAGAAGATATATTTTTAGGTTATTGGTATCGTCTAATGATTTTTGTTATGGGAGTATAATAATATAGCTTGTACCTAAAGTTAAAAGATTTTTTTTTCGAAATGACTACACTATTGACCCAGCAAAGTTTTAACAGCTTTACCGGACTACTAAGGCGAGCGCTTAAGGCACTAAGCCGATTTTATTTTGGCAACCAGCTCAAGGGTGCGTAGCATACCTCGGCTTGACTGTTGCCTGTTGCATGCAAAATTGCGACCTATCTTAGCTATCCTAGCTAACTATTCATGTATGTGTGAGTTGTTGAAACGTATATGTGTACCAAGCATACACGCCTCAACAACTCCTCCATATATTTATTATCGGAAAATTGAGAGTTTTTCAGTTCGATAAGGGAAAAAAGTAAACCCTTCCACTTTCATGTGTAAGCGTGTAGAGTGCACGTGTGGGTGGGTGATCGTGTAGTGTTGTAGCAGTGATGTATATTTGTCACCGTATCGCGCAAGCAACACACTCAAGGGCTCCCTATCGAGGGATCGAACCTAGGCTTGAGCCGCTGCCGTGGAGGCCTAATCGGGTGTCAAAAGATTACAATCTAAAACAAATGCGACAATAAAGAGACCAATAAACACATCTCCAATTGCAAATTATATTTAAAAAAAATCTAATTACATGTGGCAGAGATGCGAATGTTAAAGTGGATGTGTGGTGTGACTAGAATGGATAAGATTAAGAATGAGTATATCAGAGGAAGTTTGAAAATAGCACCAGTGACAGAGAAGCTGAGGAGTAATAGGTTAGCATGGTATGGGCATGTCATGAAGAGATGAAAACCATATAACTAGAAAAGTGTTGAGTATGATGGTGGATGGATATACGAGTAGAGGAAGACCGAAAGAGGTGTGGATGGATTGTGCGTAAAAGGTGTGAATAGTAAGATGACATTTAATAGGAGAGTGGAAAAAGAAAACATGTTGTGCCGACCCTACTTAGGTGGGATAAGGGTAATGATGATGCTGATAAAAAAAAATCTAAGTACGTTGAGCGGTAATTACCATTATATTTATAGCGGGTATTCGCAATAACATTATCTTCGAATATTTCTTATAAAATTTTATAACTTGCTTATACTAAGAATTGGGTAGTGTATTTTAATAATGAAACAACATTAACCTAGACAGTGCTGTATCCAGTTTTAGTAACAAGGGGTTAAAATATGATATGTAAATATTAGATGTTATCTCGTTCTACATAAACCTATTATTGTTAACATCTGCCTCTGCGATAATACATCTGTGCAAAACTTTGAACATTAGCTTCAAAAATACCTCAGGTTTAGGACGAAGAAACTAAGGTACACAATGCTTTGTGATAATCATCGTACATATCCATTCGATCTTCTGGCCTTAAGGAGAAGGGGTCTGCTATCAAATCGTTCGATAGTTTTGTCAAACGTGCGTTAATGACTACGTCCGGCACCGCTACGACACACACAAGAGACGACGCCTAATGTTCCGGCATTACTAGATCCACCATAGAGATGCATAATTTATATACATAAATAAGAACAATTATATAGATTGACGTAATACTTAAATAACAATAGTTTGCTAATTATATTGGGGAAATGTGAGTAAATAGTAATTGCCTCGACTTCCATAGTTCTATGCAAACAAAAAGGTAATTTTAATTACTACAGGGAGGCTAAGCCCAACGTAAACATTGCTAAATGCGGAGCTGACTTCAGGCGTCTTAAAAAAGGTCTACATTTTTGGATGATTAAATAAATACATAGTTAATTCAGAGCCCGTCCCAATGGAGTTATATATTAAGGGCCGATAAAAGTTTGTATATACGTAATTACATTAGTATATACTTATTTATTTTGAGCTTGAAAGCTAAATCATTTCATTTTACTAGCTAATATTGTTAGGAATTTTGAACAAAAACAAAACTGACGAATTTAGGTATAAACTGTTAAGAATCAGTTCTAACAATTAATCACTTTTGAAATAACCGACACAATTTCGGACATAACTACTGCACACTAAGACGGCCACCGAAAGAGTGAATTAGCATGACAAGCACGGCCCCTTATAGGGGCCGTTTGCAGTAAAAATACCCGACATTAAAACATAGCATCGACCAATAGCGTCTCAGGTCATTAGTAACACCACCGATATAGTCTATAGTAAGTCATTAGTAGTACGAAGAGTGTTAACAATTTAATATAAGGTATTAATATTGAGTAGAGTAAATATTGAATCGGTTACCATTTACATTTTTTTTTCTAAGAAACTCTAACTCGGAAAAGTAAATTACACACAAAGTATTTACACTTTATTCATTTCATTTCACAAAATACTTTGTTCCAATTTTAAAATGACAATAAAGAGTAAAAAAAATAATAATAACCGAATTTGAATATTAGCTATTTTTTTTTACACTTATGAGATCATGATTTTCTGTCGGAGGCTCTTTTCTTTCTGAAACAGAAAACGATATTCTTAATAAATTGAAATCAATCATCGATTACTCTTTCTTTTATTGTTTTTATTAGTTCCCTATTTTTTTTTAAACCGTACAGACGTGATATTATGTTATAGAGTAGGGATAACAATACATGAATGTACATTTATAGTAATCGTGAGTCATTCGCTGTTAGTTATTACACATTTATTACATTTCAAAAATATATCAACAAGATCATAAAACAACAAGTAAAAACTTTATGAACAGCAGAATTTGAGCTTCATTGTCGGAGTATAAAAACTGGAAATCTTACAAAAATTAAACAAGGGTGTAAGGGGTGTCGAGTAAAATCTTAAGACTTGAGACACCCAACCTCACCTGCACTTGGGGCACATTGCTGTTCAACGAACGAGGCAATGGCGAGAGCGGGGTGGTAGGGTTTTACAGCCCGACTGGGTCGCAACCACCATGTATATGGCGAAAAAGCCCATCATAGTGACTCGCTTCTGCACGTCGCGTTTCGGGATCAGGGGGCCTAACCAAGTTGCAAACGCTTCGAATCTATTCTCTATCTAAAATTGCTATCGCTTAAAAGGTAGCGCTAGTAGAAAGAGATAATTTGGTAGCCAAGATGACACATTCATGCCGATCGCTTAAACTACAATGCCGATGGATAAAAAACTGTTTTTAGTCTATGGGTGAGCGATCACATAAACGTCAGTTGGTAATGTAAACAAAATCGCGCGAAATACGTATAAATAATAATATCCTCTAAGCAGTTGGAGTACACAATCGTGTTTTTATTAATTTTAAAACTTTTATTTGTGCTTTCTAAAGTTCATAGATCTTATCTTTAAATAATATTTCTTTATTTTATCTTACCGTGACTCACAGTGTATAGTTAGATAATTTATAAATACGTGTAATCTTTTTTAGTGTGTGTTTTCATAAACTTTTTAAGTTATTTTTAATAATGGATTCAAGATTTCGTGCAAGCCCAGAACAGTTTGCAGTCCTATTAGAATTCATGGAAAGGTACGTAAGATATTAATAATCTCACATAATTACTATGCCTTATTAATTTGAATCTCTTTTACTAAAACAATTGAAACATAAACAATGACTTAATACAACTGGAACTAAGTACTTTAAAGTAAACATTTGTATGGGGCCCTTTGTTTAATAAATAGTCCCTTATTGTGTCGTCACGTAGTATTTTTTTTATGTTTTAGCCACGGCGATATAGCGAGGCCTCAACAATGACTTCAAAGTCGTATAAAATCTGATCGACTTTGGTTCAATGATTTTTTTTAACTTTGATGTTACATACAGACACTTCATTTTTATATGTAAATGATATATAAATATTATTTTACCTATATCGTTTCAACAACACTTTTCGTTCTAAGCGCACTACAATATATTCAAAGAATGCATTCCAAAAGATTTCATAATTTATACGAATTTAAACAACACACCGATCTCTAGCACACAGCTGATTGTTAAATGCGCCGCCATGTTTTAAGCGCTTTCTACCGGGTTTGGAAGTCGCTCAGTTAGCCATTTAAACGGTCGATATCTTATCTCTAGCGATCGTCAAAAGTGCGACTTGGTTAGGAAATGTATGGCACTTAGCTATCGGCGTAAGAGAATCGCTCGCGTTCTATTCCATTTTTTCAAAAGATAGATTGTTTGTAAACTTGGTTAGCACTTTTCTATTTTATTCGCTTTGATCACGTGATATAGCGTTCGTATATGTCATCTCCATACATTTTTCCGTTTTCTATTAGCGTTAACGATTGTCGATAAACAATTTGGTTAGGCCCCCAGCCTGTGCATATCCAGTAGCGAGCGACATTCGTCATTATGGCCGGCATGACAGCGGCGACTGGCAATGGATAATCTGTCTCTCGGTGGTTGCCGATGTTTTTGGGTTTTACTATACATCAGGCATAGTACAGTCACTTTGTCGTGCTTCACTAAAAAAAAAAAAACAAGTTATATGTACTTGAAATGTAACACACATATTTCCGAAGCTATTCTTCAGAAGCTAATGTTCTAGATGCTAAAAATTCCTTAAAAATAAGCATTTAACAACAAGGCTTCTTTGATAGCGTGTTCGGACGTAGGATCGAATCCTTGCAACTGAAATTGTAAATTATGGATTTATCTCCTGCCAAAAAAATACCTTTCAACGCGCCTTAAGAAGTTTTAACTTCAAAAAATTGTTCATACTTCTCAACTATAAACGGTGATCTATTCTTTATTACACATCCCACGGAACATTATGTAGATGTAATAGAAATTAACATTAACTTTACTAAATAACTAACATTATCTTTGATGATATCAAACCAAAGTCAAACTGATTAGTGTATAGGTTATGTTTGGATAAAACCCTAAACGTATTCAATTTTAAACATAAACATTTGTATTGTGTGTTTGCGTATTCCGAGCACATTGTTATATTAAATAGGGTCTGATGCTAGCCCCGCTATTCGAAGGTATGGAAATAGGTTTGTTTCAAATTGTGCCTAAATATATACAAACTAAATTTAAAGGAGCAAGTGTAGATTTCAGTCTGCTTTAAGTTTAAATCTCGTATAAATAATCCTCTTTACCTTAATTTAGGAACATATACATAACTTAAATATTAGAAACAATAACAAATTGTTTCAGGCTCTCTACGGCCAGTAACACTTTCTTAGGTGTTAGGTTTTATAATAAAGTCCCAAAACACATTACCGATTTGATGGATGGTGGGTTCAAGAACCATATCATGCGTATATCAAGCGTATTCCTAAAAGCTATTATAGGCTAGATAGTATTCAAAGGATGGTCAGGTCTAGAAATAATGGCCCTCTCTATGCATCCGTAAAAGAAATGCAACTGTTTGTAAAAATATGAATCATGAAAACCCAAACCAAATCGAATTTCTTGCCTGTTTTTTCTCGTTGACTGTGTGGTTTTACAAATCGGAGGTAGCTTTGATGTCCGTAAGCGACGACTTCTTAGAGCCTAAATTGGAAAAGCATTTTTATTTGATTTTATTTGATCTACAATTAACGCGGTTAGGAAGGGATTACAAGAAATGCAACTATAGTATACGCAGAAAGCATAGATCTAGAGCATTTGTTATAAATCTATTAATATAATCAAAAATGTTATTGATAGCTTATTCTTCTGCGAGAAAGTAATCTAATTTATAGCCAACTAACAGGCCCAGCAGACTTTGTCCTGATAATGAAAAAACCCTTAAAAGCCGCATGAAAGTCACTTCAGTAGTTTTTCAGCTTATCGCGAACAGACAGACAGACCTGCCAGAGGACTTTTTTTTAAATATGTAGTGATATGAGAAAGGGTCAGTATTATCAGTAGAGTTCTAACTAACTTTATCTTGTAAGTACTTAAATTGCATGGTATATAAAGTAATTATTGTAGATGTTACAATAATGTTCAAAAATCAAATATAGCGTCCGCATTCTTTCATAATTCAATAATTAATCACAGCTGCTTGAGAGCTTAACGGCAATGTTTACTTGCTCTTGAATCTAATCCAAAAATTCCCTAAAACTCAAGTTTTTGATATTAAATCCAGCTTGTTTGTTTGCTAAGGATAGAAAAGCAAATGTTTCATGCGAAAGATTCACACAGACGATATTTTTTTTATGAAACAAATCTTAGAATAAATTTTATCTTTGTAAATTAACCGGAATTTCGATGCCATTTTTAATTTCTCTTTGACTCCTTGAAACCCCGTTGAATATAGGTAGTCCAGTAAAGCTGTAAAGGCCTTACAAGGCCAATAGCATAGTCAGTTCGAAAAAAAAACCCATTGAATATGAAAATACACTTCCCTATAAAAGGACAATGCCGTGTCAGTGGCCTTTAGTGTTTCTTAATTTATATAATTTCTCCTAAAACATAATTTTTTTTTTTATCTGACTACGCTATTATGCGACTGGCTTTCACAGCCTCACCAGACTACTAAGGCAAGCGCTTAAAACACTTCGCCGCTTGGCAACAAGCTCAAGGGTATGAGAGTGGCCGAACCTAAGCTTGGACAATTTATTACCTTGGATGCAACATCGCGAATACTAACTTCTAAGCTAAACTACGCGAACTATTCAAACTATAGCTCAATAATATATCATTTGAACTTAAGGATAATTAGCTACATGGCTCCAATCCAATTAAAATATTTTACATTTGGTAATCTCAACGCAAGTTCATTTGCAGTTTAATATATCAGGTTAGTGCAAATAGAACAGGAGAGACAACAAAGACGTTTAAATTTAAAGCAAAGACATGGAAATTAACGTGCCCTAATAAGCTGGGAGCGCATGCAAATGAATCACATCCGACAGCAGTAGGTGTCAGTTGTACATGAATACAAGTTTCACATTATGCAAATATGAGATAGATACGATCACAGTATGGCCACTAATCGGGAGTATTCTATTATCTATATAGTCCTAAAAACTCTTACGGTTACTCAAAATGTACTATAAACATATATGAGTACATAGCTGTACAATATTTTTACATACAACTACGCATAAGGCAAGTGAGTTCGGCTGGCAAATGGTCAACAATATATTTCTAATAATCGGTCTACGAGACCAAACCCTAGACACAACATTGATGCCTAAATATATATACTTAGGCTGGCTATAAATACTGTTATAATTAAAAATAAACAAAATATTACATTTGAGTTTGGAATCTCTCATTTTTATATGATTATTCATTGAGTTTTCTCATTTTAGCGCCAATACATTGTACACTATATTGCGATATTAAAATGGAGTAGGGTGATAAGGAGAACCGAATCGCTGTCATTGCATTACACAAAGTAGGTATGAAGCCAAAATGCAATATTTAAAACTCTCCATACGCCTGGTATTAGTAAAATGTTTATGTACCGGGTTATTAATAGGTGCAATGAGACTGTTTATGACAGAAAAAAATTTGTCTGTCCACGTAGTGTTCGTATGAAAAATGGGGTCAAAGCAGTAAGGGATAGAATTCGAAGAAATCCTGTCCGAAAGCAAAAGATTTTATCTCGGGAGATGAAGATAGCACCTAGAACCATGTCGCGTATTTTAAAAGATAACTTAGGACAATAAGAGAAGTACTGGTCATTTCTTAACTGATAATTTAAGAAAGAATAGAGTGGTAAAATCGAAACAACTACTAAAATGGTACGCAAAAGGAGGTCACAGAAAAATTTTGTTTACGGATGAGATTTTTTTTACAATTGAGCAACATTTCGACAAACAAAATGACCGTATTTATGCTCAAAGTTCTAAGGAAGCTTCCCAATTAGTCGACAGAGTGAAACGTGGGCACTATCCAACTTCAGTGATGGTTTGGTGAGGTATTAGCTATGAAGGAGTGACTGAGCCATACTTTTATGAGAAAGGTATCAAAACATAGGCACAAGTGTATCAACATACCATTATTGAGAAGGTAGTGAAGCCCCTTAACAACACCATTTTGAATAACTAAGAAAGGTCCTTTCAGCAAAACTCGGCGCCGGGTCATAATGCTCGGTCTACACAGTCTTGGTTGGAAACGAACGTTTCGGACTTCATCAGAGCTGATGACTGTCCGTCGTCTAGTCCCGATCTTAATTCGCTGGATTACGATTTATGGTCAGTTTTAGAGAGTACAGCTTACTATAAATGCCATGATAATTTGGAGTCCCTAAAACAATCCGTACGATTGACAGTGAAGAATTTTCCCATGGAAAGAGTGCTTGCTACTACTGATAACTAGCCTCAACGTCTAAAGGACTGTGTTGCAGCCAATGGAAACCACTTTGATAAGCTTCTTATATTTTAAATTGTTTTATATTTATGTATTAAACTAACACAATGGAAAAGTAATAAATGTTTTTTGGAATATTTTTTGTTTCAATATTTATGGCAAGACTAGGTATGTATGTAAAAACTGTTTCACTAATTGGTGGGAGTAATGTCAGCAAGTCTGTGATAGCACATGTAAGCATTGTGCTATTCATCCAGAAGGATCCTCGCCCACGTTCCCTGCACCAACACTATAAATACGGTTGCGTACTGGTCATTGTCATTCTAGTATTAGACATTATCACTTTATTAAGGGCTATTTACTAATAAAAGTTGAGCATAAGGTGGATATGTATTTATGTATATATTTGGATCTAGTAATAGTATATAAAAATGAGTAAGTGTATAGTGTAGGAGAACTAAATACAGGATAAAAAAGTGTCACTCCCTCCGGGTATACACACTGACACACACTACACGTACTGTCTTTTTTTTACTTTTTTACCTAATGTTACTTTACACTTTCGCCTAGAATTGATTAGCCACTGTCATATTTAATTCCAACAAAAAATATTAGTAAATTAAGCAACGTAAAAGCTGGTCTCTAAGGACGTTTGAATTTGTAGTCAGTTGACACCGTTGGTATGTAACTGTAATGTATGTTTACTTGCATGTTTGTACGATTTTGTTGCAATAAGACGTGGCAGCGGCCAATCAATTCCAGGCGGAAGTGTAAAGTAACATCCAATCTTGTACCGTGCATAGTAACTTTGTTACAGTTAAATCTATAGTACAAAAAAAAACTCGGTTTTTAAGGCTCAACATTCAAAGCGAACAATGTAAGCTTGTTTAATTGCCTTATTTACTAATTATGATATACATGAATTTTATTGTCTGGTGTCTAAGATTTGTAATTTTCAAATCAAAGATTATAAGTTCTTCTAGCGGGTACGGTAGATGTTTTTCTGCCTTGGTAGTAAAACCAAATCTTAAAGAAAACCGCAGCGCCACCTATCGGGTCCAATTATAAATCTAATCCATTCTTGAATCATCCTAGATACACACAAAAAAAAGATATGTTCTTAAGTAATAGGTAAGTCCATATAATTATCGACACAGTTCAGTAAGCTTAAACGAATTTCTTAGAAATCATAAACATTGTTGGAAGAACTGTGCGTGTTTTTGACATAGGCATTCACAGTTTTTTGTCCTTTATTTTAAATCATAGTTACTTGACTCATAAAAATAATAGATGGCTTTTTGTTTATCATTATAACATCGGTGTATCGGCTGATAAATTACCATATGAAAGTCAAATAGAAGTTTTCTTAAAGGAGTCATTTTAATGCAAACCATTTTCTACTATGGCCCGCTAGATGGCACTATTCTATATTTGTCTGTTATACAGTTAACACAAACTAAATAGCGAGCGATTGCCAGTGAAATGTAAATCAATTTTCAACACAACATATATACATATATATGTGAAATTTAATTATAATTTGAATTTTACACAAAAGACGCGTAGTTTTAGTGCGAAGTTGTTTAAGCGAATTGATGCCGAGGTTCGGTTTAATTTTGGGACCGAAAGCGTATTCAATCCGGGCTCTAGGGATCATTAATATGACCGATAATTCATTCAATTTACATAATATTCCAATATTTAGTGTATTGTATGAACTACGCAATAGGGACTTTGGAATATTTGATAGTAGTAAATTGTTCGCAGACATGTTGTCTATACAAGTTGATTTTACATTTCCCATTTTATAGACATAAATAGAATTGAAGTGTTTCTTCTTTGTCCGGGTTTAGAGGACTTCTCGCAGTATTTATATATAAGCTTCTGGACGCAGCTTCAGCCGTATTCATGTAAATTTGACCGATATTTTGGAAAAAATACTTGGGCTCTGGATAGAGATGTAACCTAGATGAAGAACTCGCCCTTAACTATGGCTGCTGAATACACCAAAATCTAAGATACTGTATTCAATTCAATCAGAAGGCACTTATGAACCTCAAAGCTACCACCGGTTTGGAAAACAGCCAACTCATGGCGAAGAACCGGCAAGAAACTGAATTTGGTCTATCTTTTTAACATATATACGTAATATTTAGAATATATTACACATGTTTAGCTATCCGAGCGAGGTAAAAATAATACAAATCAGCATGTGATGGCTTCAACTATGTCTTTCTACTGTCGTTCTGTATAAGCTGTCGAGTGTTTCACCAATAATTTGATGCAAAATGCCGGGCATTAATTCGAATACTAAATTGAAATTATTTAATTAACCGTCTCTATTGAAATCACTCTTTGAACTTTCTATTACCACCTAAAATGTGTTC
>JACEII010000025.1:11796100-11830705 GCA_014332785.1 Antheraea mylitta | reverse complement strand
TTAAAACCAACAAAGGTATTAAAATTTTAGAAATTTAAAAATATATTCATTAAATGTTTTTATATTAAGTGCAAAATGTAGTGTATTTTAATACAAAACTATGTAAATGTATTTTTCTTTTAATATAATTAGAATATAGACTCGATTTTGCAAGCCAAGTAACCTGATTTTTCTATCACTAGCGGTGAATAATTATTTTATAATATTCGCAGATTTATACTAACTGTGTGTTCCGATGTTTACAAACTATATATTTGGAATTCAAGTATCTTTTTCGAAATGTCTATGCTATTGACCCAGCAAGATCTTAACAGCTTCACCGGACTACAAATTCAAGTATATTTCCTAATTATTCAAGTTAGTAACTCAATCACCTTTTTTTTGTGAATAAGCACAAAGCCAATTAATGCTCTTGTATGAGTCAATGAATGTGGGAAAAATGGAATTTTGCGTGCCTTAAAATCGCCAAGAAGTTATGAAATGTCCTGGATGGAGCCCTATCGAAAACAGCTACAATGAACCCTCATTTTTTGTCATTCCAACGTACATCCCTTCGAGTCTCTCGAGCCCTGGAGGGCCATCTGGATCATCTTGGGATCTAAGTCTCTAGAATATGTCATTCTTTTTGGCAGACTGGCTGAAACGATTGAATCTATTGTAGGTAGAATAAATAACATATCATTCGAACAATTGAAAGATATCCTGTAGTTGTAAATAACGTATATGGATTTAAAATGAAGCATTCTATTTGACGCGCTCCGAGCTTTACTCTACGATTCCCAAATCAGTCTAGGTTCCTACAGTGTTGATAGCGGTCTTTTGACTATTATAACACGACAAGTATTTACTATGACTGTCAATGAACTTTGTAATAATGATTCCTTTTCATACTACAGTTACGAACAATAATCGCAGGTAAAAGAAACAGGATAAACTAACTTTTATGAATTCTCAAACACCAATAACCGAGTAGTCTACTTACAGTATTAAACTCTGGGAAAATATTTAAGAAATATTTTCAATAAGATCCGTGCGTTCCCCCAAGTATTTCTGGAGAGCTATTTCGCAACTGAATAAATGTTATTTTTTATTCTATATATCTGACTGACACTGATAATCTATAAATAAAAATAAAATTGAAGTAGAATAAAGTTTTATTTAGTTAAGTTTAATACTGAACAAAAAACTATTGGCTAGTTTTATGAAACCACGATTCAACTGAAACTTTTTTTTCGATCGTAGGCACTTTTGGAAAATTATTCCATTTTGGGTTTAATACCCGCCGTGTTATGACATCGTGTTTTTAATCCTAACTTAATAATTGTTAAAACAGGAATGCTAATCGAAAATTATTAGTAGACAAGTCATCTAACTATACATTTAAATTTTATTCTGCGTATTAGGGTACGGAATACATAATAAAAGGAATCATTCAGATGATAGACGTTTGTTAAAAACTGAGCACAATATTTATTTAAATCATTGAATCATTTTGAATTGAGTCATTTGAGGTGATTCTTTACCCCTACTTGGCGTCCCGCATTGACGGTAATACGACATGCGATTGATAAACGAAAAAATATGAGATAGTAGATTACGCGAACGGCACCACACAAACAGCTTGTCATTTACAAACGCATTATCCACTTGCTAATTATATCGATATTTCTTATAAAATCTATACGTATAACAAACATTTAAGTATATGTTATCTGAGCAAATATCCAAAACGGCTAAATCTATACCACTACAATAAGCGTAAAAATAGACGCACATTCATACTGGGTTACATATATAGAGTCGAAAAACTTCACCTACATTCTGCCCAGTCGGGTAAATATGAAAAGAATTGCCTGAATTTGTAACCGTACAGTTTCGTAACGTGTGCCAAAAGAGAATTCACTTTTACACGTTCACGTATGTGTGAATTGCAAACAGGATTCTGTATTCAGATCGCATCATCTGTTCCTGTCTTCAGGGAATTTGTTCCTCTTCGCGTTTCACTGGTATTTACTTACGCCAATACCTATTCCTATGTGTTTTCAGTACTTCTAGTTACACCTTAAACCTGTTCATTATAATATAATTAAAAAGTTATTTTGAAAAAGATATTTTATTACGAATAGTTATAAAGGCATGGAACTAATTACACCCTAATAAAAAAATATTCAAAATGTTGTAGAAAAATATTGTTTATAACAAACAGGTCATCTCATTTACACATGAGTGATAAAGTATTCATAAAAATTACTTCTTATAATATACCTGATATGGATATATTTATTCAATATCATCCGCCTATAAGAAACCCACTACAGGACTATAGGTTACCCGAAGGAAAGGATAGGCATTACAAGGTCAGCCCGCGACGTGTTAGCGATTTCGAACTCTGAAAAATTCACAGTTCTATGTTTTCCCACAGAAATTAGTACTACAAAAACATTTCCCAGGTACAAGTTTCTTCTCGAAATTTTCTTTCATCGTCAGCCGATAGTGTTATTTTTTTTTTGTGAAAAACCCAATTGTTTCCTTACAAAGATGGTGTTTATCTTACCATTTTGACTGTAACTCCTCACTAGATACCGCTAGGTGATTTTATTGTTAGCACGTACTACTATTGGCTATATTGGGGGTGTTACTAATGCTATAAAAGGCGAGTCGATCGAATCATTGTGAACATTCTCGCTCGCTCGTCTCTTTAGAAGATTATATTGCGTGATTGTTGTTGCATTGCGTAAGTTCTTTCCAATTTACATTGTTATTTATAATCTCTGTGTTTTTATGATTTATTATGGTACTTGAGTTATCTAATTGTTGATGAGAGTTTTCGTGTTGAAATTTTTACTTGTGTTTTTATTTAAATCCACTTTTAGTACCTCATAGTATTTTTTTTATAAGTCGTAAGTTTTAGGGTTTCACCAGAATTTCATTTGATGGTAAATGACAATGTGGTTTAAGGGGTAAATATTCCAAACGTTGAGGGCGGCTGCCTCTCGAGTGCAACTATTAGAATGCACCAACCGGTGCTTGGCAACAGATTTCTAACTCGAGCTAACCAGGTGTACTTAGAAAAAGCCACGAAACTACGCTATAATTTTGGAAAGATCCGACTCAGGTACACTGTTCAAACCTGCGTCCATCAACTTGACTAGCCCATCATCGCTTCAAAATCCATTGGAAATTAGTAGTGACTTTTTAAAATGTATCCGTTGTAAGTTGCTTAGTTCAGTTAGTCAATATATATAAAGTATATGCAATAACCTAGTCGCTAGCGTTATTCACACGATTTGGTTCCGAACTTGTGTACTTTAGTTTTATGATCAGCGATTCAGGAGCTAATGGACTAGGGTTTTTATACTGCAATGTTTGCGTGACATTATGGTGATTGCTTCTAAGAAGATCGTTTTCATGTTAGCAATATGCAATTGTTACTACACGCGTTTGTTACTATTTATTGTTAGTACTATTTGCCTTCAACTATTACTGGCTTCAACATGAATGGGTCGGCCCTCACAGAAAACTGACCTAAAGTAAGTGAAGTAATAGTGCTTGCATTATTGTGTTTTGTTCGGTCAGTGAGGAGACCGCCGAAGACCCACCTCTCCCCACCTTGCCCATCTCCACTTAAACAATACAGACTGGTAAAGCACTTGCGACATCCCTGGTATTACAAGTGTCTAAGGACGGTAGTGATTACTTAGCATTAGGTGACCCACCTCTTCGTTTGCCTCCTATGATATATAAAAAAAACTTTATCTTAATTTTAATATTTCTATTATACTAGCTAACCCGACGTTGATGTGGCTCAGGTATTATATGCAGAATTAGATTTATAAAGTATTTGGTATTATGGGGTACTGAGTCTGCCTAAAAGCTTGATACGGAATAAGCGAGGTTACGAAGTAAATAGATTAACAGAAAACTTGCACGGTACAATAAACTGGAGTTGAAAAATGAATTCAAATTAAAACGTGGCGTCATCTATGCGATAACTACAACAGTCGGTGCTACAGTTTCAATCGACAAACTAATTTATAGCGCCATCTGTTCGAGACTGATGAAACTTACAATGAATAACAATAATCAACATTGTTAATAATTTAATTTGTAAATAAAATATATTGGGTCATTAATCGAAATAAGATTTCATCGTGGACAAACACAATATCATTTGATTATTTTAAGATAAATAGTCACGCAATGCTAGAATCTATCATTCGCTTTAATGGAACACTCATCTTCTGCATATGTATTAAAAATGTAAAACGATTGTGTATGTACTTTTTTTTATTATCATGAATAAGATTGTTGCAGGTGTCTAGGAATAAATAATAAAATACATTTGAGTCATTTTTAGAAATGCCTGTTTGTCTATGTATGTGTTTTTATAAACACATATCAATACTAAAGTACTAGGTTAATTACAAAGGCTACAGCCGAAGGGTGCAAAAAATGCAACAGTTATAATTTTAAATTTGGAGAGGTGATGACAGATCGATATTAGAATCTGAAGTGTCCTCTTGAGGCGCGATACCTCAATCGTAAACTAAAATGTGCTGAGTAAGGGCTCGTGCCTAGATGGTGTCGCAACAGCGGACAGCGGGTTGCACGTGCTGCAGCGTCAACTCTTTAGGCTCGTGCCTAAAACATTTAGATGTTGCTGATGCTTTAGGCATACTTCAAAAGTAACAGTTTTTGCGTCATTAAAATCGGTTTACTATATCAAAAATTATTGTAGTTTGAGTGACGGCTCGAGTTAATTGAGAGAGAGAAGTAATAATGTACACTACTATTGTAGAACTGCAGGGTTTCTTGAAGGGTTTGATTGAACGCTTTAATCTCAGGCATTACTGGTCTGATTTGAAACATTTTTTCAATGATAGATAGCTAATTTACCGGGAAAGGCTATCATTATCACGCTGAAACTATCAAGAGCGGAGCGACAATGTAGAAAGTTTAAAAAAAAAAATTTTTCCTTTCAAATCTTCGGCTACATGTCAACGTTGTTAGCCTAAAGAAACTATTACATGCGAACAAAGTCGCAGGCAGAAGTTAATGTAACTATTTCAGTGTTATGCATGATAATATTCCTTCCAAACTAATTAGGTTTCTCTAGTAGATACACCTATTGTCCTATGGGATGATGTAAATTTTATAATAGTAATTGTTTATCATTCTTTATACTTATTTTGTATCGTTTCTATATGTACCATATGTGTGTTTGTGTTATACTTTGTTTTTTTTTTTTTAATATATGTAATATGTACTTAGTAACAAATTAAATTTGTAAATATTTTTGCAAAATGTGGAACTGTTAATTTGATTCTAAAATATTTTTTTTCTAAATTATTGCATTTTTTAAATTGAAAACGCATGAAATCGCGATCAGTACTAATTAACAAGTATTCCATAGTTGTATTAAATAATTTAATATGTCATAATTAAATTTTCTATATTTAAATTATTTTTTTTAGTAATCTGCCTGGATCAACAACTGTTGGTTTGAACGGCATGTATATATGTATTCTATAAAAATATTAGTGAGTAAAATAATAAATTTGATTGATTGAAAACTTTATTAAAATATTAAAAGCACGTCAAACTGAATAAATTACATAATATATAATACCTCATGATGTGCTAAATAACATTTTTTGAATTTTTGCAGAACATATGGTAAAACTTTATTTTAACGGCCAAAATAATCCCAATGTAATCCTGTTAATTATATTTATCTAGTAAATCAAATACATAAGGAAATAAATCACGATACATATGTTTGGCCCAAACAAAATCGAAATGATTCGATTCGTTTCTTTCCATTATATGGTACTCCACTACGTTAGGTAAATTTGGCATTAACAGCTCCGTGTCGGGTATTGTCGATAGTCGGTCGTTTCGACCGACAAACAGACCTATATTCATAGTCACTTTACTCAGATCATATTCAGGAGGCTCTGTCGAATTGTATTTATTCAGATTTCCCGAAGATCCATAATCGAATTGGGCGAATCTCTTGTTGAGAGACACTTGAGCAAGGTGGAGGGCGTTCTTTCTAGACGTGCCTGCTGGAAAATGCCCAGTAACGATCGGAAGAAAAGCCTTTTCGAGTTCTTCTGGATCTGGTCCATCGATTTGAAAAAGCACAGAATCAGCGCATAAGATATACCCAAACAATATATTACTACATAAGATATTTAACAAGTCATTTAATTCTTTGTGGTCACCTGGCAGTTCTTCTATATTGAGGCCCACGAGTACATCACTAATCGACGGGGTGAGTTTGATTATCGTCGCTAATGCTTGTCCAGTGTTCTGTAGATATGCGATCGGTGCTAGAGAAACGAACACTTTGATCTTGTCGTTATATTCCGGTCGTGTGGACCCCAAAACAAAATATATTGTCGTTCCTTCGGAATGACCGATCGCTTTTAGTTCTGTCTGTCCAGTTTTTTGCAGAATAAAGTCTATCATCGCTGGTAGGTCGTAGTATGCCACTTCATTAAAGCTGAAGTTCCAGAATTCCTTGTCGTTATCAGGATCGAGGATGAGATTCTCCCTGGAGTATTTGTTACCTCTCATGTTACCGACCCAAACGTCGTCGTTCCTCTCTCTAGCCATCGTGAGGGACATGGAATTTTCAGCTCTGATAATGTAAGTATCCGCTGAGTCCCAAAAACCGTGCATTAAAAAGACCGGTCGTGAACGATTCCCCGGTATATTAAAAAGTGTTAAAACATATTCGTCTTCGGTCACCACTTTATACTGGTCACAGCGGTATCCGTATTTTTGAGCTATCTGCGTGAAATTTAACTCCGCATCTTCTGGTACATTTACTAAGAGTCCACTTGTGTTTGTAGTCAATTGTAAGGCCAGCAGTGTGTGAACATAAAGTATAAACACGATTATAGTATACATATCGAAGAAAACATTTATTTTAAGGTACTCTGCCTCAAATAATAACTATTTTGTTTTTTACAATAAAATCAGTGATTACAAGAAAAAGAGCGGTTTTTAAAATATTTAAATTAATGGTACAAATAAATAAAATAAACTCACTGCACACGTTTGTGTGTGTTTTTCATTCGTTTTAAAATGCAGAACGGATTTTAGTACACCTCGATAAATATACAATGTTACAATAAGTTATAAAAATATTGTTCGACCACTCATGTAAAGTTTATGTGATAATTAAAAATATTCATTATATTACGGAGTTGTATTATCTTTATACGGTCTACAGAAAAGTCTCAAGTCATATCATAAATATTATATTAGTGTTCTTGTAAATATTTGCGTCCGTGAATACGCACATTTTTTTACATTTGCATTCGCAATAAATTCGTGCGATATGGCTGTCAAAAATGGGTCATACTTTTTTTTTATTGTAGCACGGCAAAGTGACTGCATTATGCCTGATGGTAAGTATAGTACAATCCAGAAATAATAGCGACCATCGATTAACACACTGTCCATCGCCGGTCGCCACTATCATGCCGGCCTGTAAAAAGCTGGATATGCACAGGCTGATCCCGAAACGCGACCCGTAGAAGCGAATCACTATTACGGGCTTTTTCGCCATATACATGGTGGTTGCTACCCAGTCGGGCTGTAAAACCTTACCACCCCGCTTGCGCCATTGCCTCGTTCGTTATTCAGCAGGGTGCACCAGGTGCAGGTGAGGTTGGCTTGGGTGTCTCAAGTCTTATGATGTTATTCGATACCTCTTACACCCCAAAAATTACACAACAGCAAAAAAATGTAATCTGTAGATGATGGTGGGCGTTATTTTGATAAGCTCAGACGCGATCAAAGACATTTTACTTAATCAGGATAAGCCTCTGCCCGTGACTTCGTCCACGTGGGATAGTTATTTTGGGCTAAAGCTAACATGCAGTGGAAGCTCTCAAGCGGAAAAAACCCTGAAACATTTTTCATTTGTGCTTCGCTCCTATTGGTCTTAGCATGATAATATATAGGCTATAACCTTCCTCAATAAATGAGTTCTATGTAAAACTGAGAGAATTTTTCAAATCGGAGTAGTAGTTTCTGAGATTACCCGTACAACGACACAAACACATAAACTTTACCTCGTTGTAATATTATAAACATAGATAAAAATTAAATTTTTGACGCGCATATCAATATTTCTCCATCCCAAGGGATCATTGTAGACAGTGAATTAATAATATTTGCTAAGTTATTCAATAAAACAAGCGAGACAAAAATTAATTTTCTAACGATCAACAATATGTCCGCGCGTGTTCGCGGTTGCCGGACGACTTCAGGACGCGGGCGCGTGGCCAGGGACGCAGAGGAGAGGGTGCACTAGGATGCGCAAGATTCAACAGATTAGGGTGGTGCACGTTACAGTCTCCCCCTCTAATCCGAACAATACCGCCCGGTGTTCGGTTTAGCAACATTCTTACGCGGCCTACCTCTTCTCCTCTTTATTCGCACTGCTGTTTGGATGTGCCCGACGAAGGGTGTAAGTTGCGAAACACGGTACTTACCTAACAGTGCTCCATCAGCAATCTGTTCCAATAAGTAGGTAGTAGGGCTTACCCACTCTCGAACACGATATGGCCCGTCACGTCTAGGGATAAATTTCGGTGTCTGCCCCTGGCTAACATCATTGGATTCGTGAGTTTTTAAAAGAACTAGATCACCTCTTTCATATTGCGGCCCCGGACGACGACCTTCATCAGCATTTCTCTTTTGTATAGCTGAGCCTTCTCATGCACATCCCGTGCATCTACAAGGGCGTTGGAAAGTTTTCTTAGGTAAGGAGTGAATGCCGGTATAAAATTGTCATCTTCTAAAATACGACGCATGTTTACAGCGGTATCGGCGGGCGCGCGCAGCTCTCTACCGAAAGTGAGGTACGCAGGCGAGTACCCCGTGCTCGCCGTAATTGCGGAGTTCATCGCAAATCTTACTGCGGGTAAATGCAGGTCCCAAGTACCGTGGTCGCGACCGACAAGGATAGCAAGTTGTGGTTTGAGGTCACGATTTTTCTTTTGTACAGGATTGGCTTCTGGATGGTACTAAGGTGTCAGCGTCTGCTCGATGCCCATACAGTGGCATACCTGCTAAATTACTGCACTTATAAACTGCACTCCGTTGTCACTAATGATGCGGCGAGGAACGCCAAATCTCAGGAAAACCTCGTTGATTAGCGTTTTTGCACATTCCGCACTGATCGCGTTCTTGAGTGCAAACATCTCTACTCAACGCGTATTTATATCTTCCATGATCAAGATCCATTTGTTCCCAACGGCTGTCTCGGGAAACGCCCAAAGAGGTCCACCGCCACTACCTCAAATCTCCTTGCTGACGCGGGAGATGTATCAGGCCTGCCGGTTTCCTATTGTCAGATTTGTACCTCTGACACTCCAGACACTCCTTAATGTTGTCGGATATAAAGGTCCTCATTCCAGGCCAATAAAATCGCGCGCTGATACGCGCTAACGTACGCTCCACGCCGAAATGCCCAGCGGTCGAAGCATCGTGAAAATCCTGCAACACTCTACGACGTTCGTGTTGAGGGACGACGAGACAGGATTCTTCCTCATCGTCTCGCCCGTCGGGCCTATACCTAAATAGTACGCCGTCGGATAATACATAACCGCGGTCAGCCCATGGTCTCCCCCTAAAGGCATCGTCGGATTCCATATCGTCAATGATCTTCTTCACTTCCTGATCCTTCATCTGATTCATACGGATGTCACTGGGAGATCGAGCTGGCAAGTCCACTGTAGTCAAACAAAGCATGTTATCGTTAGGTCTCGACAATGTATCCGCTATCACGTTCGCTCTTCCTGGTGAGTATTCGATGCGTAAGTTGTGTCCTTGCAAAGCGAGTGCCCACCTGGCAAGGCGCCACTCAGCGACTTCAAGCTCACAAGCCAACGCAGTGGCTGATGGTCAGATCTTATTATGACCTCGCTCCCGTCACTGTATCCTCGAAATTTCGAGACAACCCATACGACCGCTAGGGCCTCACGCTCGGTCGTACTATAATTTCTCTCCGCATTAGTTAATAGACGACTGGCGTATTCGATCGGGCGTTCGTCCTTGCCCTCCCCCTGTAATAAAACTGCTCCCAAGGCGTACCCGCTACTGTCGGTGCGCAGAATGAACGGCTTCGTCTCGTTGGCTTGCCTGAGAATAGGGGCAGAGGTGAGAAGATCCTTGATTCTCTCGAACACCTGTTGCTGCGAAGATTCCCATCGTCAAATGCTTGTCTTCTTTAAGAGGTCGGTTAACAGCCAATCTCTGCGTATGCTGGAATAAAACGTCGGAACCAATTAGAGGTCTGCAGGAAGCTCTTTAAGTGATTAACATTCTGTGGTGGTGCCATATCTCTTATAGCAGTTACTTTGCCTAGGTCCGGATGTACTCCACCGGGTGTAATAAAATGCCCCAAGAACTTAACTGAGTCTCGGGCAAAATGACTCTTCTCCCGATTGATCCTAAAACCAAATAATTTGAGTCTGTCAAAAACTACTTTTAGATCCTCCAGATGGCGCTAAAAATATCCCGAAAGGATGATCAGATCGTCCAAGTAAGCCAGGATGGTCACGGGCTCAGGTAAGTTCGACTTGAATCGATCAATCAAGCGTTGAAAGGTTGTACCCGAATTCTTTAGGCCCATGGGCATTCTCTTGAATCTAAAGGTTCCCAGGGACGTAATAAAAGCCGTCTTATCACGATCACGAGGGTGAACACTAACCTGAAAATATCCAGCTCGTAAGTCGAGGGTGGTCATGAAATTGCGCTTCTTTGCCGCGTGAAGTAGGTCCTCAATGCGCGGTAGTGGATAGCGGTCCGCCTATGTGACAGCATTCAGGAGTCGATAGTCCACGCAAAGCCTAGTGCTACCATCTCTTTTTATCACTAGCACTACATTCGCTGCCCAGGGTGATTCACGTTCTTCGATCACATCAGCTTCGAGTAGTTTCTGTACTTCTCTGGCGAGTGCTATTTTTTTATTAGGAGACATCCTATAAAGTCGAGATGCCACGAGTTCTTGATTGTCATTCACTTTTATACGATGGGTTGCAAACTCAGTCGGTGGACCCTCAAGTGCAAACTGTTCTGACCTACTCGTGATGAACGCATTGAGAACATCCTGTTGGTCTGAGGTCAGCTTGGGCCCCTCATCATCCCTCAGCCTAACATCAATAGTAGCCATCTCCGTGTGTTTAGGGTCAACAACAGATAAGCTGTACTGACCCACGAAGCTGTGCTGCGTGTCAGGATCGTCGGCAAAACACCATGTACCTTGAGGGATGTTCAAGCTCACTCCTGCATTCATAATAAAGTCACGGCCCAATAAAGTCTTCGTATTAGCACCTGGAAGCACGAGGAACTGCGTCTTTAACACTCGTCCCTGTAACGTGACATGTTTATGTGTTAAGAGCACTTTTCGTATTTGAACTGAGCCGTCAGCCAAAGTAAAGGTACGTTCGATCTCAGTAATAGCGTTTCCTTTGTTCAAAAGGATGTTATAGAGCGCGGGACTCGCCAAGCAATGCGTAGCCCCGCTGTCTAATAATGCCACTCCTGTTTTATCCCCGATGTCAATTTCTACGACGGGTAGGTCGCGATTTACATTCACGCAATTAAAATCAGCGCATTTCACTGACGTCGAGAGAGTTTTCGTTCTGCACGACTCGCATTTCGAACGTATAACCCCCGGTTGACCACATCCATCACATCGTATACTAGAGGAGGTAGTACTACGTGTGGGTGAAGTACTTACGCCTACACGACTAACACGCTGTCCTTCATTCCGATTAGAATTTTTAACAGAACGGCAGAGGTACACGGCCTCATCGGCCTCCGAACTACGTTTCACGTATTTACGACACTCTTCTGTCGTATGACCGAAAATTCTACAAAATGTACACCGCGGCCTAATTCGTCTGAGTTTAGAAATATTATCTACATTAGTTGTATCGTTCGGATTAGGAGAAGGTAATGTTAAATTTCTACTTACCGATGTGGTTGGCTTACTCTGATACTCCGTACGCGATTCCTCTACGTCCCTGACCGTTATTATAAAATTTTCGAGGTCGGTAATAGTATCTCGTGGCACGTATTTACTTATCTTCCTGTGGGAAAGTCCATACACAATGTCGATCTTCATCGCCTCGCATCGTCGTACGGTAACTTGCAGAGCAGCGCCCGGAGATGGCATATGAACATGTCAGAGCGTTCATCTCCCTGCTTGTTCGCTAAGACGTCCCGAAGTATTTTGTACGCAGGCCGGGGTGTCCCAAATCGGTCCCGTAATCTCTTCAGGGCTTCCGTCCAAGTCGTTACTGTTGACCGCACTTCCTTCCACCAAACGTACTCACAGTTAGTAATATCGGCAAACCACGTAATACATGATCATCACTAACGTTTGCACATTCTTTATAAATTTCAATTGTATCTATAAATGCTTCAAGTATATCGTCGATATTTGTAACTACCGCGCCATCAACACGCGCGGTACAGTTCGCGAAGTTTCCGGAACGCGACACGTTAACAGTCGCGGGTGGTGAAGTGGTCGCGATGCCGGTTGCTGACGATCGCGTGCTCGACAAAAGGTGCTCGAATAACTGCCGGTTTGTTTCAGCCTGGCTCCTCGAAACAGCCGCGATAATCGACGTTAACTGCGCGTCGGTTATTAATACAGGCTTGATCCTGGTGTTAGCATCTTACTCGTCTGTGATTTCTAATTCACTAGAATCGCCATCATTATCTTTACGTTGCATTTCTTTAGGCATATTGTTAATTAAAAAGTAAAACAAGTGATATTATTGGGTTCTCGGGCCACTAGTTTCTGCGCCACTCTAACGTTCAAGAATATGTCCGCGCGTGTTCGCGGTTGCCGGACGACTCCAGGACGCGGGTGCGTGGCCAGGAACGCAGAGGAGAGGGTGCACTAGAGATGCGCAAGATTCGACAGATTAGGGTGATGCGCGTTACAATTTTTAAAAAGTGAAAATCCTTATTATAAATAAATAGAAAAATTATCCTCAGGCACGGTCAAACAACATCGGGTTATTTTTAGGCTACAAACTAACCATTTCAATGACACCGAGGTCAAAAAGCCAACTTTTTAAATAATCGACACCTTGTTTTTATTTCTTAGAGAATTTTACAACTCAAAAAAAGGGTGTGAGCCGTCTGTTCACAGGAAACTGTGAGACTATCAGACAAGACTTTGCGCCTTTAAATCTACAGCACTTTAAGTATTGTTGCAAATAATTGTAATTGACACCCTGTAAAAATGTTTATTTCATAGTCCGTACATGCTTACATGCCGACATGTTTTTTTTGCACAATGATCTGATAATTATCTAAATACATAAAAATAGTGTCATGATGTTTGTCCACGATGAACTCGGAAACAACTCAACCGATCTACATAAAAGTTGGCATTTATATATAATTTGATTCAACTAGAGAGATAGGATAATTTATATTTCGATTAATTGCCTCTATATATTTTAATTGTAAATTAAATATTGTATATGTTGATTATTGTTATTAATTGTAAGTTTCATTGGTATCGAAGAGATGGCGCTTTACATTAGTTTGTTCACGTGTTGGTAAAATTTTAGGGTCGACTGTTATACATAATCTCATAGATGGCGACACGTATTAATTTTGACTTCAACTCCTTTGTGGCGCACGTGTTCTGTTAGTCTATTTACTACGAAATCTCACTGTTTCTGTATGTATTTGTATGTCATTTACGTATTGTGTATTTTTTTAAATTATGTTATATTTTTAAGTATTTTTACTTGACTTTATCTTATAAATAGTATCTTAATCACGTTTGTTTTTAGGTAATTGTGTTAAATTTTATAACAAAGTCCCAAAATATAGTACCGACTTGCCAGATAATAAGTTCAAGTGTTATGTTAAACGAGTCGTAATACATAAAGACTATTACAGGGTTTTTGCCGGTTCTTCTCGATGACTGGATTGTATTCCGAACCGGTATATAAAAGTGGTAGTCGTAGAAACTTAACGTTTCCGGTTATTAAAAATATAAAAACTCTATTTGCATTACTTCAAAATATGCGCTATCATTGTTTGTAAATAAAAAAAACGCAGACAAATTCGTAGGCAGTTGATAATGTACATATATAATCCAATATTCGGTGTACTGCATTAGGAACGCATAAAAAATATATATTATACCATTATATCGTATAGCCTTGCCCATGCAGGACGTGGAAATGAGCGTAAAGAATACTTAAGCAAAATGTCTTTGCATTTCTTTTGGAGCTTAGTATTTTTATCTTCTTAAAAATGGTTGCGTTTTTTCTGTGAATTTACATTTTAAAATTATTTTTTTCCTTTTGGTATTATTATGAAAATTATCATTTTCTAGTGAAATTAAATTTTATACTTTAAATTTCTATTATTAATTTCTTATTTACTTCTAAAGTCTTCTTCTTTCTTGCAGTATAATTTATTATTGTATAATGAAATAAAGTATATAAGACAATACTTTGAAATGTCCGCGGGATTGTAATAAAACCAATGCGTTGGTTTGTAAATATATTTTTTTTAAATTTTATACATGGGAACAGACACTACACTATATTACACTATTTAATTTAATATGCATATATTATCGGTAAAAAGAAACGACATTTAAAGCTTATTATTCAACTATTAATTGTTTTTACCATAAATCTAACATTTATAATTATCACCACAATCACCATTTATTGTCGAATTTACAGTATGATTACTTTTACCATGGATGGATTATTATGTTACAGCGCCATCTAACAAAATACTTGAGTCACCTGGTCACTGTTTTAACGACCAACAGCTATACAAATTTAAAAAATACTATAAT
Source organism: Antheraea mylitta (assembly GCA_014332785.1). NCBI lineage: Eukaryota > Metazoa > Arthropoda > Insecta > Lepidoptera > Saturniidae > Antheraea > Antheraea mylitta. Next base: position 11,815,830 of record JACEII010000025.1, on the reverse strand, counting down.
TAATTATTATAGTTGAGTTTTTTGGCGGGATCTTAGTCTGTCATGTAATGGATTTTATATTTTATTCATAAACTTGTATTATTTGACTCTATATTTTGTAAATTTGGTGGTGTTTTACGTAATATAGTTAGTTTGTAGTACATAAGTGAAGTGAATGGAAAATAATACCACGAAGCATTAAACTCTGAGATGCTACAAAAACTCCCAGGATGATCTAACAAGGGATCCACCATCTTGTTATAATGTTGAAATAATCACTCGAGGCTTGTAATATTATTGTACTATCCATTGAAAGAAAATATTGACAGTGGCAAGTGCTTCTGCGGAGCCAAAACAAGAAAAAGAAGAAGAATTATTATAGTTTCTTTATAAGTATAATAAACATATTTATTCAATAGCTAAAATATACCTCTTTTTTCTATAAGTTTCCATTTCAAAATATTTTTTCTTTGAATGACTTATTACATGATATAATGTATTGAGTCTAAATTGGGAATACCGCAATGCATCTATATACGCTTTTTAATTTTTATAAGTTTAACTAAAATCTCACCTAATGTTAAATAACAAAATGATCCATGGTGTTTTTTTTCTCGAACTGTCTACGCTATTGACTTAGCAAGGCCTTAACAGCTTCATCGGACTACTAAGGCGAGCGCTTAAAGCACTCAGCCGATTTTATTTGACAAATAACTAAAGAGTGCACGGCACACCTCGGCTTGGGCTGTTTCCTGATACGTGCAATTCGTGCACTATCTTTATTTTACTTAGGGAAATCCCTCATGAATACTCCATCTTTCGGGGAGATAGGGTGGATTATGTCCGACTCGCACGTACTAAAAACCCGAGGTGTAATACGTCTTACACTATAGTTGGAGTGGCACGAGATCTCTATAAACTGAGGTTTGATTACCAGAAAATTAGGCTTATCGTAAGAATTAGTGCAGTAAGGTTGACGACATCCATCATTTTTTTAAAGAGTGCAAAAAATATCAAATTGGGAGGATGCGTTTTATTAAACAGTATAATATTAATATCGGGGATGTGGGGGTGCATCACAGTATTCTGTCAGAACCAATATCGGACTGTTGCAAAGAGCTGTGTAGTAGTGTGTTTTAGATGTAAGAGTGTTAGTTGTATATAGATATAAGTTACGATGGGACTCACATGTCAAAAGTGATAAAAGTCCTTTAAAAAAATGAATAAAAATGGCACGACAACGCACACATACATAAAGTAGTATTGTAACGTCACTATCTTACATAAAATGTAGAAGTAAGATGGCATATTCTAAACATCAGTGGTGAAAAAGACATAGCTATATGGGCTGATTGATTCCACTAACGCTGACAGGATACTGATATCACGTTTGCTAGATAGCCAAGTTTTAACAAGACGCTATAGAAGTGCTTGTGACGTAATTACAGATTTTTAGTTATAATATCATTTAATTTGAGTTTTAAAAATATCCTGATTATAACTTTCTTCAAAACCTCATTAAGAAATTGAAACATAAATGTCAATTGAGCATCAAAACGCCAAATTCTGATTTCAAAACGAGATAAGAAACAGAATAATTTAGTATTACGCTTCTATTAACGAAGAAGGTTTTCAACAGAACACCAGAGGAATTGGATCATTTAATATACTGGAATTTGAATCGTAATATCTTGATATAATCCGAGACGTAATAGCTGTGGAATTGTATTTGGCGAGCGCACGAACTGGAGTATTCGTCGACTGCTAACCTGTATTTTTATAGAATAAATCCTGCACTAACCGGAATTTATGAAGCTTAGCGCTTGTTATATATATTTGCGTCCTGAAAATATTAGATTAAACCTTCAGATGTTTTTTTAAATTACCATGATAAAATTGCGTAAAAGTTAGATATTGAAAATGACGATTTTTGAAGTGAAAACTTGTTTAGGCCTTTTGAGTAGTATTTTTAGTAGAAGATAAACTTATGATTTCGTATCATGACATACTCGTAAGTGTGACCGACTGTATCGTGCTTTTGCGGCTAGCGTTAAACTGTCGACGTATAGTATTGCATCCTGTGAATATGTAGTATTGATATTTTGTATCGGGCTTTTGCAGTCCATCATATTTTTGATTAATTAATTAATGAGTACCTGGAAGACAGAGCCTACCTCGGTTCTTTAAAAAACATTTTTTAACCAAATTAAACTGTGAGTTGTGCCGTATAAAATTAGCATTTTTCATTAAAAAAACAAATATCTCTTTTGCTGTCACTCGTATTTGAACTGGGGTTAGACGGATTTTCGAAGCAGTCGATTTCCATCTGAGCTATTTTTGTTTTGACAGCGGCGGCGAAATTTACCTTTATATTCTAGCTATATTATTTCATTGCCTGAAAACTCAGATAAAAAAAGTTTTCTATGAATGAAATCTAGCTAGATCGATTTATTGTCCTCGAAACCACCTACATACTAAGTTTCACGGAAATAGCTGACGCCGTTTCCGAGATCCTGAATATATAACAATATTAAAATATACAATAATTGTTCATTTAAAGGTATTAGATATATATTCGATAGATAGATATTAATATGTATATAGTTATTGTTCTGAGTGCCAAAGATGTGAAAGACTAAAATAATAATTTCAATTTACACATTTGTAGTAGATGGTAGAGCCACGCTGAAACTATTATAGGTTTCAGCCTGAATGGGTCGGCTCGTCCGGGGTAACACCACCCTCTCACAGAAAACCGACGTGAACTACGTGCTTACATTGTTGCATTTCGTTCGGTCAGTGAGAGCACCGGAGACCCATTTCCCCTCCCCCTCCTTCTCCTCTTCCTTTCTCTCCATTCCCACAAACACGGGCTGACAACGCACTTGCGACTCCTCTAGGGTTGCTAGTGTCTATGGACGGCGGTGATCGCTTAACAACAGGTGACCCGCATGTTTGTTTGCTTCCTATATGACATAAAAAAATACTATAATTGATTTTAAAAATTTAAAAGAGAACTCAACAATTCCATTGTTTTGAGTTGTCACTTCTATCGACAGTCCTTATGACTGCCTCGACTTTTTTATTATTCGGATGTGTGAGTCTCTGAAACTACCAGTTTATTGCCAGTAGTTTGTGAAATTGACACTCGGAGCATTAATTATATACATTTCTATATTGTTCATAAATTGGTCAATGATATGAGAGGCTGTATAATCTCAATACAAAATACAAATGTTATATGTGAACAGGCTGCTATAACACTACGCGTTGCTAGTCTGATGCAAGCTACATAAGTGCAATACGGTCAGTAACGTTTACTAACATGTCATCACGCGAAATTATAACAACCCTATATAATTTTTCACTTCAAAAATTATCTTGAGATACCTGTAATATGTATTTTAAAAGATGTATATTGAATTTATTAGAATACTAGCTGTTACCCGCGGCTCCGCACGCGTTTTTTGAATGTAGTAATTAAATTTAAAATTGTTATTACATGTGTAAATAACAATAATACTCTTTCAAAAATATTTGTAAGTATGACACGCACATCATCTACAGTAACAGGTAACATTTACATTATATATGTGAATACTAATAGTGTATCGAATGGGATGGGATTTATCATAAGCCACATAGCTGGAACTTTAAACTACTATCTATGTATCACCCTCAGTGCTCACCCAAACAAACAACCAAACAAACAAACTCTTCAGCTTTATAATATTAATATAGACTATAAGTTCTATAAGTAATTGAACCATGTTTTTACAGTATATATCTAAGTAACTTACCTTCTATTAATTCTAAACTCTTGCCCAAGTTTATCCATTACAGGATTGATCAGTAGACGCAACTTTGTCGGGGCAAACAATGAATCGAAAAGACGCGATGCGACTTTCAAACAGATCGTTTCCTTTTTCAAATTCTGCTGCACTCTCTATAGATATCCTACGAGATCACTTTGATACCACGAAAAATATGAACTCAAGAAAATTACACTGTACTATTTTCAGTATTTTAATTTCCTCTAATTAAAAACAAAAATATGCTTAATTGGCAGGTGATTTGCGAAAATAATTTAAAAAATAAACGCTTGTCATTTTTTAATGCATTAAGAAAAAGAGAGAGGTACTAGTCTTTAAGGCAGCCATTAAGACCTACCCAATTGCATAATAGTTGAGATTGTACGGATGTCGCTTAGAAGTAAGCCTGGATATTGTAGTATGTTGGCTCGCAGATTTGCCAAATGCTTGACTGGAGTCAAGGCTGCGCTGTTTACAGCGTACTGTCAATCTTTTTACACGTGCAGTCTGTGGGTCAACATCACGCGGAGGCATATAGCGCTCTACGCGCACAATACAACAATGCTTTCGGGGTGCCAATGGGTTTACCGCGCTACTGCAGTGCATCGGGAATGTTTTCGGAGGCGAAAATTGATAGTTTTTACGCTTGACTCATGCACAGGGTACGCGTTAGCACCAAAAGCATCCTGAATATTGAATGATATTGTAAGTATATGGAAAACCCCATACTGGGACATTGGGTACACCTACAGACCATCGTGGCGTTACAAAAATAATCAGTTGCTATTAGATGTAAATACTAACACAAGTGTCTAAGTTGCGTGTATACTAACTAAATTGATTTTTGTCTAAAATAATTTTTTTTTTTTTTTTTTTGTTTATTTTTAAAGTACTTGCTTTCAACAAAAGAGAATAATTTATCTGATGTTCGTAAAATCTAACTATACTAGTGTGTTTTATGAAGTTACTAACCTATTCACTGCTACTTCGTCTGTAGGTATACTTATTGGTAAAGTCAGAACGATAAGTAGAATATATCCTTCTCTTAACTTTTTTGTCAAATTTCTTTGTGATCGTTTCAGAAGTTTTGTCGCAAGATAAAAAGCAGTCAGAGTCAGCTTCGTGTTTATGATATTGGTGTTAGGATATAAATTTACTTTTAAGTAAGGTTACCTTATTTTAATTCTAATTTCCCGCCCTGGTAATAAAAATAACCTTGACAAATTGTATACCTAAACCTTCCTCAGGAACCACATGAAAAGTCGATCTGTTTTCAATATATCGCAAACAGACTGAAGGACGTAGCAGAGGGCTTCCTTTTATAATATGTAGGAATATTTTACCCAAGTCCAAAGTTTTCTAAGTGGATTTCAGGAACGTTGAACTAAAGTTTCCTTTCAACTCTGATGTTAGATTTTATTGAACTCTGAATAAATGCGAACATAAAGAGTAAACATTCACTGAATACGTGAATACTCACAGAAGAAACTACAAGTTAAGAAGTTATTTATATTATAAACACAATAAATAGAATGACTTCATATTATAAAAAAAGACCTCTGCCGCGTCTGTCTGCGTACTCGCAATAAACTTAAAAATTACTGAATGGATTTTCATGTGGTGTTCACTAGTACCTAAAGTGATTCATGCGGAATCATTTCATATGATATAGCATTTTTTAATTGTCAGGACGCGATAACGTCCATCGGTCCCATTAGTAGTAGATAATTTATTTTCATCGTATTTAAATCAATTTGGTGCCTACGTGTTCGTACAGAGAGATATGCCAATAGATCATTTTAAGCTCGTGTCAATACATTTTAGTTTTAATTCATTGCATTATCAGCTTATGGTTGAGAAAAATGTGAGGAAACCTGGACCTGAGAAACGTTCTTGTAGTATTAGTGTATGTGAGAAAACATAAAACTGTGAATTTCACAGATATTGAAATCACCTATACGAGTATGTCGTAAGCTGACATGGTAATTATATCCATACCTTCCTTTTGTAGGTTATAGAGCCACGCTGAAGCTATTACTGGTTTCAGTATGAATAGGTCGGATCGTCCAGGGTAACACCACCCTCTCACAGTAAACCGACTTGAAGTAACAATGCTTGCATTGTCGCGTTTCGTTTGATCAGTGAGAGCGCTGGAGGCCGACCTTCACTCCCTGTCGCTTCCCCATCATTCCTTCTCCCTACCCCCCAAAAATAAGCTGGCAACGCACTAGCAATTTCCCTGACGTTACTAGTGTCTATGGACGGTGGTTATCACTTAACACCAGATGAGTCACATGTTCGTTTGCTTCCTATGATATAAAAAAAAATCTTTCGTTTTTTCACAATCTCTAAAACTCATTGTATTAAACAAAAGAGAAAGTAACCCTTGGCCTAACATTGGGATCCTTATATGCCATAATTATCAAGTGCAACATCAATTTTGTATTAACTTACGTTTCATTTTCTAGCGTTGTGGAATGTGTTGCCCAGGATAGTTTTTCCTCTGGCCTATGATATGGGCCTCTTCCAGAAGGAACTGAAAGGCGTTCCTCAATGTCGGCAATACAACAGTGTTGCCCTTGGTCTTCTAGTTATCCATAGGCGACGGAAAACATTTACCATCAGGTTGGGGTCGTCTTGCTGTTTTCTGTCTTATAACATAAAAAAACGACTGCCATAAGGTCCTCTTTGGAACCTGAAATATTTTTTCATTTTATTTTATTTAGTACCAGAACTGTTTGTGACCACGTTTGATAGTGTTTTTTAACGTTTGCCCATAATCTCATGACGACAATGACGATCCGCTCTATGATGGTAAATACGCTAAGCCTAGAGCGGACTGGTGCTCAACTGCAACTACCAGAACACACTAGCAGATGCTCGGCGATAAGATTTTCAATTTGAATGTAATATGTAGTTTTAACTAGACTCCCCTCCCTCGGACCATGAGAGCGGCGATGGTTGGTGATTACATCCAGCCGCCTTAGATGGGGCCTGAGATCTATGGACTCGAGCATGTCCTTTGCCCTGGCAGTTTAACTGCACAGGCCCATACGGTGGAGGCGTATTGTACTGATGAGCCTCCCATAGTTCGTCTTGTGTAACATCCGCTCTCCCTTTGAGGGATCTATCATCTTTGACCCTTCAGACCGCAATCAGAGCCCCTTGGAGGACCAACACCTCTCAAGGGAGCAGACGCTGTGCCAGTCAACAGTCCATGTTCTCTCGTCTAAAAGGTGTATGAAGGTATCATGAGGTTTTAGTCCATGCGAATCGGACATAACCCTCCTCAGTTGCCCGACAGGATGGGTATCTGTTAGGGATCTCCCCATGTAAAAAAAGGTAGTCTTTGAAAAAGTCTTACCACTGTGCCTTGTTGTAGATGCGTACAATTATTTTCTATGTTATAATATTTATAAATCAAACAACATAGAATTATCAATAATAATTCAAAGGGACCATTCGCTTACACTTACGTGTTTAAATCGTTTGTACGGTGAATATTTAAGTTTAAATTTTGCTGTAATAACATTTTAGTTTCTGCTAACAACGTGCCACCTACAGCGTGATGCAAACGTTAAAAATTCAAACGGCATTTATCCTCTTAAAATTCGGAACGGCGTAAAACGAATAATTCAATATTTCCTCTGACGTATTTGACACGTTTTATTTCGCACCAAAAATGTTCAGGAATAGTTCGTTTTAGATTGTTGAATGTGGTTGGAATAAAATGGAGAATGTTCACAATTTAATTATAGAAAAGTATGCTAAATATAGTCAAATTAATAGGGTCATACTCTGTTTCCTATCCGCGTGGTTAACGAAACCATAGTATTGTCCCGATATCCGTACTATTGACTTACACTTAACTATTGACTAGTAAAATTGACTATTAAAAGGCAGATAACGGTTAGACTATAGCAATTCTGGTTTAAATCTTCAGGAGGTAGAATGACAAGACATGTCAGTTACGTAAAATGAATGTGACAATCAAAATTATAATTTTTTTTTCATTCGGGCCTAATGATAGTAAATCTATATATCGTTTTCTGTCATGTGGTTAAACAACACGTATGAAAAAGAAGCCATTTGATAATGTATCTTGTTTATAAAGGTACTGCCACAATTTACAAAATAAACTTATATAATAACCTATATAAACTATAATAATATAACATATTAATAAAATATCTTATTATATATATATATATATATATATATATATATATGACATAGCCGAATCTACATTCCGATTAAAGCAATGCATAGCATTTTTATAGGAACTATATTAGAATTAACCAGAAATAAAGAATTCATTCCTACAAATTTTAAGAAGAATACTCAAACAATACTTAAATTTATCTAGATCCTTACTGTATTCATTAAATTCTGGGGTGTAAGGGGTGTCGAGTAAGACCTTAAAACTTGAGACACCAAAGCCAACCTCACCTGCACGTGGTGCACCCTGCTGATCAACGAACGAGGCAATGGCGATAGCGGGGTGGTAGGGTTTTACAGCCCGACTGGGTCGCAACCACCATGTACATGGCGAAAAAGCCCGTCATAGTGACTCGCTTTTGCGCGTCGCGTTTCGGGATCAGCCTGTTCATATCCAGTACCAGACGACTTTCGTCATTATGGCCGGCATGACAGCGGCGACTGAAGATGGATCATCTGTCTCTCGATGGTCGCCACTGTTTTTGGATTGTACTATGCTTACCATCAGGTATAGTGCAGTAACTTTGTCGTGCTTCAATAAAAAAAAAAGAAGTCGGGTGTCATTGTAACGTGGTATCTTAAATAGTGTGTGTTGGTCTATTGTTTGTTTTAATCGAGAATTTACTCAACAAATCGCTAGTATCACAGTAAGTAAAATATCTTATCTATACATTATCTAATATCACTGTTATTTAAATCTTAAAATATTCTAATCTGTTCTCATATGGTGACATCATGGGGTTATACCAAATTTAAATGCTAAATGACGTACATAAGGTTCCTGAATAGCCTCTAGTTTGTCTAGTTATATCATCCTAGTAATATTTAATTTAATTTCTATTGTAACAATGTTCATAATTTACAGCTTCTAAAATCTGAGTAACTTAAATTGATTTAGGCTTAAACTTGAAATAATTTCTATCAGTTGAAAATATCTTTATCGTCCAAAACTATCGAATATAAATTCAGTGAAACTATTATGGACTTGGAAAACACGATATCGGGGAAACTAGAGAAGTAACGACTAGTAATATAACGACCTTGTTAAAAAAGATCACACCATAGACTTATTTAGTAATTCCCTATTTAATTTCAAATCTAAAATTAGTTGTTTATTTAATTAATTTCTGTAAGATTTTTTTTCCTAAATTTTTAAGTTATTATTTTTCATTATCGAATTGTTTTCTTTTATTTTTTTCTTTTTTCATAATTGTTTCTTTTACTTTTGTTTTCCGCATCGCATCTTAAGTTCATAAATGCTGTAGACAACTGTAAATAGTGACATAACTAATTTTTAAGTACTTGCATGTATGTTTTTAGCTTTTTATTTTATGTTACTGTTGTTGATTCTATATGTTAAATAAACTAAGTAAAATGATATAACTTACCCTGGACTAGCTTCTGCCTGTGACTTCGTCCGTATGAAGTAGTTACTTTGGGTTAACCTTAACAAGCAGCGGAAGCTCTCAAAATGAAAAAAATAATATTTGAGACATTATTTATTGGTGCTCCACTCCAGTTGCTCTAAACGTGATATATAGCCTATAGCCTTCTTCAATGAGCTACCTAACCTTTGAAGAATTTTTCAAATCGGATCAGTAGTTTCTGAGATTAGCGCGTTCATGAAAAAAAACTCTTCAGCTTTATATAGCATAGAAGTATAGATAACCATTTTGTTCCTTGTGCCAAAGAATATAGAGGTCAGTAATGTTTTACGAGTGTACTCATTTATTTATTTCTCTGGTACACTCTGTAACCTAAACCTTTTGATGGCATTTAACCCCTGGATTATCCAAACTTTTAAGTGTTTAAACTTCATTCAGTCGAATGTAGATCTGAAACCACTAGTCTTTTATATTACAAATAAATAATCGCATAAATTTTAAATATAACGCAAAATTGCATCACGAGATTCTATTTGGAATCGTGTAGAAGAAAAACTATTAATAGAGATGGCGCAGACTTTCAACAAACCACGCAGTACTTATGTAGCGAATTCTAAAATAACTACCATCTCACACTTTGCTAAATATAAAATGTTATTTCAATAATTTGTTTACATTAGCTACGATACGAATAATGGAGGAGTAGTACTGAATCTCTCGTATAATTAAAATATTTAATATTCCTATGCAATTAAATAGTATTACTACCGTCATACTGTTCTTGCATGACGATATAAACATTAATAAACAAAAATGTCCGATAGTTAACAAAAAATGCTAGCGACGCAAATAGATCTTATTCTTTGACCAGAGTATCACTTCATTTTAATGATGAAGCGGCACCCTCCATTTTATCTCGCCATTGCCATGGGTTCTAAAGGCCAAGTTCCTTGCGTTGCTTTATAAATGGCGCTGCAGCGAAGTCTGATGTCCTTATCTTATAAAATTGTAGGTTTAAAAGTTGGTGTTTCATAAAAAATGAGCAAAACTGGAATGGTATCGTCGACAGAGAACACTCCAGTTTCAGCTGCTGGCTGCTTCTAAATGTGACTGCAGACGACACGACACCGTATGTTCCATGTGACATGAGTGCACTTGGGACATGGTTATTTTGAAAATGACCAGCGTCACATAAGCCAGCCAACTAGGCCAGAGTTCTATCATCGTGGGTCCAAATTAGTTAATAGTTACCACAAGCTTGCCAATGTCCCAAACATAATACATTGCGTCGCAATGTGACTGCTACTGTCGTCTCCGATGTCTCTCGATCAATTTATAAGCACTAAAGCAGATGTGAATCCATTGCTGCATTCTGTGAGTAGATAACCCTCGCTGAAAACTTTACGTGGAACGAAAGGGCCATATTCGCTTAAATGCCCGCTTAATTGCAGACCTAAAGCAGAACACGTTGTTCTCTGACCATCATTAGACGATAGTTAGCTAAGGCTAGACTGAAACCTTTGAGTATGTTTAGCTTCAAGGTAAGACTTACCTTATCAAAAACACACACATACCTACAGGTGTTTGAAGAAAATATTGTCAATTTAAAAGTGGTAGCTTGCCAGCCCTAAGACAATATAGTATCACTATACAAACTCTGTAGTAATTTCTCTTTTGGTCAAACAAAAATATAAAGTTCATCTAATAAATCCTGTTAATCAACACAATATTTTATATTCAATTAAATGTACGTTTACAAATGAGATGCAAAAAGTTTGCAAACATAAAATAAATTGTAATTAAAAGTTAATCAACTCAAGAAACTCATTCAATTTCATACAAATTCATCCATTTTGTTTATACAATTTAATAAATTACTAACTCTCTAGAAGACAATTCAATTGTTGTGAAATAATATACTGTGGTTTAATATCTAGCACCAAATTTTGTGATATATTTAGAAGAACATCTTATACAGTAGGTCGTGAGGTGAAATTTAAACCGTTTGGCGGACACTCAATAATATCCGTTCGTATCGTGCGATTCACGAGGGATTTGTAAATTTTATACGCGACAGATGTTAGAAATAAAATCCAAGTCATTCATTGATATAAAGAAGCATTAATTCAGACGGTTATTTCTCTACGCGTAAATTTATTTTGCAACTCAACCAGTTTTGCTTTAGTTTTTACTAAAAGATTTAGTACTGTCCATGTGACAGCCGATTACAAATTCATCTTACATCTTACACATATTTAGTTCAATATTTAATACTTTTTCATGTATTCATTTGAATATTCCTTATCTTACTTATATATGTCTTGATTCAATATATTTTCGTCTATTAACTGACAATGAAATATTTATACCTGTTTTACACACTCTTCACTTAATCTGTCGTTTTCTTCTTAGGCCTTTCATCATCCGGTTTTTTCTCGCCCTGGTAAAGGATTTTTTTTTTGGGAGTGCGGGGGGACGGCATCAGGTTTGCCCCTCTGGCCGTAGCTTCTCTTGCCTCCCGCAACAACGGGAGTGTCTATTTTCCTTTGGATTTCACGCCCCTAGGGGTGCTTCCTCCGTGGGCAGTTTGGACTGTCGTTTTTGGTGCAGTATGGTCAACGGGCTTCTGCATGTAGTTGCGCATGGCATCCTTCACATTTTCCCTAAATTCCGCCCGGATTAACCGGGCTTCTTCCAAGGAGGCGGTCTTTAGTTTGGCGTCGCGTTCATCGGTATGAAGGGTCAGTCTTCTTGACAGCTTTGAGAGCCGGGCTTCCCCTTCATTGCATTGAGCTTGTCTCTTCTTCCTTTGGGTTTTCTTAGGGCCCTTAGGGAGGATAGTTAGCGGGTGCTATAAGGCTCGAAGCCGCCGTCTCCTCTACCACCTTTGGGGCTTGTCTGTCATCCCGGGGTCTTGTGTGATCAGTCCGGGCTGCAGTGCCAGCCCGGCGATTCCTTAGCTTCCTTCTGAAAACGGGGCAGCTATTCTTATTATTGGCGGGATGGGCGCCCCCGCAGTTGGCGCAGGTCGCCGGCCCCTCCTTAGAGCGGTCACATTGGCGGGTGGCGTGTGGACCTCCGCACCGCACACAGGCGATCTCCCGGTGGCTTCGCAGAGAGGAGTGCCGGAACTGTTGGCAGCGAAAACACTGCGCCAGCCAGCGTTCTCCTCTCCAGGCTTCTATTTGTATCGCGGGCATGTACATCAATGTAGTGATGTTCTAGATGGCTGGTAGCAGCCCTGGCATCCTCTTCAGCACGACGTAGTAGACGCATCCGTTTCTACCCCGTCGGCCGTTAATTTCTCGGGCATATTCCGCCACGAAGCCCTCTCTTCGGAGGGCCCCGATGATGTCCTGTGGGCTTAATTCTCGTGGGAGGCCGTGAATCGCGACCTTAAGGCCTTGCTAAGAGGGAGGGGGGGGGGGGGGTATGTGCACCAGCTTGCCCCTTCTAGCTTTTTTAAGAAATCCGATGTGATATGGTGCTCTTCTACATCTTCCGGGATGAAGCGCACTCCATTCCCGTAGGCGGAGACGTTGGACCCGCGCCCCAACTTCTCCGCTAATTGTGGGAGTAGCTTAACCCAGTCGTGGGAGCTCTCGACCACGATCGGCGGATAACGCGGGCCTAGCGCGTCGGGCGAGGCAGTCAAAATTAGTTCGACCGCGGCGGCAGCACTGTCGCTCGGTGGCTGTGTTTTAGGATTCCGCGGGCGGACGACCGGAATCGGTTGCAGATCGCGCGCAGGTGGCGCTGCTCGCGAGCAGTCCTTCACGGCGGAGTGGGGTCGAGTGCGGGTGCGTGCACCTGCTTCGCTGGGGTTTCGGAAATAGCGCGCGGCGTTGACGGCTATGTGGGTTTCTCAAGGCAGGTTCTCTTGCTATGCGGCTGGGCGTCTGATGGTGACGGTGGTGATGTCGCGCCGTCCACGGCGGGCCCTGCATTGGGTTCGTTGCGCTTACGGCGCAGCGCTCGACCGAGCAGGCTAATCGGGGCGTCGGAGTACGAGGGTATCGCGTGTTTACCGCGGGCAGCGCTTGCGAACGCGACTGAATCGGTCGCGGAAGGCAGTTTGCCCTCAGCTGCACACTGCTCAGCTCAGGACTACACATCTGCGATAGAGCCCAAGCTAAAATTAGCTGGGCGAGAGTGAGTATATCACTCTCGTATGCTTCTGTTGCAGCGGATGCCTCGCCGGGCAGCGGCTAACGCGCATCCGAAGTCGACGTGTGAAGTGCAGGCACGGAGGTGCGGGTCCAGTAGGCGAAGCGGTGGTCAGAGTTGTAGCGGCGGCAGGAACCATAGGCTGGCTAGGAGTCGTTGGGTGGCGGTCTAGTTGGCCCCGAAAAGGGCCTTTTGCAGATCGTTAGCTCGACGCTGCAGGCGAAGCCGACGAGGGAGCGCGGGAGGAGCGCATCGTCGCGTAGGTCGGAGACGGATTCTCGGACAACCTCGAACGCGTGTGACGACGGAGCCGTCTGTTAGGCCTTTCTTTCTTCCTGTATCCTTATATGCTTTTCTGTTACGGTTCCCCACGATATACCTATACACACTATCTTGGTAATCTTCGACTTCCTCTGAAACACTAATTTCTAATCTTATTCATTCTAGTTTAACCACATATCTATCTTAAACCTTGCATCTCTGACACATGTATTATTTTTCCTTTAACCTTAGCTACTTTACTGAGCACTCAAACTCATGCATTAAATGTAATTTATTTTTATAGAAATATTGCATCATAAACTAGAAACTAACACTGAGCTGCAAGAGGATTAACTCTCAGAGGCAGCGTTTCCGGACCACTACAGTTTACCGACTTTCAAGAAACAAGGCTACTCGTTTTTCAAGAGCCAACAACGTATTTGTGATTCCCCTCGTCACGCAGGTGGTATCCAAGGGTGACGGTGATCGCTTACCATCAGGTGACTTGCATGTTCGTTTGCCCATAAAAAAAGAATTGAAGGCAGGCATTCTGAGGAAACAGTCATTGGAGAAATTTGCCAGTTCATTCCAATATGAGCTAATTCCAGTTTTGATTGTTTATATCACATACTGTTTAAGATTTCCAATTTTTATACACGGATAAGTAGTTCAAATTTTGCCATTAAACCTTATATTTTTTTTTACTACATATATAAAAACTAAATATCTTTGATATTAGAAACGACTAAAATTGGATTTAGCTCATTTTGGCATGTAACGACTCAAATACCTATACTATCATTTTATGGTGTATTTCTTTTGTATTATTGAACCCTTATCTATCCTTATCTTCCCCCCTCCCCCAAACACAGGCTGGCAATGCATTTACGACGGCCCTGGAGTTACAAGTGTCTATGGACGAAGGTAATAACATCAGGTCACCCACCCGCTCGTTTGCCTCGTATGATATAAAAAAGGTAAATGACAAAATTACCTATTGGAACAATTACAGACTATTGTCATTTGTATACGGGAAGACACAAAGAAAGAGTGCAACACGCTTATCTGGTTAACAAATAACCTACGTATATATATTGAGTTGCTTGTGCTTAGGTAATGAAGTGCCTGTAATTTCAGCTTGAAAGCGGTTTAAATATTTAAAAGTAAGATCGTATTTCACTGCACTGAGGATTTCCTTTGTGAATTCGGAGACAAAGGAGTCCATCTACTATACTTTTTTGGAACGATTTCGTTTCAACTCTTCCAAATATTCGTCGCAAAAATTGGTTAGCAAGGATATATACAAATTTGACAATACGTTATGTCATTAAATTACCAGACACCCATTATAATGGCAGTTTGGGCACTCTGCCTATTGGCATAACCACTACATTAATAATGTCTACAATTGCTTGTGATTTATTTATTACAATTATTATATGAAACAAGAAGTTATTTTAAAATTTATTTACGTTATGAACTTGGCTATAAACTTATTTAAATATGCATTTTTTTTTCATAAATATTTTTTTTATATCATATAGGAAGCTAACAAACAGGCGGGTCTCTTGTTGTTAAGCGATCACCGACGTCCATAGACACTAGCAACCCCAGAGGAGTCGCACGTGCGTTGCCAGCCTGTGTTTGGGGAGTGGAGAGAAAGGGAGAGGGGTTAGAGGAGAGAGGAAGGGAGAGGAGAAGGGAAGGGAGTTGAGATGGATCTCCGGCACTCTCACTTACCGAACGAAACGCATCAATGCAAGCACTGTTACTTCACGTTAGGTTTCTGTGAGAGAGTGCTACTACTCCGGACGAGCCGACCCACTCATGCTATAAACAATAATAACTTCAGCGTGGCTCTACCACCTACAAATTTCAATTTATTATACTGAATCCTGCTACTGCTGTCCCCGACAACAAACCGATAGAGCTCGATATTGCATTTATGTAATTTACCAAACCAATTTCGAACATAAACACGCGGGAGCATGTAACGGTCACTTTGCAGTCGACGTTCAAGTGTCGTGCAAATACATTTACTTCGACAATATTGCCGTACCCGTTCTAAATGTATGGAAATTCACTCGAGGAAGTAATGCCGTTAGCTCTTGGAATTGTTACTATTATGTGGAGTACTGAGAAGTTTTACTTTAACATATACAAGTTAATGGTCGTGACTTCGTTCATGTACTATTATAATCCTAACTAATAATACAAATGCGAATATGATTTTGTTTATTTCTTTGTTACATTTTCACTGCTTAAATATTTAAACAGATCATCATGGAATTTTGTATACATAATGTCAGAGATAGAAAAATATAAGGTACCTTGTTACCAGTAAAAGAGTTATATGAGAAGCCAGCTGTGTCCGCGAATCTGTCCGCATGAAACCTAATGTTTTCTTTTATGTCATAGGAGGAAACCGAACAGATGGGTCACTTGATGTTAAGTGATCACCACCGTCCATAGACACTTGCAACACCAGGGGAGTCACAAGTGCGTTGCCAGCCTGAGTTTGGGATGAGGGTGGGGGGGCAGGAAGGGAAGGAGGAATGGGAAGGTAGGTGGGTCTCCGGCTCTCTCACTGACCGAACGAAACGCAACAATGCAAGCACTGTTACTTCACGTCGGTTTTCTGTGAGAGGGTGGTGCTTCCCCGGACGAGCCGACCTATTAGTGCTGAAAACAATAATAGCTTCAGTTTGGCTCTACCACTACCATAATGTAAAAGAACAGTGACTAAAAAATCATCTGAATTTATTAAGTCCATTTGCTTTTTTACATTTCTCTCGTACTTAAGTCGCAACGTCATAAAAACTAAAATAACTTTTGATAGACCAAGCCGATTAGAATGAAACAAATACTAAATGTTACTCGAGGATAGGCTTTATGATTTTCTTGGGTTTTATCGTGAACGTAGGCAGTACTTTAGCAGTGATGCGTGTTCATAGAAACAAATATACCGAATGTCATTTCTATAAATGATTTTATTACTTATTCTAAGACACCTGTAACATTTTTTTTTTTGACAAAAATGTAAAGAGTACAGACACGTGAGACTTACATGCTTATTATATGTATAGATACTCCGCTCACTTTAGCAGCGATTTTATGTCACTCATGTTAAATTTAATCAATACAACCTAGTCCCTACGGAATAGCGCCTAGATCACACTCTGAAGTCTTATATAAAAATAAATAGTTCTAATCTATAAATTAATACGTGAAGCAAATTTTTTGTATCCTTTTTTAACATATTTCCCGTCAATGCGTGAACTTGAAATTTGGCATAGTTAAAGTTTATATGGCGGAAAAGTTCAGAAATCTGTTTATTTTATATAAAATCCATTAGAAGTACATTCAATTAATTAAAATATGCACTACTCACACTACTACTTGAATTTTACACAACATATACACACATGTAAATATAAAAGACTTTTTGACAGCCGTCAATAATTACGAAGTTCAAAAGAGGTTATGAAGGAGGTTGCTATGCTCGACTGTATGTATTTTTTAACTCTTACGTTGCAATTACCATTTTTCATCCTACATTCAACAATGATATTATAAAATATAACTATTATTGTAATGTTTATTATTTTTAATGGTGAACTCACTACAAATGATGAATTAATAAAAAAATGAGCCAAATAATACTTTGCATAATCAAAATAAGAATTTTGTTCATAAAAGTAATCCATGACTTAGATCTTCGCGGTTACAATGTTGCAATTCAACCTCATGTATCAACAAAAAAGAATTTTATTTTCAAACGCTAATGGTGGTATTAAAAACGTCTTTGTCTTGGATTCACCATTTGATTGTATTGTGTATCCATTACTTTTCCAAACGATGATACTGGGCATATCACTATTTGTCATAATGAACAGACAACATTTAATTCATGGTGTCGTGTAAAATTAAGTGAAAATTGTGTCATGGGTTGCGATAAATTTCGTTATTTTCGTAAAATTATGTTTGGTTAAAATTTGAGCTTTACCACGTGGTTTTTGTTTCCAATTTATAAATAATTTTCATTTTCATTTACACAAAGATTTTTTTAATGATTGTATAATAAATATCATGGCAAATAGCTGAGTAGCAATGATGAAAACCTTTGATTATATAAGTATTTGAAAAAAGAACTCTAATAAAATTCAAACTTTAAAAAAACAATTAACTATGGTCGAATGTCGACAACTGGGCGCCCACTAGTAAGCATAATCTGTTAGGAAAATAAAAAAAAAACAAAAGAGAATAGACTAAATTGTGCTTTGAATTTTATAACAAAATAATATTTTCACTGTAAATGGAGACAAATAAGATACTGTGATTGGTTGAAAACATTTATATGACATATTCATAAACAAAACGAACTTCACCGAATGTATTTTATTGGTTAAAAACTTTGTAGTTACAACGAGATTGTTGAATTATTAATACTGAGAAATACGATTTTTGTCATTCTAATGATATTTCGTTTAGCTGCTAAATATGATAAATCGCATTTATTTAGTACGGTGAGAAATTTAGCATAATCTTGTTAACATTTATGTAGGTATTTTCAAACTTCTATCTTAAGCGGTAGTGTGTACTATTATTTGAAGTGTAAACTATATAAATATTGGATTCAATACACGAAATAAGTTATAGACATCAATAATCTAAAAATGAATCGCTGAACGTGTTGCTAAGCTTAAATCTCGAGAACAGCTGAACCGATTTCGCTAATTACTTTTTTGTTGTGTTTGTTATTGTTAGGAGAAGGTTTTTATGCATAAAAAGCGCATATTAGTTGGCCTCTTATAAATAAATTTAATAGCTGCACTCCAAATAATGAGTTGTGTTTCTGGTTTGTACCTCATTGGTCGAGTACGGAGTATGCAGACGCTATAAGCGACCTTCCTGGCTGACAACAATACCACATAAGAAGATAAATTTGAATTCAAGAAAATTGGAACGATTTTTAAAATTTGACGCACCACACCGATCTGTTTTTTCAACATAGTTCGCTTGTTACCGCCCGCGACCAAGCATTGTGCTTCACGCTATAAGATTTTTTGTATAAGTAACTATCTTCCGCATATATCCTCTTCACCCTCATAGCAATATATACATAGAAGACACCGCTTATCTTGCCTGAGACGCTGCTCCGTGCGAGGTGCTAAGTTGCAGGTCAGTCCACGCTTATTCTTTGTGGTTCTTGCTGTTTTTATTTACTTATAAGCAAAGCAATTAACCGTTCACACGCTCTCCTTTATTTACACTGCATATCCTGGTGGGGCCTATTTATACGCCCCTTCACATATTTTGATATATTTAAGGCGGAACGGAGTTCGCGGGCACTGATTGTAGTAAATATAAACACGAAAAAACATTTTTTTTTTAATAACAATCGGTTGTCTCTTATGTGTTATCTGTTGTGTGTTAATAATGTCACTTCAGCATTTCGTTGGATATTGTAAAATGCTTTGATTGAATATTGAAGTTCTAACAAAATAGAAGGTTACAAATAAAGTCACTTAGAATTTTTTTGTGAGATCAAAGGACGGAGTACAACTAATGAGCGCCATAAATATCGTAAATCTGTCGTATAGGACGAAGTTTATTTAAATTTTTTGAACTCTGTATCACTCTAGAATAGTTCGCACTGATTGTTCAATCATTATTTATTGAATCATTCTATCATGTATGTAATATTACCAATTATTAATTTCCGTTTTACATATCTCTATTTTTCCGTTTATTTCAAGCAGTTAGTTACAGTTATATTAACATTTATCGTGTGTGAAATAAAATTAGCAATTCGCAATTATCATGCTAAGTAAAAATAGTAATAGTTCTCATAACTACTTCCACGTTTGTTACATGAACATTCATTGGAGTTTTTGGCGGGATTTTG
>JACEII010000025.1:11611997-11796090 GCA_014332785.1 Antheraea mylitta | reverse complement strand
GAGTTCGATATCGTTGTAACCGGTTTTTTGACTGGATTTTGGTCTGTAATGTAGTGGATTTTATATTTTATTCATAATCTTGTGTTACTTGACTCTATATTGTATAAAGTTGGTGGTGTTTTATGTAATATGGTTAGTTTATTATGCATAAGTGAAGTGAATGAAAAATAATACCAAGGAGCATGCAATTCTGAGATGCCACAAAAACTTCATGGAAGGTTCTAACAAGGGAGCCACCATCTTGTTAGAATGTTGATTCACACGACGCTTGATATTGAAATAATCGTACGAAGCTTGTAATATATTTGACTACGTGACAATGGCAGTAATAATCTGAACGGTTGATTGCCAAAAATAAAGTAAATTTAAAAAAAAAAAGTGAAGTGAATGAAAAATAATACCACGGACCATGAATTCTGGGATGCCACAAAAATTTCCAGGAAAGTTGTAACAAGAGAACCACCATCTTGTTATTACTTTGAAATAACAATATCGACCTCCTGACTTATCTTGATATCCTGACAAAACATGAACATATCAACATTTTTTAATGATTATTCAAAGATTACGAAGATAAAAAATGTCTGAAATATTATATAGAAGATTTGGCGCTTAAGCCTTTACATTGATTTGGACTTAGAAGAAAACAGACTAAAGAATACATAAGAACTATCCGTATTGACAACTTCAGAATTGGCAAAAGAAACGACTTGAAAATTAAGATAAAGAAGATGGTTTTACGAAATGTTATATGGAAGATTTGGCGCGTATGCCTTTATATTAACTCGAACATAGAATAAAACTCACTACAGAATATACAAGAACCACATATATTGACAACTTCAGAATTGGCAGTATGGATCATTTCCTTCGCCTGTCCTATTGGACGAATATTATTACTACTACTATCTTTGTGACCTCTTCTGAAACTTAATTGTCGCTAGACGATAAATTCCACACTCAAGCAAAAAATATATATATGTCCTATTTATTCCTAATGTCAACTCGATCAGTCATTTAATATTGACTAGTGGGCGTCCAGTTGTCGATATTCGACCATAGTTAATTAATTTTATAAAGTTTGAACTTTATTTGAGTTCTTTTGTCAAAGGGTATACTTCTATAATCAGAGTATATAATAAACAGGATATAGTAAACATAAAAAAAAAATTCTACGTGCTAATGAAAATTGAAATTAATTATAAATTTGAAACAAAAACCACGTGAAAAGCTCTCAAATTTAAATAAACATAACTTTACGAAAATAAAGAAATCTATCGCAACCCATGACACAATTTTCAATTAATTTTACACGACATCATGGGTGGGTGGTATTTCTGGGTGATATTGAATTAAATGTAGTCTGTTCATTATGAGAAATAGTGATATGCCCAGTATCATCGTTTGGAAAAGTAATGGATCCACATTACAACATTACAATCAAATGGTGAATCTAAGACAAAGATGTTTTTAATACTACCATTAGCTTTTGTAAATAAATTCTTTTTTGTTGCTACATGAGGTTGAATTACAACGTTGTAACCGCGGAGGTCTAAGTCATGGATTACTTTTATGAACAAAATCCTTATTTTGATTATACAAAGTATTATTTGGCTCATTATTTTGTTAAGTGATCATTTGAAGTGAGTTCACCATAAAAAATAATAAACATTAAATAATAGTTATATGTTATAATATCATTGTTGAATGTAGGATGGAAAATGGTAATTGACACGTAAGAGTTAAATAATACATACAGTCGAGCATAGCAACCTCCTTCGCAACTTTTTTTGAAGTTCGTAATTATTGACGGCTGTCAAAATGTCTTTTTTATTAATTTGTGTGTATATGTTGAGTAAAATTCAAGTAGTAGTGTGAGTAGTGCATATTTTAATTAATTTAATATACTTCTAATGCATTTTATATGAAATTAACAGCTTTCTGCACTTCTCCGCTATATAAACTTTAACTATGCCAAATTTCAAGTTCACCCGTTCACGAGAAATTGGTCAAAAAGGGGTACAAAGATTTTGCTTCACGTATTAATATATAGATAGCTATAAATTTTGTGATAGTAAATGATAAGTAACTGAATCTATATTAATATTTTAAAGAGGTAAAGTTTGTGAGTTTGTGACGTTGTGACGTTGTGTGAGGTAATCTCAGGAACTACAAGTTCGATTTGAAAATTTCTTTCAATGTTATATAGCTCATTTACCGAGGATAGTTATAGGCTATATATCATCACGCTAAGACCAATAGGAGCGGAGCACCAATGAAGAATGTTTTAAAATCGGATTCTTTTTCTCGTGAGAGCTTCTGCGTGTTAGCGTTAGCCCAAAGAATCTATTTCACGCAAACGAAGTCGCGGGCAGCGGCTAGTAACAAATAAACAGTATACTCAAATCCGTGAAATGTTTACCCTACTTAGTGCCCATTCGTTAATAGAATAAGTTTTATCGTCCCAAAAGTTTTCTCAAAGTAAAATAAATAAATCTTTCTTTATATCATGTACCCTTGAAATTTAATCCAGACAGCGTTGGTGCCCTCTTAATGCGACAACTTTGGACACGACCTATTTTTCATAGGCCTGAATATACCTTTGCTGCCCTTTTCACCCGTTATAAAAGGTGTTCGGGTCCTTTTCGTTTAGGGCTGGTAATCTCTATCGACGAATATTTCGAATAGTTTTTTGTATCGACTTTTATTTGAATTTTTAACCAATTTATTTTGAATAATGCATCATTATGTATCAAATATCTTCTATTAATTATTGGAAGTGTGAAGATATGTTAATTCATTTGTATATTTTCCTTTTCTTTCTGATTCCGATGTCTTTTTTGTATACTGTCCTAACTAATACCTTGAATGTGGGTTTGTTTGTTATGTTTTAACACATAAGCTACTCCGTGGATCCTTATGAATCTTCCATACACATTGTTAGAGATACAGGAAAGGGCATAGAGCAAGCGAAACCTAAGGCAAAAGCTAGGTCATATTATAAACAAAACAGTTTGAAAAAATAGGTAATTATTTGTTACTCTTTTGATGAATTATGCTGCTTTTGATAAAACTTTACAGTAAAATATAACTTACACGTCGGAATATCTTATAGTTTATATTTAAATTACGCAAAATCTATATCTTATCCTTCTATATATGATAAAATTGAAGAGTTTCTCTCTACTCCACTACTGGTCCGATTTGAAAAAAACAACAAACTCGCGGACAAATCCTAGTGTAAGTTTATAATTATATAAATAAGTATTAAGCAAGTTTGAAAATTGAAATCTAAGAGTTATTTCAGTGATGGCTCCATAAACGAAAGATAAAGTATGTTGATTTATATCTTGCTTGTAGGTAGCCGAAGTCGCGGGTAACAGTTAGTAGCTAATAAAAAATATTGCCAACCCTTTTTTTTAAGTGGGGAAATCCCTTATGGATACCCACCCTCCCGGGGGAGAAGGTGGGTTATGTCCGACTCGTATGGACTAAAACCCCACGGTGTACGTCTTCCGCTATGGTTGAGACGGCACGAGATCTCTATAGACTTCATCGTGCCACCCCAGCGGTAGGCCCAGCAGCAAAAGCGCTGCCGCTGGGCCTCGTCTTGTAAGGAGACAGCCGGGTACACACCGGCCGTCTCCCTCGTCCGCCGGACCTGTGCAATGGGAAGATGGGCATCCGACTCATCTTCCCTGGCCCGGTTACGGTGGGAGGAGGCGGTCAAATTGCCGCCTCCTCCTACCTGTCCTCCGTTGGCGGAGGGGGCCACTTTGAGGATCCTGCTCCCGGACCCTCTCCGCCGCCTCCTTTTGCGAGACGACTTCCTCACAAAGGATTGCCAACCCTACCTTAACCCATACGCTGCTGTGTAAATTTACATTTCGAATAAAACATATTACCGTACTATATAAGATTACGTAGGCTCAATAATGTAAATTCAATTTCAAATTTGTAAATTTTTTAGGTACGAAGGAGAATTATATCCTCGTGTTTGTTGCTTTGTATTTAAATAAGCTAAATATACGTTAACGTATGTGATAGCAAAAATACAGTATTAGATTATTATAACAACTAGTAATTAAAGTACCAAATAATATTGCTTCTATGAAAATAATTGAAGACGCAATTATTCTAGCGTTGATGATCCGTTGTAGTGATTTCGGAACCTGCAAACGAGCCCTATGTGAGATCTAATAGATGTGAAAACGAAAACATTTCACGTTCCTCGCGTTCAAAGTCACGATACAAACAACTAAAAATCAAAATCATAAATACTTTATTCAATGTAGACTCTGAAAAAGCCCCTATGAGAGTCAAAAATATCATCAGTTTGGAAACAACCCAACAATCGAGAAAAACCGGCAAGTAACTCGAGATATATTTTTTATTTAGCGAGCCCCTTCGGACGAAGTCCCGACTTGATAATAAAAAAACCTTGACCAATTATATACTTAAAACTTTCCTCGTGAAGTATTTTATCAACTGGTGAAAACCGTATAAAAATCCCTTTAGTAGTTTTAAGTTCGTCGCAAACAGAGAGATGCGGCAGAGAACTTTGTTTTATACTATGTGGTATATATTTATATTGTGGGGTGTAAGGGGTGTCGCGTAACATCTTAAGACTTGAGACACCCAAGCCAACCTCACCTGCACGTGGTGCACCCTGCTGAATAACGAACGAGGCAATGGCGAAAGCGGGGTGGTAGGGTTTTACAACCTGACTGGGTCGCAACCACCATGTATTTGGCGAAAAAGCCCGTCATAGTGACTCGCTTCTGCGCGTCGCGTTTCGGGATCAGCTTGTGCATATCCAGTACCGGGTGACTTTCGTCATTATGGCCGGCATGACAGCGGCGACCGGCAATGGATAATCTGTCTCTCGATGGTTGCCGATGTTTTTGGATTGTACTATGCTTAACATCAGGCGTAGTGCAGTCACTATGTCGTGCTTCAATAACAAAAAAAATGTAATGCTTATTATTAACCCTAACGGAAAAAACATGAAAGCCGAATAAAAATATTTCCATTCTATTTTCTTTTTTCTTTGATTGATTTATCAATCTTTTCTGGTTAATTCCTTACAAACGCTCGATCAATCACGTCGCAATAATTACAGATATATTCTAGGTTCTTACTGATCTTCATTAATATGGTCGCTCAACCAAATAGTTTCAGTGAGTCACAACTAATCGGTACTAGGACGAGTACAGTGTATTTTCAAGAATATTTCACACATTTCCTCTAGCTTGTTGTATAACATTTTGGCATCTGTCTCCAGCGGCTATTCATAGATGTAGTGGGTTAAGGGCGTCAGACGTGCTTGCAGCAGAATTTAATTTAACTATCACGTCGTTCAATATTTTTAAGCAATAATATTTATTCTTAGACGAAAACTCCTTGGACGTGAAATGTCAATATCAAATATTATATGAAATGGTTCTGAGGCAAAAAGGACGTAAGTAATTAACCTAATACAGAGTTTTGGCGGGATCTCGGTCTGTCATATAGTGGATTTTATATTTTATTCATACTCTTATGTTGTTTGAATTTATATTTTGTAATATTGGTGATAGTTTACGTAATATATTTTGTAATATTGGTGATAGTTTACGTAATATAGTTCTTTATACATATCACTTTACAGGTATTTATTTGTATGCTTTCGTTACTTAGACATTACTATAAAAAATCTAGTTTGATAATATGATTTTCCAGCATCATTTGGTTATTTATTTCTAGTGATCGACGTAACTTACCTTAAATTTGTATAACGACTTATGGTTTTTTTTATTGAAGCACGACGTAGTGACTGCACTACGCCTGATGTTAAGCATAGTACAATCCAAAGACATCGGCAACCACCGAGAGACAGATTATCCATCGCCGGTCGCCGCTGTCATGCCGGCCATAATGATGAAAGTCACCCGGTACTGGATATGCACAGGCTGATCCCGAAACGCGACGCGCAGAAGCGAGTCACTATGACGGGCTTTTTCGCCAAATACATGGAGGTTGCGACCCAGTCAGGCTGTAAAACCCTACCACCCCGCTTTCGCAATTGCCTCGTCCGTTATTCAGCAGCGTGCACCACGTGCAGGTGAGGTTGGCTTGGGTGTCTCAAGTCTTAAGATGTTACGCGACACCCCTTACACCCGAAAAAATGGTAATAAATTGTTAAATTTCGAGCATCAGTTGAATGAATTAAATGGTTCTGGCAACACTTAATTAGGTGTGACATAGGGGCCGTTCAAGAATGACGTAAGTAGAATTTTTCAGAATTCAGATAGACCCTTCCACTGGTACTGTTTTCAAACTTCCTCTGATATATTCAATCTTTATCTTATTCATTCTAGTAATACCACACACCCACCTTACCATTCGCACCTCTACTACATATAGTTTTCTGTAATTCATCTCTTTCGTCGCTCAGCACTCAGATCCATACAACATGACTGGTCTTATATTAGTTTTACACACCTTCCTCTCGAGTTTGAAGGGCATTTGTGGGTCACAAGTCAGAGACCTTTCGCAATTTCATTCATCCTACATTTACCATCATCTAACATAAGGTGAGATTGTGGTAAAACCAAAATAGACTACAAAAAAAAACTAGAATAAAAACGACCCAATTAAACATATTTTGAAATGGAGGGTTATTAAAGCCAATCATGATAAGAAGGGCATGTGGAACGCGTAGGGCTGACCACTCGAAATGAATCGTCGAGTGACACAACCATAATCCTATTATTTTTATCAGATCGCGCCGCTGAAGAGTGAAGAGTTATGCTCGTTTATCATACGGGATGAGTTTGTTCTTTGTGATAGGCGTTGGTTAATGTACCGTTGTTGACGTTCTTGGAATTGCCTCTGAAACTTATTTTATATATACATTTATTTATTTATTTTTGGCAACCAATCTTTTCGTAGATTACTACTGGCATTCTCGAGTAAGTAATTATATTACACGTTTCTTGCAATCATTTCAATGAACTAACAAGATGGATTTTCAAGGAATTTTTGTGGCAAGTCAAAATCTAAGCTAAACGAAAATAGGTTTTATTGAAATTTCCAATTGTTTAGTATTGAATTTATACAGTAGGCAACGTATAATACCCGTCTGCTTGAATTTCGATTCTCACACGCACACAGACACTTACATATAGTAGACAGAAAGAAAATCGCAGAAAGGGATCATAACGATTTTTCCTTACGTGACGATTTCTGTCAGTCAAGTTCTATAAGAACCACAAGCTGCATTTAAGGTGCTTAGCTCTAAAAAGTAATATACGACGATTTTAAAACAATCTTAAAACTGTTTAGTCTTATGTTTTTGAAATTTCAATTTCACTAAGAATATTTACATGGTTATAATTTTTGTAAGAATATTTACATGGTTATAATTTTTGTGATAACTTTTATTACGACATCAAGTAACAAACTCACGTGGAGCCGAGGGCACAACTAGTATTTTCATAGAGATAAAATTGTTATATCTAAAAAAATTACTAATCAAAATCTAAAAATTCTTTAATGGATATTAAGGTGCGTTCTCTTTGAGTAATATACGCCATATTGGATTTTTATTCTGTATAACATTTGAATTAAAGTACGGGAAGTCACAGACGCTTGCTAATTTGATAATAGAATTAGCACACTGACCGACGTTAAGCCCGGATGCACAGATAATGCCACCAAACGACCGTAATACGGGTTGGTGCCAGATGTGTATGTAATATATAATCTGTTCAATAAAATAGCGGTAAATTCTTCCGGAAATTCTCGTGGTAGATTATTTAATATAAAGATGTGCATCTTTTAGGTTGCTTATTTATTCTTAATTAGTTTTGTTTATTGGCAAATAAAAATAGTAGTATACTCCTGCCATTGTTGAATAGATTAGTGAGTAGATATTACAAGTTTTGTGCGATCATTCCAATAAACTAACAAGATGGTGACTTTCTTGTTAGAACTTTCCAGGGAGTTTTTGTGGCAAGTCAGAATCCATGCTCTGTGATATTATTTCCAATCCACATCACTTGTGCACAAATACATAATAACCGAATTATATTACGTAAAATACAACCAATATTACAAAAATAGAGTAAAACAACACAAGATTCAAAATATAAAACATAAAATCCACTACACGACATTCCAAGATCCCTCTAGAAACTAGTTATCGATTTATCTATTAGTATTAATTTAGTATAAATTCTCTGTAATATTGTAAATATAACTCTAATTTCTCCCCATCAAAAGATTGTCCACGGCTGTAACTTAGAATATGGAAATGTTACACAGTGGTAGTTCGTTTTATATACATGGCTATTGACAATTCGACGTATTCCCATTAGAAGGTGATAGGAGTGACTATTTGTGATAAGTTTAACTCCCACGTGCATTATCCAATACTGAAATTTTTGAGTTATCATTTTTTTTTCAAAATAAGTCAAAAATGCAACATCAAAAAAATATTTCAAAAGTATCCATTTAAATCTAATTTTATCTTATGATTTATAAAGACGATTAAACACTGGTCCAAAATTACAAATGTTTTTAAAAATCGTTATGAAAATTACCTTGAAGGTTAAATGAAGATAAACCAGAACGAGTTTCTTGGCGATTCTTCTCGATGACCAGGTTGTTTTTCTGAACCGGTGGTAGCTTTGACGTTCGTTAACGCCTTCTCAGTGTCTAAATTGTATGATTTTTTATTTTCTTTAAAGAATAAATCGGTCGACAAACAGAGAAGAAGTAAAAGTAACTTTTTTTATATCATAGGAGGCAAACGAAGAGGTGGGTCACCCAATGTTAAGTGATGACCGCCGTCCATAGACACTAGCAACTCCAGAGGAGTCGCAAATGCGTTGCCAATCTGTGTTTTGGAGAAGAAGGAGGGAGGGAGTGGGTAGGGCAGGTGGTCCTCCGGTCCTCCTTACTGACCGAACGAAACGCAACAATGCAAGCACTGTTACTTAACGTCGGTTTTCTGTGAGAGGGTGGTACTACCCTGGGTGAGCTGACCATTCATGCTGAAGCCAGCAACAGCTTCAGCGTGGCTAAACTACAAAGCTGAACTGAACTGTTTTATCTACACGTATTTAATATATAGATGAATATTATATACTAGCTGTTACCCGCGGCTTCGCACGCATTTTTTAAATTTATTAGATGTTTAAAATTGTGATCACACATCTATTGTAAATTACAATAATACTCTTTCAAAAATAACTGTAAGTATCACACGCACATCATCTACTGTAACAGGTAACGTGTACATTATATATGTGAATACTAATAGTGAATCGAATGGAATAGGATTTATCATCAACCACATAACTGGAACTTTAAACTGTTATATATCACCCTCAGTGCTCACTTACACTATAAAAGAAAGTAATGAAAATATTAAGCTAAACATTATCGAACAATATGTGTTAAACCTTTTATTATATAAATATAATATGTCCATAGTGTCGATATAATCATACCTTGCTATAATTTAAATCAAATATAAAGATATGACTTTCAATTACAACAGTTGTTCATAGGCGATGGTAACCACTTACCATCAGGTGGGCCGTCAGCCTGTTTGCTGCCTTTTGGCATAAATACATATACATATGTATATATTTATTCTTGGAGTCCAGTACAGCGCACGTCACACGAACGACGAATGCACGGATAACAGTTTATCACTACATAGTGTAAAACAAAGTCCTATTCCACGTCTGTATATATGTATGTTCGCGATAAGATCAAAAACTACAGAACGCATCTTCATGTCGTTTTTAACAATATATAAAATGATTCTTGGGCAAGGTATAGGTATAGTTTGTCTTATTATTAGGGTGGGCAACGTCTGCTCAACCCACTAGTTTAAAATAAAACAGCCAATTAGTTACTTATTTGCCCGTAAAATTCCCGTTCAAATAGGTCTCGCCGTTTCGGAGATTACCCGGACAAATAAAAAAACACAACAGACATATCGGTAGAATTAAAAAAAAAATGTTGATATTTGTAGCATCTCATATATTCCTAATATAAAATACACTCACTTTACTTTTATTACACGTAGTATATCACAAATCAAGAATTGGGAACAAAACTAAAGTAGAAATAATTTTTTTGAGGAATTTTTGGCGGAATTTTAGTCTGTCATCTAGTGGATTTATATTTTATTAATAATCTTGTGTTATTTGTCTCTATATTGTGTTAAATTTGTGACGTTTTATGTGATATGGTTCGTTTATTTTGCATAAGTGAAATGAAAGAAAAATAATACCACGAAGCGTGAACTCTGTGATCTTGAAAATTAAGAATATAAAAATTTACGAAATATTATATAGAGTATTTGGCTCTTATACCTTAACATTATCTTGGACATAGAAGAAAAATACCTATATTGACAACTTCAGTATTGGCAGTATGGATTAATTCCTTCGACTATCTTATTGGACGAATATTATTACTACTAAACATTTTGAATAGCAACACAAAATAAACTTTAGAAATGTTTCCGATATAAACGTACCACGTATAATTAAAAATTGGAAACAAAAGTAACGTAGAATAAACCTTTTGAATAGGAACACAAAATAAACCATGAAAATATTTTCGATATAATGTTACCATGGCAACGCATATAATACTGACATTAACACGCAGCGGAAGCTTCCAAAGTAGCCCGATTTTGAGACATACTTCATTAGTGCTCAGCTCCTTTTGGTTTTAACGTGATGATATGTAGCCTATAGCCATCCTCGATAAATGAGTTATCTAACACTATTACTATATTAGTATAGATGGAGATATTGTACAATCGTTCTCAAAACTAATAAACAGACGAGTATTTTTTGAACTTTCTTAGTTTCTATACATGTTTTCTTAATCATCTCCCCTCTATGTTATTGTTATTATCAGATTTATTAATCTATATATTTGGCACGTATCAATTTCAATAAATAATAAATGATAATACTTTTACATGCGGAAGGGAAAGAGGATAAGATTGAATTAAGATTTTGACGACTTGAATTTCGTGTGTAGTGTATTTCTCATAGCAACATATCAGGCATTGTGCCTTATAGTAACCGAAAGATCGGAAAGCTATCTATTGTCGTCATTATCACACACTGACAAAACTTAATGGTCACAGTGACAGATTTATAGCCACGTGCTTGGAGTTCGGGAATCTATCGTACACAGGCATCCAACCATCTTGTTTGATATTGCATAAACAAAGGAAAATACTTGGTAATATACTTGGTGTATGGTAGTCCTAAATCAGTTGAGTACAACTCTTACGTCATACAATCTAGAGGCCTAAATTCCAATGAAGCGTGTAACGTTTGCAAAAAAAAATAGTAAAACATTTCTCTGCATTCTAATTTCATCTGCGCTATTAACCTATTAAAATCTCGCATCATGTAAACAAGTGTCGAATTCTAAAACATAAACCAGACTCGGTGACACCGGCCGTATATAAAAAAATACTAATGACGTCCCGATATGTACTCTTCGCACTCCACGCGAATGAGTGTCCCATCTTTTTTTAGATTTTCAGCCATCGAATAATACGATGAGCCGGACAGAATCAGTTTCGTTGTGTTAGGCGTGCGCACTACAGTAAGTGTCCACTTTGCATTCCCACCATAAAATAATTAGGCTTTATGAAATCGTGACCTTTGCATGGGAGGATTAAAAAAGTTTGTTTTCCTTTTTAGTCAGTTTCGAATGTCATCATTATAAATATGGAATCATGGTTTTGGTTTCGTAAAGTTACTGTAGTGTTGTGTTTTTTTTTTAAATTGGTGTTTTAAAGAGGCAAGGGCATTCTAAGTGCAAGTGGTGTTAGTGAAAAATAATTTGGAATATACTAAAAGTGAAACCGGAGAGTATTCTATTCAGTCATAGCAGTATCTATTTTAAGATTGAGTTAATTTTTTGTTAAATTTCTGATAAGTACTTCCATTTCATAATATAACAATTCTTTTATAGTATCAAAAATGTTAAATTAGTGAATTCTCGCTTCATCAAATAATCTTTAATTAATGTTATCTCAAACCATCTAATGTAATTGGTTTAATTTGAGCATAAGTTAAAATTATGACCTTTTTTAAATTTTAAATTAACGCTTCGTTTACCTTCACATATTTATAATTATCAGCAAATAATATAAGTAACTTAACATGACTTACATTAACGTAAATATTTTAATTGAAAAGTGGTCATAACCTGTGGTTATAATTTTCACTACACAACTTAATTATGTATAGTGGAACAATAATTAATCCGTTAATCAGAATAATTATACGAAGTAATTAATTTGTTTAAACGTTAGCGTAATCGCGGAATGTCTTGGCTTTAGTAATAGATTGTCTCTTGTGATACCACTTTTACTACGAACTTCGGTACATACAATTATTATCCGCAAAAAAACCATAGATTCTTTTAGATTTATTTTTGGCACTAATTTTCTAGTTTATTACTGCCATCAATAGTGTAGTCAGTTCGAAAAATATATTTTTTTTTATCGAAGAACGACATAGTGACTGCACTATGCCTGATGTTAAGCATAGTATAATCCAAAAACATCGGCAACCACCGAGAGACAGATTATCCCTCGCTGGTCGCCGCTGTCATGCCGGCCATAATGACGAAAGTCACCCGGTACTGGATATGCACAGGCTGATCCCGAAACGCGACGCGCAGAAGCGAGTCACTATGACGGGCTTTTTCGCCATATGCATGGTGGTTGCGACCCAGTCGGGCTGTAAAACCCTACCATCCCGCTTTCGCCATTGCCTCGTTTGTTATTCAGCAGGGTGCACCACGTGCAGGTGAGGTTGACTTGGGTGTCTCAAGTCTTAAGATGTTACTCGACACCCCTTACACCCCAAATATTTTTTATAAAGAGAAATAGAGTTCCTTCTGCTAACCGTAATAGAAACCGAGCATAAATATAATATTTAGTATTATTATATTTTATCTTTGTCAATTGTCAGACGAGCACCTAAGCACATACAATAGTGGTAATCACACTACCCAAATTGATTATTTTCTGTTACGAGGAAATAGTATTCAAATAGTAAAAGATTGCAAGGTTCTGCCTGGAGAGATATTAGCTACTCAACATCGTTTATTAGTGTTAGATTTAAAAATAAACTTAAAAGTGGTCGGAAAATAGTCGAGTTCCCCACCCAGAATTAAATGGAATCTAATAGAAAAAAATGAGTATGCGAAAGAATTTAGGACAAAAACTATTAATAAAATTGTGAATTATTAATAAAAAGTGAAAACTGCCAATGAATGTTGGAATAAAATGGAAACATGTAGAAGGATCGTAGCAATGGATGTGTTTGGTGAAACAAAAGGAAGGGAAAATATAGATATGGATACTTGGTGATGGAACGAAAAGATACAACAAGCACTGAAAGAAAAGAAAACGGCCTTTAGTGAATGGAAATGTATTGAGGATGTATTACGTTCAAGATGATTTGTACAAATCACTAATGAGCTCACAAACACAAAAATATTTGTATCGATTAGTAAAAGCGAGAGAAAATAATATTAGAGATATTACACACGTTAAATGTATAAAAGATGATGGAGGAAAGTTTTAATGAATGATGAGGACATAAAGAGTCGCTGGAAGAAATATTTTGAAAGACTGATGAATGAAGAAAATGACAGGACCGGAGAGTTAGAGACCGTACTGTCAAATTTAGGCGTTGTACAAGAAATAAGTGAGGATGAAGTAAGAAGAGCTTTGAATGGTATAAAAAATGGAAAAGCCGTTGGGCCCGATGGCATACCTATTGAAGTATGGAAGTTTTTAAAAGTAGATGGATGGATGTGGCTGACGTTATTTTTGAATAAGCTATCCCAAATGAATGGTGCAATAGTGTAATAGTGCCTATTTTTAAAAATAAGGGTGATGTGCAGACCTGTAACAATTATCGAGAAATATAGCTCATATCACACAATATGAGAAAGAGTGATAGCGAGACGAATAAGAGATGAGACTGAAGTGACTCAGAATCAATTTATGTTTATGCCTGGACGTACGACAGATGCCATTTTCGCACTTCGGCAAGTGTGCAAAAAATACAAACGTGTACATAAGAATTTGCGTATGGTATTTGTTGATCTGGAGAAGACATACATTATGATGATCGAGTACCCCGTGATGCTCTGTGGTGTGCTCTGAAAAAGAAAAGAGTGCCTGGGAAGTACGTACAACTTATGCGTTGTATGTACAATCAAGCCAAAACACACATTAGGTCAGAAGCTGGAGTTACCGATAATTTACACACAGCCTTAAATGGTGTATCCTTACCAGCCTGATCCAATTTTTGGTATCTCGGTTCATTGATAGAAAACGACGGGGACATTGATAAGGACGTGAGGAATAGGATAAATATAGGATGGATGAAATCGCGAAATGTGTCTAGGGTAGTTTGTGACCCAAGAATGCCTTTGAAACTCAAGGGAGGGGGGTTATAAAACTATGATAAGACTGGTCATGCTGTATGCATCTGAGTGATGGGCTACGAAAGAGACGAATGAGAGAAAATTACGTGTGGCAGAAATGTGAATGTTAAGATGGATGTGTGGTGTAACTAGAATGGATAAGATTAAGAATGAATATATCAAAAGCAGTTTGAAAATAGCACCAGTGATAGAGAACTAGAGAAGTAATCGGTTAACCTGGTATGGGCATGTTATGAAGAGAGATGAAAACCTTGTAATTAGAAAAGTGTAGAGTATGATAGTAGACGGTTATACGAGTAGAGGAAGACCGAAAAAGGTATGGATCGACTATGTGGAAAATGATATGTCCGTAAAAGGTGTGAATACTGAGATGACATCTGACAGGAGAGGATGGAAAAAGAAAACATGTTATGCCGACCCTACTTACGTGGGATAAAGGAATGATGGTGATAATTAATCTTTGTCAATTATGACGTCACATATTACTTTAATATATTTATAAATTATAGTCTATATATTATTTTATTTATAAATTATATTACCACAATGCTTCATCAAAATTCATTAATTACTTTTTGCGTAAAAGACTTAAAACATACATTAATTGTCACAAATATTTTCGATTATAATATAAATTGTGCCTATGTTCAAAGTCACAGTGTGCAAAATTCAACACACGCATTAAGGAAAATTTACCTTAATTCGGGCATAAACAGAGTTGCTATTAGTTATAAGTACTCTCTTAGTCATATACCACTTACTAACCATTAAAACTATAACATAGTAATATTGTGAACTTACATATAAAGTTAAATTGTACCTGTATAATATAGAAATCTATTCAGAATTGTAACGTATATGTTTATATGTATATATGACTAATTAATGTATTTATCAAATTACCCATTTAAAAATATATCAATTTAGATAATAACTAATAAATAACTAAAGCTTACTCGCGAATCATTCAATGTATTAAATCCGCTCCGTAGTTTTTGAGTTGATCGGGAACAAACAAACGGACGCGGCGGAGAAATTTGTGTTATAATATGAAGCGATAAATTTCATACGTGTTAGCGGCGATAAGATGATTCTTGATAAAAAAAATAACAAACTGTTTAATCGTACCCTGGCTACCAAGATACAGGCTCTGCCTAGTTTGGAAGCTGTTGTAAAAATTATTGATGTTGAAAAATGTAAAAAAAAAAATACATTTGCATTATAAAAGGAAAGGATAAGTGACTATGTACATGAAATTATGTGTTACATTATATATTACACTAATTGGGATCGAGTAATAAATACTTAAAACTAAGACGAAATTCTTACTCGTGAGTCACCATTTTGTTAGAACACTGCATTCATCAAAATACCCTATGTAGCAAATACTTATATACTTATATATATTTTAACAGTTAAGATTGGTAGCGAAAGTAGAATATTTAAAGACCTAATTTATCTACCTATAATCCTCGTCTCAGCCTTTCTAGCCGCTCCGTATATAGTCGTAAATTCGGACTTGCAAAAAAAAAAATAGTCGAGAGTTATTCAAATTTATTCAAAACATAGTTTAATGGGTTGACTCGTCCAGGGTAGTACCACCCTCTCACAGAAAACTGACGTGAAGTAGCAGTGCTTGCATTGTTGCATTTCGCTCGGTCAGTGAGACTGCCGGTAGCCCAACTCCCTCTCTCCCTTCCATCCCTCCCCTCATCCCCATCAACATACTGGTAACGCACTTACAGCTTCTCCGGTGTTGCGGGTGTCTATGGACGGTGGTGATCACTTAAAATCAGGTGACCCAACTGTTCGCTTGCCTCTTATGATATAAAAAAAAGTTAAAATATTATTACTTCAATGATACAAATATAATATTATACGCATTTACAGCTAAATTTGTGTTATGTGTATTCAGGATGACCAAAAGCTATAGTGGAGATTAGCCTAAAGATCTAACGAAACTGAACTATTGCGTGTATTATCAGCCTCTAAGAGACACAAAGTAGAGCCATAGACTTCTTCCCACATACATTAGTACTACAAAGAACAATATATTCCTTCACCGTCAGCCGATAGTGTTACCAGTTTAAATTAGTTAATGTACGCGAATTTCGAAAACTTTGTTGGTACATACCGAGATTCGAACCTGTGAACATCGTGTTGATATCCTACCCCTC
The DNA here is from genome assembly GCA_014332785.1 of Antheraea mylitta. Classification (NCBI taxonomy): domain Eukaryota; kingdom Metazoa; phylum Arthropoda; class Insecta; order Lepidoptera; family Saturniidae; genus Antheraea; species Antheraea mylitta. The sequence continues at coordinate 11,779,411 of JACEII010000025.1, read as the reverse complement.
AAACCACAAGTCCATCACGATTTTGTTTACTGATTATTCGCAAACGTACTTTTGACTCATTTTAAATTTTTTCTTTTTCTTTTTTAAATTAGCTTTTACATTAGCCTAATTAGGACGTCATTAGACACAGTATCGTGTTGAATAAATAGGATGGATCAGCCAAATACCAGCTGGCCGCTCTTGACTCTATTGAGTGTCATGCTCGCCGGCTTGTCGGTGACGAAGCACTGTGGGACACAAGAATACTCAGTTTAGACCATCACGAAAAGTAGCTTGTCCCACAATGTTTTATATTTTACTTTTTGGAGAGTGTGCACAGGAATTATCCATTCCATCTGAGGACGACTAGACGCCGTGAGGGTTTCCATCCTTATGTGGTTGATATTCCCGTAATTCGTACGAAGCGATTTGCTTCCACATGCTTTATACATACGGCTAAGGAGTGGAACTCACTCGCGGCGTCTGTCTTCCCTACATCTTATAACTGGGGAGTCTTCAAGGGTAGAGTGAATAGGCACCTAGTGGGTAAGCGCGATACATTGTCGGCCGCATCATCACTTACCATCAGGTGAGATTGTGGCCAAGCGCGTACCTATCGAATATAAAAAAAAAGAATAATATAAAATTTACAACACAAAATAACAGTTTCAATTCTTCCACAGGTGCGCCGCCGAAGTGACAATTCGTTGGAAAAGTGACTCTACACAAGAGAAAAACCTGTTTCCATAAAAAGGTAATATCATTCTTATTAACACAAATATCAGCTATATTCATTTAATGCAATGATACTTAGTAAGTAATTAATATAAACCTATGTCATAAAGAATATGTATCAATGTTTTGATTTCACCATTTTTAGTGAATACTTCTTTAGACGTGTTGAACGGTATTTTTGGCAGGAGATAAATTTATAATTTCGCGTCATAACATGCTATATGGAATGGGAATGGGATGACCGACAGTATTACGATTGCGCGGCTCGCGTCAGACTAGCAACCGTAGTATAAAGGCCTGTGTACATGTAATATTTATATTTTTCAGCTTATAATATCTTTTATTGGTTAATAGGCTTTATAAAAATGTATATAATTATACCACACTAATGTTAATAATTTCAATAAACAAACTCTGAAATTTAAATATCCTCATTCATACCATAATTAATATGGAAATTCAAACGAGAACACAGTTATTTCATTTCTGTCGGCAGTCCTTATGACTGCCTCGAGTTTATTATTCACGTTACTAATACTTCTCCTTGGATTTGTGCAACATTGCAGATATATATCTACATGTGACAGCACTGTGTCGTCGTTCGACGTTGGCAGTCTCCACTTCCGTGTTTAGATCACCTGTAAACTATCTAGTCAACTCATTACTGCGGTAAAAATAAATTGCCTTTCGTTCCGCAAAAATTCGACACGAAGTGCACTGTGTAATAATTTTGCTATTTTTTTTTTTCAAACGATACACAAACCTGGTACTCTCTCTTACTTATATGTGTTTTATGAAAACAGTAGCCTCTGCCCGCGACTTCGTTCGCGTGGAATAGTTACGTTGGCCTAACGTTAACACTCAGCGAAAGCTAGCAAGAGGAAAAAAAGCCCGATTCTTTAACATTCTTCATTGATGCTCGGCTTCTATTGGTCTAAGTGTGATGATATATAGCCTATAATCATCCTCGATAAATGAGCTATATAATATTGAAGAAATCTTTAAAATCCGACCGAGATTACCCACTACAACGTCACAAACTCACAAACTCACCACTTTATAATATTAGTATAGATATAGATTAACTGTGCCCGAGACTCCGCCCGCGTGGTATTTAATATAAAAAAGCAGTGACTAATAAAATCACCTGAATATACTAAGTCGATTTATTTAACTACTTCTTTCTCATACGTAAGTTGCATCGTCACTAAAATTACAATAGTTTTTGATAAAGAGAACCGATTTTCATGACATTAAGACTAAATGTTACTCGAGGATATTCTTTATGATTTTTGGTGAGGTTTTATCGTGAACCAAGTATTTTAGCAGTAAAGAGTGTTCAAACCAACAGACAGACATTTCAAAAAACGATTGAAATGTATTTTTTATTTATTCCAAAACACCTGCTACAATGTACTTCACAAAAAATTAAAAATAACAGACACATTTACATTCTTATTATATGTAAGATGTATAGAAGATTTATATAATAAAAAATCACAGCTCACGAAGAATATGCGACCTTAAAAACATGTTTCACGAAAGTGACAGCTCAAACAAAAGTGATGCGTTTTTGGACATAAGTATGTTAAATAGATCACATCGTATATAAGTGTTCGATATATTCTGCACTCGTGGGTTATTCCTTATCTGAACCTCTTCTAAATGTTAACTTTAATAGCGTTTTGAAAATATACCAAATGTCAAAACCTTGTATATCTTCATAATTGAGTAGTACAGTCCACGTCTGATTTAACAACAGCCGGGCATTAAAACTTACACCTCTACTGCATAATAAAATGGCACTATATTAAAACAATTTGAACGGATGCCAGACAATAAACACTGACATGACACCAACCTTCATACGGACAGGTCGTGTACACATTCCACCAGGTTACATTGGTAATATGTCTAAATTTATATTCACACTATTTTACTCTAACTACGTCATCATGTTATGAGAGATACAATATCGTATCCAAGTAATTATTCGACTAATAAATTAATTTACATTCAAAAGAAGAATTAAACACATTTTATATGTATAACTGACTACTTAGACAACATTAATTAAGTTACATTTCAATACTAATAATGTCATCTTGATTTATTTTCCATTGGTCAATTTTAGTTTTTATGGATGAATTCAACTTTTACTTTTTATTTATTCTTGTTCTATTTTTTTCTTGCTTCTAATGTTTATCAATATTTAGTGTTACATAATTTAATTTTTCAACATTATTAATTGTATTTTCAGTTTAATATGCTCCTTAATATCGTTATTGTATTACTCATACGATTGTTGACTGTTTGCATTATCCACAATTGTAAATAAATAAAAGTTATTAAGATCGAAAAAAAAAGTTAAAGATATTGTTTATATTTATAAATACATAATTATAGTTATTTAAAAAAATGTTGTACGCTATCTAATATCAGAACGAAAAAATTAGTATTGCACGGGGGCCGTATGGCGCGGAGCGGGATGTCGGGAGCCGAGAGCGGGTTGATCACTACGCGTTATTTACCACGAAGGGTTAAACTGTACATGTCTATATAAGCGAGGTACAAGCCACGCTATGGTCTTGGGTCGCCTTCATCCGTTGCTTTGTCATAAGAGTAAGATGTCCCTCAGACACAAGCTCACTTTGTATAAGACGTGTATCCGTCCCGTGATGACATATAGCTGCCCCGTTTTTGCGCATATGTCCAAAGATAACTTTCATAAGCTGCAGGTTCTCCAAAATCGTGTTTTACGTAAAGTGACCTGTGCTCCGTGGTACATTTGGAGAGTCGATCTCCATAGAGACCTAGAGATCCCTTCTATCTGGGCGTACATAAAATCACTTACGATTAGCTATTTTGAAAAAGCCGCGAATCATCCCAGTCCGTTAGTGGTATCCGCCGCAAACTATGAACCCGTACCTAACGCTGCGCGTTATAAAAGACGTCCGCGATGCATTTTTACCGACCCTCCTGATTTAATCACGTCAGCGAACGATCAGTACCAGCCTGTCCCTCGAAACAGAGCGTGCTCACGTCCACGCCCGCGTAACCACAGATCACGCCCCCGTGGTCTGGGGGTTAATTTTGCTCCTGCACACCCGATTAGGCCTCCCACGGCAGCGGCTCAAGCCTAGGTTCGATCCCTCGGTAGGGAGCCCTTGAGTGCGTTGCTTGCGCGATACGGTGACACACAAATATACATCACTGCTACAACACTACACGATCACCCCCACACACGTGCACGCCTACACGCTTACACATGAAAGTGGAAGGGTTTACTTTTTTCCCTTATCGAACTGAAAAACTCTCAATTTTCCGTTTTAGCGAGTTTTTTTTCAATCTAGCGACTTATAAGAAATTTGCGACTTCTAGCGACTAATAGAATATTGGAAATATTTAAGTATTTTGGTACTAATTTAATTGTAATTGCTGATAAGAACATGAATTGCTGATGTTGTTTTTGAAATCTCCCTATCAGAATGACTTTCGATCTCGGGGTCGACCAGAATGAAAACAGCAAGAAGAGTTATAACGTGACTAAATGATGTTATAACTAATCCAACTAAAGTCTTCTGTTCGTTTTATCACAGTGAAATATTCGCAATATAGTATTTTCATCATATTTTTTAGCATGAAATATTATGAAATTTTTTGCGACTTTTTTTAATATTTGTATTCTTCAAAATCTAGGGACTTTTTAAATGACGTCTGGAGACTTTTTTATTTCTTAAATGGCAACACTACGCGCGGCGCAGTCGCAAGGTCGGCGCCTCACGCAATAGTCATGGCTTATACGGAATTTATACAAACCTATGTTGATAGTAATTCTAATTTAATCAATTAAATACTACAGAAACCTAGAGTCTAAGTTTATATTATTATGCTGGTTATTTTTGATAAAATATTCATGATATTTCTATTTTAATTTATCTCTAAATGTATAATTAAAAACGTAATATATATGAGAAAATCTAATAAAAAAATAAGAGTTTTACAATATCTTAACACGGAAATGGGCTTCGTGATTTTGTTTGTATGTTGGTATGTTTTTAGAACATAAACTATGAAAGTACTGATTCTATTTTAAATACAAATTCACTCACAGAAAGCTATATATTTTTTTAGTTAATCACGGTATAACTTATGGTTATGAAATTTTAGTTTGTTTATATTAACGCGTATGAGGTCGCGGGTTATTATTAGTTTTTATTAATATTATAATGCGAATATGAGTGTTCTGCTTGTTCGTTACGATCTCACGCCTGAATTACCCATCGTGATTTTATGAAGCCGCGACCATAAGTATATTTATATTCTAAAAATATTTGCCCCTAGCTTCTGCCCGCGACTTCGTCCGCGTGGAATAGTTACTTTGGACTAACTAACAAGCAGCGTAAGCTCGCAAAAGGGAAAACAAAAATTTTTGAACATTCTTCATTGTTGCTTCACTCCGATGGATCTTAGCGTGATGATATAGCCTATAGCCTTCCACAATAAATGAGCTATCTAACATTGAAGGAATTTTTCCAAACGGACTAGTTCCTAAGACTACTCCTTACAACCTCAGAAACTTTACCTCTTTATAACATTAGTATAGAAGTATAGATGATGCAAGAAATTAGGTACCAACTGCAGACAGTTTGTACTTAGATGTAAAATTCTCAAACAGTTTGAATCTAAAAAAAGAGACCGATATTTTCTTTAAATTTAATACTTGTTTACATAATACCTAATCGTTTTATAAAACAACATTCGTGACAGTCAAGAAACGAAACAGTTTGACAGAACCCTCTTCAAGCCACCTGCAGCCCAGTTATTACAAGGCGTGAACAAAACAAACGTACGTAGGAACAAAACAAGTTACTTATATATAACAGAGCAAAGAGCCACATATCAAGCCGTCATTCTGTAGTACTCCACCTAGTTTAACTTCTACAACGCCGAGTTACGTAATTGTATTGTCTGTTCGTACGGACACCATAAGTTTATTGAAACGCTGGACTGTATTATTTGCTAATTTGATAGTGTTTGTAGCAATTACTTATGTGCTACGGTCTGTAATGTAAAAAATAAAGTTTATTTCCATTTTATTCCAATTTTCAAATTGTAGCTTCTATAAAAGTATATTGTTATGTAGTAATCTTTCAAAACGTATTTGATTCGTGCCGTATTTGTAATTCATAGTCCGATGAAGCTGTTAAGACATTGCTAGGCAAAAGCGTAATCAGGTCGAAAATAAAATTCGTGCCGTATTTAACAACTCCGTAATTATAGCTTTTATCATTCATTCATTCTCTTATTCATTTAGTTTGTGTCAGTCCATCTTTCTATTCGCCTAAAACTCAAAAACTACTGACCGGATTTTGATGCGGTTTTCACCAGTAGATAAAGTAATTCATAAGAAAGGTTGAGGTATATAATTTGTCAGGTTTTTGATGTGAAACATCTATAGGTGCAAGTAAATCTGATTGTTGGCTTGGTGCGACGTAACAACGCAAAATACAAATTTTGCACTATTAATCAAATTACTCAAAAACATTTGCAGTACTCTATCTGTATAAAGATAAGCTTTAAATTGTTTTGTCGGCCACTCGTTATACTAGTGTTACGCAGAACGTGCCGACGACCTGCGTCCTTTGATAAGGGCCGCCGAACACGGAGCGCCTGCGCCTAGTTGTATTTTTGTATTTGTATTTAATAAAAAATAATATAATTTATACAGTATAGGCCCTGAGAAGGCGTTTATAAATATCAAAGCTATCACTGGTTGGGACAAACAACCCGGTCATCGAGAAAAACTGGACAGACACTCGGTCTGGTTTACATGCCATATATTGTCTTGTGACATAAATAATTACATTCATTTTTAGAGGATGAACAGAGACTGTTGTCATTTTAAAATGTCACAATCGTTCACATATTGATCCATCCTATAATAATAGCCTTTAGATGTCTAAACTTGATTGTTTTTTTTTTTTCGAAATGAAAACTCTGTTGACCTGGAAAGGTCTTTACAGCTTCACTGAACTATTAAAGCGAGCGCTAAAGGTACTCAGCCGATTTGGGATATTTGGGCGACTAACTCAAGGGTGCCTGGCACACCTCGGCTTGGGTTGTCGCCTGTTTTGTGCAATAATTGCAACCTATCTGAGCTAACCTAAGCTAAGCTTAGGTTACGTATATGAGTTATTGAAAAATGCATGTGTACCAAGCATGCGTGCCTCAACAACTCCTATATGTATTTTGTGTCGGAAAAACTTGACTGACATGGTTCTTAAACTCAAAAGATCCAAAGCCCATTGTGTTGAAGAAACCATGGAAACCCCGTCCTCAAGTAAGCGAGAGTAACCGTTCGCTCGTCGGATAGTGTTTCACATAATTCCTGGTTCACTTCCACTTAACAACTCACCCTCACAACGCTTTAACACACTTAGATCTATACCTGGTATTATATATATTCTCTATAACGATTGTTCTTCAGCAGTGTCTATTAACTTGGCACCCAGACAGATAGGTATCTCAGATTACTTACAGTTATAGCTTATTATAATCTTCAAGAAAGTCAAGAGGCTACAACTATTAGATTTTTTTTCTTTAGCAAAGCGCAAGTTACACATAAGTTACATATGTATCAAGCGTACTCTGAAATATGACTTGTCGTAAAGTACTAACACCTAGAGAAGAAAATATGCATCCACTGCTTACATAAACATTCCAATTCACAAACAGATAGACGCTGAGATTGTAATATGTAATAAGTATGGAATCGAACTGATAAAGAATGATATGAGGATGCGAGTGCTCTGACCGATTTCGGCCTTGGTGACCATTTTGACTCCTAGAAATTTCAGAGAAATAGCGCTGGTGCGCTAGAAGTAGGACGCTGAGATTGTAATATGTAATAAGTATGGACTCGAACTGATAAATAATGATATGAGGATGCGAGTACTCTGACCGATTTCGGCGTTGGCGACCTTTTTGACCCCTAGAAATTTCAGAGAAATAGCGCTGGTGCGCTAGAAGTAGGTTTATGTAGCCTGTCTTCGCGGCGATACTCCGTTCACACTGAGGACACGTGATTACGCCATTCTCATAATGACTACTCGGAATCCAGTAACGGAAGCGGTTTTTTTTCTCGAACTGACTACTCTATTGACCTGGTAAGGTCTTAACAGCTTCACCGGACTACTAAGGCGAGCGCTTAAGGCACTCAGTCGATTTTATTTGAATCCACCTGAACACAAGAAATTTCATAAGATTCTGCCCAGTCAAGGAAAAGTTCAGTCACATACACACGGAATGAAGAATTATATAGTTATGTATAAAGATAGAGCGACACACACACACATAATTGTGTGTATAAAGTGATTTATAAGTGTTTACTTTGTTGTAACTTTGAATCTTTCAAATAAAGTTTACTTGAGAAAAGATAAATATTACAAGTTAGCAATACGTTCTCGGTTAAAGTTAAGGAAGCGTATAACTTTGCTCTTTACGTCATACGTACATTCGAAGGCAGGGACGTATTTAGAAACTAATATTAATTGTAATATCTATAGTTCCTTTTCGAGCTCCAAAATAGGAGGTTTGTGATTATACGTTCCATTTTTAGATCTCGATAAATAGTATTGGTTACTGACGCAAAAAAAATAGCTTACCACAGAAGTCAGTCATAAGGACTGCCGATAGGAGTAAAAACTCAAAACACCACATTAGTGTGGTTTTCATATCTATTATTTTATTATATATTATGTCTATTATATTGGCAATCGGAGCAATAAATATATAAACATTTTTATAAAGTCTATTAATCAATCAAATGTATGTTGAACTGCAAAATATATCAATATTAGATATACACAGGCCCCTATAGTACGGGTTGCTAGATTGACGCAAACCGCGCAAGCTCAATACGATCGGTCACACTTACTAGCACATTAAGTGCAAAGAAGTATTTATTCAATTAAAAAAAAAGTAACTATTAATAAAGATACAAATATTTCTTTAAACATAAATACTGTTTCATTTAAAATACCAATTTTTATATTATTTTATCGAAAATTAATTATATATTATTTTATTTATAATTAGAATACAATTTTCGTTAAAAATCTTTACGAAAATGTCAATCAAACTTCTTGGAAAGCTTTTTTATTCTATCCATTTTACTATATAAACCGTCACTAGCTAAAGCTGTAGTGCAGTAGTCCGGTGAAGCTGTAAAGGTCTTGCTAGACCAATAGTGTAGTCAGTTTGAGGTACGCAAATATTTGAATATGAGAATATTTTCATAGTATTAATTTCCTTATTACTGAACTATGTAATATAATGATATGAGCCCTCTTGACGTGTCCGTCAATGGTATACCTTACTTCCTTCGATTATGACCACGTATATGACTCGCCAAACCAAACTTCGTCTTGAAGATCTTCTTGCAGGGCGCACAGTGCAATTGACCATCAGTATTGTAAGTATAGGTGTAGGAAGGCTTCGGTCGGGTTTTACTTATAAGGTGTTTCACGTCTAGTTCTTGTAACCGCTTTTCTTCAAAATCTATAACTGCCTTGTGAACAGAGCTGTGCCATTCACGTCTCTGTTTCACGAGGTCTTCCCAACTCTCATACGGAATTTACCCTTTACTATCTAATACACATAATAATAATAACAAACGTGATCTAGGTATAACAATAATCAAGCTAATTTAGAAATCGTTTCATCAGATGTGTATTAAAATTTAATCGAGAAAGTAATTACATATTTGTAACCTAATTCCGTCCCTGTGCATAGCCAGTGGCCAAAGCAAATTGTGCGCGCGATGTTTCATGCCAGTTTTCAATGGGAATAATGAACTTCACAATTCCCCGCACGGTTTACTGCAATCGACTTAGAATCAAGACATTTACTGATGCGGTAAATAATTTTTTTCAGACGTTCTAATAAATGGTTAATCATTTTTTTATATTAGATACTTTATTTAAATTTAAATTGTTATTATTTTTCTTTGTTTAAATATAATGTTGTGACACTGGTATAATTTTTATATTCAAGTTGTATCATTGTCGCATATTGTCTGTTAATTGTCTTATTGTTTATCACTTTTTCATTTATATAAATACTAGATTCTGCCCATGACTGTGTCCACGTGGAATAGTTACTTTGGTCTAACGCTAACCTTAACTCGCGACTTAGTTTACTTAGATGTTGATATAGCCTATAGCCTCCGTCGATAAAAAAACTGAACGACATTCTAAAAACGGACCAGTAGTTCCCGAGATTAACATGTTTAGCCCAATAAACTCTTCAGTTTTATAATACAACTAATGTTATAAAGTATATTATTAGTACATTAATATAAACTAGTATGGATATAGATGTATTTGGCCTACATACTACTTTATAGCATTGAAACATTTTTGATACGTTTGCATTCAGTAATAAATGTTTGAACAGAAAACTATCAGAAGTTAAATTTAAAGTATTATTTAGGCACCTGTGAATCTATTCTTTTTTCTTTGAATATTAGTATCTTCAGCAAAAAAGCATGGCAGCACAGTTATTAACCATTAGTGGAAGTTCATTTATGTGCCAGGAGTAAAAAGTGATGTATACAAGAGACAGTGTAATTTCTTTTTATGTATAGATATATTGCCAATGCAGCAACTATTCAATAAAAGTTTTAGGGCCGGCCTGACAATGAACCTAACTAAAACTAAAATTATGACAAATTCTATACAAGCTATCAACGAACAAATAACAATAAATAATGAACACATATAATATGTTAATGAATATATATATCTGGGCCAACCTATATCTACAGATGATTGTATGAATAAAGAAATAGAAAGAAGGATAACAAATACATGGAAGTGGTTTTGGTCTCTCAGGGAAATAATGAAAGATAGAGATATGCCAATGAAGGGAAAAAGAAAGTATACGAAATATGTATAATGCCATGCTTACTATACTGATGTCAGACATGGGCGTTAACAGAACTGCATGAAAGTAAATTAAAAATCTGCCAAAATTCAATAAAAAAAAGTATTTTAGGTATAATAAGAAGAGATAGAGTGAAATTACAAGTAATTAAACAGAAAAAGTTTAAAAATGCACACACAGCCTACAGGTTACTTATATGGCGTTGGGCGGGACACATGTTAAGGGAAAGTAAAGAAAAATGATCCAAGTTAGTAATTGAATGGTATCCAAGAGATAGCAAAAGAAATAGAGGTAGACAAACCAAAAAGTGGGAAGACGACTTTAAGAAAGTAGCTGGTCCGGTATGGACCCGTTTAGCAAGAGACAGACTTACGTGGAAATCTTTAGAGGAGGCCTTCGTCGACAGACAAGCTGTTTTATACAAACACCCAGTTGCCGATCCTTCAAATAATCGATTAAATTAAATTAAATTAGGTTTTAGTTTTAGCAAGTAGGCATACAACAATTGTTAAAAAAAGAAACAGCAATAAAGGCCATTTTATTTTAAATATTTTATATTGCCAACTCCATTCAGTGTTTCTTATATCAACGATGCCCGTATTCGTCTTAGTAAATTGCATTATCCAGTTAAAGCCAAATGTTATTACATTATTAGCCTGGAAGTGAAACTTGGAACGTTCTGCCTCTAAAGAAACTTTATTTAACCCAAATTCAATTGGACTTCGTTGTCTTTATGTATTGTTTTCTAAATAACACGATTAATACAGATTTGTTTAATAAAAAACCATTTATATACATATATATGTATATACTAGTTATTACCCGCGGCTCCTCACGCGTTTTTGAATGTATTAAATAAATTTAAAATTGTTATTAGATGTGTAAATAACAATAATACTCTTTCAAAAATATGTGTATGACACGCACACCATCTACAGTAACAGGTAACATGTACATTATATATGTGAATACTAATAGTGTATCGAATGGAATGGGATTTATCATAAGCCACATAGCTGGAACTTTAAACTACTATCATCAATGTATCACCCTCAGTAAGAAAGTAATGAAAATATTAAGCTATACTTTATCGAACAATATATGTAAAATCTTTTATTACATACAGCAATTACGGAGATTTGGCCGAACAAAACAAAGATACTTGAATTCTGCTTATGCATATGAATAGGTTTGCAGATTATTTGTAGCGACGCTATAGATTCAATGCACAATATATCTTGATTTGTTACGATTTTATGTAACAAACAGCTCTGCCCGCCACTCCGTTCGCGTGGAACCTAATTTTTGTAGTCGATAAAACTTTTTTTTTTTTCGAAATGACTACGCTATTGACTCACCAAGGTCTTAACAGCTTCACCGGACTATTAAGGCGAGCGCTTAAGGCACTCAGCCGATTTTATTTTGGCAATCAGCTCAAGGGTGCACGGCACACCTCGGCTTGGCTGTTGCCTGTGCATGCAAAATCGCGACCTATCTTAGCTAACCTAGCTAATTATTCATACATGTATGAGTTGTTGAAAAGTACATGTGTACCAAGCATACACGCCTCAACAACTCCTCCATATATATATTATCGGAAAATTGAGAGTTTTTCAGTTCGATAAGGGAAAAAAAATAAACCCTTCCATTTTCATGTGTAAGCGTGTAGGCGTGTACGTGTGTGGGGGTGATCATGTAGTGTTGTAGCAATGATGTATATTTGTGTGTCACCGTATCACGCAAGCAACGCACTCAAGGGCTCCCTACCGAGGGATCGAACCTAGGCTTGAGCCGCTGCCATGGGAAGCCTAATCGGGTGTGTGGGGGTGAAATTAACCCCCAGACCACGGCGGCGTAATCTGTGGTTACGCGGGCGTGGGCGTGAACACGCTCTGTTTCGAGGGACAGGCTGGTACTGATCGTTCGCTGACGTGATTGAATCAGGAGGGTCGGTAAAAATGTGTCGCGGACGTCTTTTATAACGCGCAGCGTTATGTGGCGATAGAGCCACTCTAAAGTTATTACTGATTTCAGCTTGAATAGGACGTGAAGTAACAGTGGTTGTATTTTTGTGTTTCGTACAGTAAATGAGAGTGTCGGAGGGCACTCCTCCTTTCCACTCGTCTCTTCTTTCACCCTCCTTCTTTCGCAAATCCTCCCCATATACAGGCTGACAACGCACTTACGACTTACTTGGTGTTGTTAGTGTCTATGGACGGTGGTGATCACTTAACATCAGGTGACTCTCCTGTTCGTTTGACTCCTATGATATAAAAAAAACTGTGATCAATGAAATTATCGGAATGTATTAAATCTGTTTTTGTCATTAAAATTACAATAACTTTTGATAGAGTGCACCGATTTTAATGAGACAAGGACTAACTTATTTCCGAAGATATGCTTTATTTCGTGCTGTATTGTAAAACCTGTATTTTAGCAGTGATGCGTGTTCATACAAACAGAGATACAGACATATAGACGGACAGACAGACAGACATTTCTAAATATGATTGAAATATATTTTATTACTTACATATATATATATATTACTTTTTTCCACAAAAAACGAAAATGTACAGCCACGTTAGATTTATATTCTTATTATCAAAAATAATATTATATAAATGATATAAATATAAATCATTATCATAAATTTAAAAAATACTGTTTTTCAAACTGACTACACTATTGACTTAGCCAGGTCTTAACAGCTGCACCTGACTACTAAATAATGGTTTATTGCAAAATCTTTTTTATTATTAAAAAAGTGCACAACAGCGAAATTGTTAAATAACTATGTTTTATATTATTTGTTTATTAATAATATATGGAAAGTAAATTACTAGGAACGAAGTCAAAATTCAAACATAAATGCCACGAACATACTAAAATATTTTATGTTTGTTGACCAAACGCGTACTTATTCTGAAACCACCAAACAATAACGCAACGATATGAAACCGATTGAGTATTGTCAAACAGAATATTACATAAAACACAAAATATAATTCTCTAGTTCTCTTGACATGTAGATAAATTTATATATAATATAATGTTAGGATTTTTTTTTGAAAAACAATTATTTATTATTAAAAACAGAACTAGCCAATCTAGATATAAACTGTTATGAGTCATTGTTAGAAAACAATAAATCACTTTTTAAATAACCAACATGATTGCGGTTAGACCTACTGCACGCTACGATAGCCACCGTAATGCTATTCCCATATCTGCGAAACGAAGCTTCAAGTACTTGTCGCGCTAAAATTAACGTCAATAATCATTCCGATAAAGACACAGATTATACGTTGCCACACCTGTGTCTTTCTAATGACTCGACATTAGCATCCGCTAAACTCCTTTGATGTGTGTAAAAACCGCCAGCCGAGTTATCGTGCTGCGTCTATCGTCATGCAGTCCGATAGTTCGTAGTGCATGACGACAATGTCTTCCTACATCTGCATTTAGTGTGACCATAGACAAAACTTCGTGCCGATACACGTAGGCATGGGAGTACCATAAGAGTGTGTCAACATTTTTTTTTTCAAACTGACTACGCTATTGACCTAGCAAGGTCTTAACAGCTTCACCGAACTACTAAGGCGAGCGCTTAAGACACTCAGCCGATTTTATTTTTGGCAACTAGCTCAAGGGTGCGCGGCACATTTCGGCTTGGTTGTTGCCTGTTACATGCAAATCGCGTTCTATCTTAGCTAACCTAGCTAACTATTTATATATGTATGAGTTGTTCAGATGTATATGTGTACCAAGCATACACGCCTCAACAACTCCTCCATGTATTTATCTTCGGAAAATTAGAGTTTTTTTCAGTTCGCTAAGGGAAAAAAAGTAAACCCTTCCATCAAAATGTGTAGTGTGTAGGCGTGCACGTGTGTGGGGGTGATCGTGTAGTGTTGTAGCAGTAATGTATATTGGTGTGTCACCGTATCACGCAAGCAACGTAATTTAAGGGCTGCCTACCGAGGGATCGAACCTAGGCTTGAGCCGCTGCCGTGGGAGGCCTAATTGGGTGATGTGTCAACACAACAAGCGCCGCTCCTTATATGGGCCGTTCACAGTATAACCACCCGACAGTAAAACATAACATCGACCAATTGCGTCTACCCTCGATATAGTCTATAGTATGTCATTAGTAGTACGGAGAGTAGCTAAAAATAAATTATCGCTGTTATCTCTGAAAATAGGCTTTAATTTTGGTAAAAAAAGTCATTGTTAAGTTACTAGAATCTCTTTGTTCTAATACATCAATTACATAGTCATACTGTAAAGGAAGAATTGGTTTTCCTTTCGATAGTACAACCATATGAAGCCGGGGCGGACAGTTGATAGAAAAATAAACCATTTTTTACTTCAAAGTGACTTTGTAAAAACCACATAGACGTTCTAACGATACTAAAAAATGTAACTACACGTGACATGAATCCTCGAATCTAAACTCCAATCGTTTTACGATTTCAAATCGAGATCGCAACTCGAAAACAGCGCGGTGATAACTCTTCCGTAATAACCCCTCGGCGGCTATTGCAACAACTCAAACGGTTTACGATCGAGTTTACGAGTGGCACACTTAAAACTCTTATTCCGTGATAAGGAGTGATTGCTTTCCATTATTCTATTTATTTTTACAGTTTATGAAACGTATGATTTGGGCTATAACGAATTTTAGGGACTCCACATAAACCGACCACGACTTTTTTAATTACAAGCAAATTCAATAAACAAAATTAATAACCGACACTTTTTCAACACTAAAATAATAAGGATATCGGAATAACATTGCATATTTTTTTATTATTACTAATTAGTTTATAATAATTGGAGTATATATATATATAATTAGCGGTAGGTTTAAACGGAACTTACCGGGTCTTGGCTGGTCCTCGGATTCCACATCAATTACAATAATAAGTAAACAACAAAAGTTCCTAGGCGACCGAGCCTACCTCAGTTCTTTAAAAAACATTTTTAAATTAAAATAAACTGTTAGGTTTGCCTCACAAAATTATAATTTTCGCAAAAAAAAAAACAAAACTATTTTTGTTTTGACAGCGACGGCGAAATTTACCTTCATATTTTAGCTATATTTTTTCATTGTCTAAAATCTCAGTTAAAAAAGTTTTCTATAAATAAAATCTAGCTAGATTGATTTATAGTCCCCGAAACTGCCTATATACTAAGTTTCATTGAAATAACTGACGCCGTTTCCGAGAACCTGAATATATACAAATATAAAAATATACAAGAATTGCTCGTTTAAAGGTATTAGATAGATTACATTGTCCCGGTAATGTTCTTACACCGATAATAATGTAAATAACTAAACACAAGTTATTTTCTGTGCGAGTTAGCGTGCGTTCTCGTAAGCGTTTAGGCGTAGAAGCGCGGGCGACGACTTGCGTTCCGTTTTTTTTTTGAGAGGAAGGGGTTGAATAGAATACATAGACAATATATAGCGTGCGAAAGTATAGATTAAATAAGCGGAATAAGGAAGAGAAGAATAGTGGTAGAGCCAAGCTGAAGCTATTATTGTTTTCAGCACGAATGCATTGTTGCGTTTCGTTCGGTCAGTGAGAGAGCCGGAGACCCACCTACCCACCCTCTCCTTCCCTTCCTGTCCCCCCCACCCTCCTCTCAAACACAGGCTGGCAACGCACTTGTGACTCCCCTGGTGTTGCAAGTGTCTATGGACGGTGGTGATCACCTAACATCAGGTGACCCATCTGTACGTTTGCCTACTATGATATATATAAAAACAAAAGAGAAAATAATACATAATAAAAATAATAGATGGCGTTACCAATAATAATTATTTTTTCGTAAATACTAAATATATAAAAATCCTATGTCATGATGTATGTCCACTATGAACTCTGAAACTATTCAATCAATCTTTATAAAGGTTGGTATAATTTGGTCCAACTTGAGAGATAGGATAATTTATAGTACGAATAATGACCTCAATGTTATTTGATTACAAATTGAATAATTATTAATGTTGATTATTGTTATTAATCGTAATTTTCATCAGTCTCCAACAGATGGCGCCTTAAATCAGTTTATTGATAGAGAACTGTAGGATCGGCTGGTATAGATATGTACTCATAGATGACGTCACGTTTTAATTTTGGATTTCTTATTCAACTCCACCTTTTTTTATTTTATAGTGCACGTGTTCCATAAGCATTGTCTTGTTAGCACGTTGAAATTATCGCAAGATACTTGTAATATTATTATCTACTTGAGAATGGCAGTAATAATCTGAAAAATTCGTTGCCAGAAATAAAATATAGAAAAAATGATGAATTATTGACTTTTTATTATTAATTAAATACATATTTTATACAATTCAATAAAAATTATATAATACTCATTTTTTTGTACATTTGTCATTATTACTGTATATTATAAAATAAATTCCTCTGCCACGTCCGTCTGTCTGTTCTCGATAAACTCAAAAAGTACTGAACGGATTTTTATGTAGTTTTCACCAATAGAAAAAGAGATTCATGAGGAAGGATTCGGTAAATAATTTGTCAAGTTTTTCTTTGTTATTAGGGCAGCATAAAGTCCGCTGGGCCCGCTAGTTATAAATAATTGAAAAACTCATAATCGATAAATGTCTACAGGCTATAATTAAACGATATTTTAATATAAACTTCACTGTAATGTTATAAAGATTTACTACTTGAATAAACTTTACATAATAATATTTCCTCCAACGTAAAGCATTCTTTATGTCCTGGTGAAAGGGATTTTTCCAAAGAATTACCTTCTCCGGTAGAAACGCTTACATTCCACCCTGTAAATGCTGTAAGCGATAAACTTTTACGAACGTTAGAGAACCGAGAGCACCTTGCTCGTTAGCGGTACTTGGTTCCGGTGATAGTGTGCGTTAAAGTAGTACAATTGTTGGAAAGACAGTGAATTACCGTCCCATCGCCTCATTGGATAATACACGTGTTATTTCGAATTTGTTTTTCTATTATTTATATTAATAACATAACAAAATAAAATTTCTATCTAGGACGTAATATTTAGTAATATTGATTATATCTTGAAGAATTTTTCAATTTTTAAATGCTACTGTTTTATTGTTATTGTACTTTATTTTTACTAGCTTGGTTCTTAGCTTCGCTTCCGTTAATGTAAATTCATTTTATCTCTCGACTGAGTAGTAAAGGCGAGAAAGTCTAACAAACGTAACAAACAACGTCACATTCACATTAGGATACACACACATAAGGATTTAATGTGTAAAAAATCACGGGGCTATTATTAGTGCTTTGTGTACAGGTACCTAATAGCCCAAAGTATGCTTGGGATGTAGAGAGACCCAGTAATGGTGCCCATTTGCTTGTCCCTAATATATACTAATAGCGGTTGCCCCCTCAGAAATTACAGTCAATTTGTGGGCGTTTTAGCAGATTAGGCAAAAAAAAGATATGTTTTATCTATTAGCCCTAGATACTTTTGAAATTTGGCATCTAGAAAATAAGTTATACAAGTAAAATTTAAAATAATTGTATTTTGTAATTGTAGGTATAAATGCAAAAAATATTATTATTATTTGTCGATATTTCAAAGTATGACAAATGAATAAATGTTTCATAACTTCAGTATGTTAACGATATTGTAAGAATACAGACATTAATATTCATGTGATAATAAGATTAGATATTTTAGCTAGTTATTTACATATTTCTAAAAGACTCACACAAAGTGTACAATTTAAAAATTGTACACCGTCGTGGGATGCCTGACAGATATAAAATATCGAAATAGTTTTGTACAAGTAATATGTATAAATGCTATCCTTTTACGGCAAGATACATACGACATAATCAAAAATTAAATATTAAGCACGTTTTCAAAGAAATGAATGTTTATCTAATATATATTTATATTCATTAAAATACACAAATTCAAATTTAAAAGTCAAATGGCGTGCTGACGCATTCCGTGGCGATGCGTCGCTACCACAACTGGCGGTCTAATTCGCTGCTTTAGATATTTTACATCAATAATAACACCGTATTTTAACACTCTAAAATCATATAAGTTGTATGGTAGTGTAATATTAAAATGTACATGAAAATATAGCGATATTATGCCACTGTAACGCACATTTCAACATAAAGTGGCACAATTAGCGCCCTCATGCGATGACCGCCGCCGTACGCGGACATCCGTTCACGCTACCTGTCTCCGACCTTCCTATTCACACTTTTGTACCATTTCGTATGATAGAAAAAAGGTAACGTTTGGTGTTTTTTTTCGTCTGAAGACTCGATATTATATCACTTTTTATATCTTAAAACACGAGCGTTTTATAAGCCTTCGTCATTCTAACACGTTACTAAAGATTGTATGGGTTTTTTGCTATGCGTTTTGCGAATTATTCATCATCACCATCAGCCTGTAAGAGACCCACTGCAGGGCCATAGGTCTTTTCCCGAAGGAAGGTATGGGCGTAATCACCACGCCAGCCCACGACGTATTGGTGATTTCAAACTCTGAGAAATCCACAGATCTATATTTTTCCCACATACAGTAGTACTACAAGAACGTTTCTCAGGTTCGGGTTTCCTCACGTTGTTTTCCTTCACCGTCAGCCGATACTGTTACCGATTTAAATTAATAAATGTACACGAATTCCGCAAAATTCGTTGGTACATGCCGGGGTTCGAACTTGCAGACATTGAAATATTATTCCACCGGTCAAACCACTAGGCCACCACTAGGAATTATTCATACTAATCTCATTTTACTGTAAATTAAGCAAAATATATTAAATTAGATATATTAAAATCTCTTGTGTGTCCTTAATACCAGGTAGCAATAGGTAATTTATCTTATTTACGTTTTTATGGGGAAAATCTTATGGGATCTACATCTGTTATCTATAAGCTTTACAAAGATTGTAAATAGCATAACCATCTTTAATTTCAAAATACTACGAACTATGAATATCTGCCAACTTTTAGATCTTTGATATATTATTTAAATATTCAATATCTTTTATCATACAGAATTAATTGTACTATATTTTTTTGTGTAGCAATATTAATTGTGTGCGTTGAAATTAGCAAATTTTAGAATGTTTAGTACCTGTATACTGAAATAGTGTATACAATATAAAATAAAGTTAAACCCATACTTTTCATCTTAATAAACAAGACATGTTGTGTCCTCACAAAGAGAGGTTTCTAACGTAATTATGATTTTCTTCTTTATTTCATTTATTGATGCCATAGATGTTTCAGCCGTATCATACCCTATATCCAACTAAGAATCGTAAAACTAAAATAAAATCTAAAGAAATCCACAACATTCTACAAAAATCCAGAAACTGTTCTATAGGAATACTATGAGACACACACACCTACATCCCAGCCACGAATTTTAAACTTATTAAAAATAAACGTTCTCTGATATGATTATCTGTAAAATTAGACCAATAAATTATACCTATCCTCGACATATACTTTCTAATTAATTCAAAATATAAGTACTGTTTTCATTTGGTGTCTGTGAATAAACCTCTTCCTTCCACTGGGTTCAGGCAGTTGCTTATATTGGAAAATTGACAGGCTGATAATATATATTGTTAATTAAATACAATATAAAACGATCGAACCGTCCATATCTTTCGCATCTATATTCAATAAATGTCGCACCCCTTTCAATATCACGACCGTAATTCTCTATTGTTATACAAAATTATAGGCAATAACTATTCATTGTGTTTGAAAATGTAATGAACCAATATATACCTATCTATACACATAATAATCTAAATCTAGCGTGTCAGTGTTTTTTAGACTTCTGAACATTAAAAAAAATGTTCCAGCTGTCTTTAAATCGGTAATTTATTTATTTATTAGGAAAACTAACAGCTATAATGTACAATACATAGTATAGGCTAGAAAACAACAAGCCATTTATAGATCTTCGCGGATATAAAACAAAGTACAATCACTTGCATTATACGGTATTAAGTAAACGTTGTAATAAACTAGCCTCTGCCCGCGACTTCGTTCGCGTGGAAAAGATACACTAACACTAACACAAAGCAGTTCTCAAAAGGAAAAACATCCCGATTTTGAAACATTTTTCATCTGTGCTCCGGTTCTATTAGTCTTAGCGTGATGATATATAGCCTATAACCATTCTCGATGAATGAGCTATTGAAAGAATTATTCAAATCGAACCAGTAGTTCCTGAGATTACCCCCTACAACGCCACAACATCACAACGTCACAAACTCACAAACTTTACCTCCTTATAATATTATTATTATTAGTATAGATAAGAAATTCAAAAATATTAACAGTCTATTACTATTTGCAATCACCATCATTAAAGAACGTTCTTGTTAAAAACGTAAAGTATTAAAACACATTTCAATCACTTTCAGAAATGTCTATTTGGACAACCATTCCTTTTACTACGTAGAGGAAAAATCCTCACCAATAATATCATAAAGTTTGTCGAGTTAAAGTTTGTCGAGTTAATTTAAAAATCGGTTCACTCTATCAAAAGTTATTGTAATTTTAATGACGACGAGACTTAAGTACCAGGGAAAAGTAGATTAGTAGATAGACTTAATTCAAATTTTTAGATTTTTTAGTCAAAATGCATAGTAACTTATAATTTTAAAAACATCCACACCTAATTGTTTTTGAAGTGAACGCGTTTAGGTGCGTTTAGCGGTATTTTTGGTAGGAGAAAAACTTATGGTTTCGCGTCAACAACATGGTAGTAAAGTGCGACCGATCGTATTGCGTTTGCGTCTGACTAGCGATGAGTAGTATAGCTAGGGTTGCCAACCGTATTATAATATATAGTATTGTACTATATTTCAGGTCGGCATACTATATACTGTTGAAGAAATATATAGTATGCAAAAATACCATATTTTCAACACCAAACGAAATCTAACAAACAAATTTTTAAAAACATTTTTAAAAATAAATAACGCGCCTTTTTATTAAATTTTGAGTGAGGAGAGTTCATATAACCGAATTCTGGTCTCCGAAAGCATCAGCAATCTTTTGTCTTTGGCTCCCACTGATCTCTGTTCTCTACACTAACGGGAGGCGCTGGAAGTTGTCGATATCAATCTAAAATTGAATGTAATAAAACATATGACACTATTATTTTAGACAAAACATTACTAAAAAAAGCAAAAAGTGCATAGAAATATAGTTTTTACAAAAATAAATTATTAATAAATATATCTTTGTCTATTTTTAGTTTTTTCCATAAAATACTATATTTTTTTAAAGGTGTACTATATTTTTTCGTAACGTATTTTGGAAAATACTGTATTTTGCTGAAAAAATGTTGGCAAGCCTAAGTATAGCGGCCTGTGTAAATCTAATATTGATGTATTGTTTAATACTATATAAAAATGTATATCAATCGACGTGCCAATATATGTTAAATACCAGATTAATGATAATAATTTCAATTTACAAATCATGAAATTTGAATAATTCGGACAATAATTGTTTTCAAAATTCAAACGAGAATATAGTTATTCCATTGATTTTTCAATTCTGTTTGCAGTTATTATGTCTGCCTCGCCTTTTTATACGGTTGCTTTGCTTAAAGGAACTAATGAAACATAGAAAGACTTGAAAAGCGACCTTGTAAAAATGAATTTGGAATAAAAAATAAACTCGTATTCTGCCTGTTACTCGATAAAGAAAAACGAAAATCGTGTATAAATACACAAGAAATGTATCAAAATAAATTTAATTCACAAATTACATAAAAGGAACTCACAGACATACAGGCAGGCGCAAGAAATGGATTATAACATCATTCTTAAGATAGTCAATTCACCGTGAAAGAAGATAATACTGTGTCCGCGCTCTATCGCGTTAGGGATCGGATGTAAAAGCGAATGGGAAAATTGTTCACAAAGGCACAAATGAACTATTGAATTCTCTATTAATCTTATTTATATACATATTTCATAGGTTATTTTCATGTAAATTTGTTTGGTATTTTTGAAATTATTTGGCAGGAGATATATTTATAAGTTCGCGTCATGACACGTTACGTCAGCAAAACTGGTCATATTACGATTGCGTAGCTTAGCGACGCGTAGTATTCTGGAGTCTAATATTGATGCTTTATTTTCAGATTGGGCAGTTCATCATATGTTTCATTGATTTTTTTTTATATCATAGGAGGCAAACGAACAGGCGGGTCACCTGATGTTAAGTGATCACTGCCGTCCATAGACACTAGCAACACCAGGGGAGTCGCAAGTGCGTTGCCAGCCTGTGTTTGGGGGAATGGAGGGAAAGCGAGAGGAGAGGGCAAGGGAGGGGAGATGGGCCTCCGACGCTCTCACTGACCGAACGAAACGCAACAATGCAAGCACTGTTTCTTCACGTCGATGTTTCTGTGGGTCGAATGGTACTACCCTGGGCGAGCCGACCCATTCATGCTGAAACCAGTAATAACTTCAGCGTATCCCTACCACCTACTAAAATTTTAATACTATATTATATTATATAAGTACTAATAAACTGTATAAAAATGTAATTATTTATTTATTTTAGGGTCGTCAACATCACAATACACTAGTAAATATATAAAAAGTAGGACTATTATTATTCATTATAAATGTAGTCATATTTTTCAGAGTGCAAATAGATTATGAAATTTTAATAATTCATACTTTAATAGATAAAAAAAACCTCAGAATACAGGTATTTCATTGTTTTGAAATGTCACTTCTATCGACAGTTCTTATGACAGCCTCAAAGGTTTTTATTGAAAGCTTATTTTGTTTCAAATATGATGTCTCTAATTAATCAACACCTTCTTTGTACTTTTGTCGTCAAATTCCAGAATAGTAAATAGGTATTATAGAAGTTGCTTTTTTTTTTCGAACTGACTACGCTATTGACCTAGCAAGGTCTTAACAGCTTCACCGGACTTCATACAGAAGTTGCATATCCAGGGACTGGATAGGTTAGAATCTTGAACAATATAAAACTTCCAATAAAGAAAATTTTGGTCTGAAACCACTACATTTTAGGCATTTTCGAGTTTCGTCCAGCAAGTTTCTAAGCTAAAGAAAATAAATAAGACCACTGTCTTCAACGAAGTATTCTAACATTGATTTAAAAAAAAAAAACTGATATGGAATAAATACTTATTTATTAAAGGGTAAACATAAAATATGGATTCTTTATTATATAAAAATGCTAAAGATAGGTAAATTTTAAATTTTAATGAAATTCCCACGCTTTCAGTATTATACAGAGGACGTAATGTTTTTTTTTCCTACGTGATGATTTTTACCAGCCATCTCATACTGCAAGCTTCATTCAGGAATTTTATTCCAAACCATATATTCACCCAGTATTTATGGGAGCCAGATCGACTCCAAAGAATAAAAACAAAAACCAACTACTTATTTTCGTAAATTGATATTGTATATTATCCATGTTACCAAAAAAAATTTGTTTTGAACTTACTACGATACTGGCCTTGCAAGGCCTTTACAGCTTCATCGGACTACAAAACAATACTCAGACTCGCTTATTAAAGAAGAAAAAATGCAAAGACTCATAGAATATAAGTAGACAAAATACACAATGCCGTGTGGTGCGGTTTTACGTATAGCACACGGCACCGTGTGATCGGCAATGAAAGTATTAAATCGTACGTTATTAACAACAATTAAAATGTTATAATAATTATGTATTCGCAGCAGAATTTGACGGTATCTCTGTTGGTATAAAAATTGGTCGCTCGTGAATAGAAGTTTAGATAAATTCTCGAATATCGCACGCCTCGGGCCTAGCAGATTACAGGCTAGGCTTACCGTGCTCGCAATTGTAGGGCTATCAAATATTTATGTGCATAGTAAAATATTTCATATATATTATAACTAGCTGTTACCCGCGGCTTCACACGCGTTTTTTTAAATATATTAAATTTAAAATTGTGATTACACATCTAGTGTAACTTACAATAATACTATTTCAAAAATATTTGTATCACACGCACATCATCTACTGTAACAGGTAACGTGTACATTATGTATGTGAATACTAATAGTGTATCGAATGGGATGGAATTATGATCAGCCACATAACTGGAATTTTAAACTATATATCACCCTCAGTGCTCACACTATATAAGAAAATAATGAAAATATGAAGCTACACATTATCGAACAATATTAAATAAAACAGCTAATTAGTTACTTATTTGCCCGTAAAATTCCCGTTCAAATATTACTTGTAGTCCGGTGAAGCTGTTAAGCGTAGTCATTTCTAAGAAAAAAAAAACATTCAAATAGGTCCAGTCGTTTCGGAGATCACCCGGAACAAATAAAAAAATAGACATATCGACAGAGTTAAAAAAAAATGTTGATGTTTGTAGCATCACAGATTGTATTCACCAAAAATAATTTATTTTAATATAAATTACACTCACTTTACTTTTATAATACGTAATATATCACAAATAAAAAATTGGCAACAAAACTAATGTAGAATAGAGTTTTTTAAGAGTGTTTGGCGGGATTTCAGTCTGTCATGTAGTGGATTTTATATTTTTTTCATATTCTATATCGTGTAGAAATTGGTTGCGTATTATATGTATTATATAATATCGTTCGTTTATTTTGCATAAGTTAAATGAATGAAAAATAAAACCACGAAGCATTAATTCTATGGTCTTGAAGATTAAGAAGATAAAAAATTACGTTATATTATGTAGAGGATTCGGCGCTTATACCTTTACATTAAATTGGACATAGAAGAAAACTAATTATATTGACAACTTCAGAATTGGCTGTATGGATTAATTCCTTCGACTGTCTTATTGGACGGATATTATTACTACTAAACTTTCTGAATAACAACACAAAATAAACTTAAGAAATGTTTGCGATATATACGTAACACGTATAATTAAAAATCGAAAACAAAACTAACGTAGAATAAACTTTTTTAATAGGAATACAAAATAAACCATGAAAATATTTACGATAAAATGTTATCGCGTTACCATGGCAACGCATATAATACTGACATTAACACGCAGCGGAAGCTTCCAAAATAGCCCGATTTTGAGACATTCTTCATTAGTGCTCAGCTCCTTTTGGTTTTAACGTGATGATATGTAGCCTATAGCCATCCTCGATAAATGAGCTATCTAACACTAAAAGAAACTTTTAAATCGGATCTCTAGTTCTTGAGATTATCGCGTTCAACCAAACAAACTCTTCAGCTTTATATATTAGTATAGATATATGAATAGTTAGCTAGGTTAGCTAAGATATGTTGCGATTTTGCATGCAACAGGCAACAGCCAAGCCGAGGTGTGCCGTACACCCTTGAGCTAGGTTGCCAAAATAAAATCGGCTGAGTGCCTTAAGCGCTCGCCTTAGTAGTCCGGTTAAGACCTTGCTAGGTCAGTAGCGTAGTCAGTTCGAGAAAAAAAAAATTATAATACTAGCTGACCCGTGCCTATTTCGTTGGGAGGTAGATATTTATAAAAAACTACTTTTTGTGACTTAAACATAAAGCTAGATATATGCTGTCCTTGACTTTTTTGTAGGTATTACCAAGCTCTACAACTTTTCTCTAGAAGTCAATCATATATCTCTCATCTTTACAGCAATGTTCTTAAAAAAACGTTTTTGTTCGAATGTTTTTTTACTACTTAGCAAATCCGACTACCACAATACAGTCTTTTAATTTTCGTATTAATGTATGATACTCACAACGCGGCTTTCTATTTGTGCATACTACAATATTTCATATATATTATTATACTAGCGGGCCTAGCGGACATTGTCCCGCTCTGATAATAAAACTTACTTATATACCAAACTTTCCTCATGAATTACTTTATATACAGGTGGAAATTGCATGAAAATTCGTTCACTAATTTTATCGCAAACAAGCAGACAGATATGGCAGAGGACTTGATTTAATAATAATTAGTGATATTATAGTTGACTTTACTTTGCACTGCTGCCTGGAATTCATTGGCCGCTGCCACGTCTCATTGTAAGAAAAAACCTCTGACGTCAGGTTTGACCATAAACCAAGTATTTTTAGTAGTTAAGTTTTTAATTCTTCTTGTTTTAGTTACTAACATTTCGCTCTTTCTATTACCAGTTTCATATTGAACTTTTTAGGTACATCTCGCACAAATACAATTAGGAGATTTTTATTGTAGTGATACGTGGTCGCCACCAAAGTAATGTCTACTATAATCTATCTTCTATACCTACATATAATAAGAATGTAAATGTAATGTGTCTGTCCTTTTTATATTATTGTGAAAAACATTATTATAATATTTTGGAATGGAGACGGCCGGTGTGTACACGGTTTCACTTTTGCTGCTGAGCCATCCGCTGAGGTGGCACGATGGAATCCATAGAGATCTCGTACCACCCCGTCTATAGTGGAAGACGTACACCATGAGGTTTTAGTTCGTTTGAGTCTGACATAATCCAGCCTCTCCCTCGAGAGGGTGGTGTATCCATAATTGATTTCCCCACGATAAAAAAGGTGTCTTGGAATAAAGAATAAAATACATTTCAATCGTTTTAGAAATTACTGTCTGTCTGTCTGTTTGAACACGTATCACTATTAAAGAACTGCGTTTACGATTAAACCTCACGATAAAAATCATAAAGCATATCCTCGAATAACATTTCGTCTTAGTTTCATTAAAGTAGGTTTGTTTTATCAAAAGTTATTGTAATTTTAATGACGTCGTGACTTAAGTACGAGAGAAAAGTCGATAAGTAATGGAATTACATTCAAATAAGTAATGAATTACATTCAGATGATTTTATTAGTCGCTGTATTTTACACTACGTTCCAAGGCACAGTCGCAGACATATTTATTTATTTAACATATAGAATCAATAACAGTAACATAAAATAAAAAGCTAAAAAACATACATGCAAATACTTAAAAATTATTTATGTCACTATTTACAGTTGACTACAGCATTTATGAATATAAGATACGATGCGGAAGACAATAAAAGTAAAAGAAACTATTATGAAAAAACAATTAAGATGAAAATAAAATAAAACAATTCGATAAAGTATAACTTAAAATTAAGGATAAAAAAAAATACTGCAGAAATTAATGAAATAAAAAACTAATTTTAGATTTGAAATTAGATAGGGAATTACTAAATAAGTCTATGGTGTGATCGTTTTTAACAAGTTCGTTATATTGTCGAGAGTCTGGGAACGATAGAGAAATGACCTAACCAATATAACACTACGAAAAGATTATAGCATATCTATACCGTATTTAATAGCTCTTTGGACAAGACTTCTTAGCTTAATGGTATATAAATAATTAAATATACATGTCTGATACTCCGTCGGCAACCCTGGAACTATGCGGAATTTATTTACAATTTTCCTTATGAAATACTTTGAAACACTCCGTGGAAATTTATTGTAGGACTTTCTAAAGTAATTTAGAGTTTTAACGGGTGTACTCGTAGTTGAGGCTCTCCCTTAAACGGATTGTGATACCGTTTGATGTATTTTTAACTGTTTAAATCGTCGATTATTTGCTCCACGGATTTCGAAATAAGCACTTGGTAAAGTTTGCTTTGAATCTTTAGGAAATGTTTATTCAGTTACCGGTTAACCGGAATTTTACCCATTCACTTTTGTCTTCACTTTCGGCCTGCTGTAATTTATTTTGATTCTGTGTAAATCTTCTTCTTCTCTCTTCTTATCTTAATTTTTTTGTATATCTATACATAAATATGAGCAGTTAGGATCGGTTAAGAACAAGTCCTTCCTCTGTTTCTGAGCCATTTTCTTTATCTTGTTTCTTTTTAGTAAATATTGACTAGCTTTATTGTTATTAAAAAACTGAAAGTTTTTTTTCATTATGTCCGAAGTTCTCTCACTGAACGAATATTCGTCTAAACGAAACGGTAGATCAGCCATCGTACACACATTACCCAAATTACTTTATAGGTTCGATCAAATTTCCTAATTTTGCTTCTTAGAAACTTAACCTTTATTAACAAAAAAATTATACATTAGCTACATTTAATACAATGTTTTTTAAGGTTTTAATAAATACGATTTTGTAAGCACTACGCTCCAGTAACGTAAGTTTTTTAGCCGTGGAAAATACGACAAGCAGTTTAATGTACATGCGTAGGACTAAACAGAGGAAGTAGCAGGTATCAGCTAGTTTATATAGTTTTACAGCCAGATAGAGACATTTTCGTGTTATTATCCATACTACCTACAATTAGGAGTTAAAGCAGTAATTATAAAATTTAATAGAGATAAGTTAATATCGGTAAACATGTTCTCGGAGGTAACTAGTAACGATAAACAAATGAAAGACGCTATTCTTATGAGATATTAAAACCATTTTTACGAAAAAGAAATCGCGGGCATCTGCTTGTTATAGCAATGATGATGATGTCATAGTTCAAGGTTTTTTTTTTATATCACAGGAGGCAAACGAAGCGGTAGGTCACCTGATGTTAAGTAATCACCACCGTCTATAGACACTTGCAACACCAGGGGAGTCGCAAGTGCGTTGCCAGCCTGAGTTGGAGAGGAGGAGGGGAGGATGGGAAGAGGAGAGGGGGAAGGTAATGAGAGGTGAGTCTTCGGTGCTTTCACTGACCGAATGAAACGCAATAATGCAAGCACTATTACTTCACGTATTTTTTTATCATTAGGGCGGAACAACGTCCCCCGGGCCGCTAGTAAAATATATCAAAAAAGTCCAACTAATATTTTAATTGTCAATGTAGCTTTTGCTTCTTTCTTCATAAGTAATTCTCAAATCGTAATGAAAACATGGGGTAATTTTATCCTCAATATACCATGAAATACATGGGGGTAATCTCGCGGGAAAAAGCTGGTATACAAAGTAATCGAAAGACTACCACTAAAAAATGCTCTCAGGTTACGTCGACCAGAAAAATAAATTAAATCACGCGTAAAACTGACTTTATATATAATGCCGAGATTGGATACGACCGCGCGTATCTAAAGGTTGTTTTAATAAAATTCTATTACACAATTCGAGTTGTCCCAACGGATATAAAACTGAACTATATATACACTTCCCCTCGTTTCTGTATTACCAGGATAAAGCGTTTGGCTTCTTTATGTCTTCAAATAGGGGGCGGTTTTCTTTTTACCTATAAACATTTAAGGCTCAAAAGTGTATTAAGATGAGTTGTTGTATACAGTTTTGAAGTATTTACCTAAGGATTGCCGTGCTGAGATAGTAAGCTATGTTCGAGAAATACGCGGTCGCCCAAAATACCGTAAACAATGACTCTTAGTAATTTATCTCTTTGTATTCTATAGTAATGTTGGACCATATTTAACTTGCCATATTTATCTGGTTTTTGTGTAAAAAAGAAGAGTATTAAACAACAATAACAACCTGCGAATTTGTTCGCGTTAATTACAATGTTTTTTTTATAAATATTATATAGGTTCAGAGATGTTTTTAAGTTGTGTAAACGCGCCAATCTTAGGAACTACCCGACAGATTTGAAAACACATATGTTTTATAGTACTGAGTCTTGTTTTTTTGATTAATGTGAGGAAATCTTCATGGACTCACCGTACTCTCGGGGAAAGAGTACCGTACACTGTGTACCGTATTGTAGCGGCAGCCACTTTGGTTGCGGGCGGTATGGGATCATGCTTCGTTGTTACTTTGCCTTCCCAGCGTTTAACCCGGCCAAAGGTGACCGCCGTTTCCCGTACTAATAGGGAAGCAAACTTAGTATACACGAGCTGCTTACCCTCGTTAGTCGAACCTATGCAATGAGGAGTTAAGGCTCCCGGCCAGATTCTTTATATGGCTCTTCATCCTGATACGGGCCACCTCCATGATAATATGTGACTCCAGGGAGATGCCCTTACCGAGGTCTATAAAATAATAATGCCTGTTTTTACGTGGACCACCTTGAGAGTCAAAACGTCTATAGAAGATCAACGGAAAGCTGAACTGTGCGTCTGCTAAGGTTGGCACCACTCTGTGTCGGTGTTGAACTGCCCGGCGTCATCCTGTCTAGCATCTTCCCGGCATTACCCAGCAGCACCAAGACTCCAAATGCAAACACGCAGTCTGAGGAGTGACCCTGCTTTGCCATCACGTAGAGCCACCTTACAATATGTCGCCTGGGTCTTGAGAAATTATCATAAAAATATAAGCTAGGAGTCGCGAGATATCGGAAGCTGAAAATTAAACTCGACTAAGATTACGAAGCTAGCTACTATTTTATAAAAATGATATAATATTATAATAAAAAAGAAAGTATTTTTTGCACAAGCATATCATCGTGATCAAGAGGGTTTTATTAAGGGATATCATACTATACCAATAATCCATAAAGGTCCATTCCTTTATAGTTACGGAAGAGTTGTATAAAAACGTCTCGAATATTATTGTATGTTATAAAAATAAATTTCGTACAATCTTTATTACGGTACTATAAGCCGTGAAGCTGTGGAACGATTTCCTAGCTAGTGTAATCCTTCCTTCCTATGATATGGAGTCTTTCAAGCGTAACATGAGGAGACATTTACGCAGGCCGGTATCACGCTGGAGACCAGCTATGCCATTTGTCTATCTGTGGCTGCCATTGTTTTTGGATTGTACTGTACAGTGCAGTGCAGTACTGTGCATCAGGTATACTGCAGTTACTTTGCTATACTACAATAAAAAAAGACATTATACATTTTTTTGGTTCATGTTATTAGATTCTAAAACTTAGTGCGCTTTAGAATCTAGCTCCGTTCAGTTAGTTAATACCGATCATTGTATTGTTACTATTTGATGTACACCGATTGTATTTATATTTAGGTAATGTCATATGATAATATATACAACATTTTCAGGTACCAGCTGGTTTGTAGTCCGGAGAAGTTGTAAAGACCTTGCCAGGTCAATAGCGTAGTCAGTTCGAAAAAAAATACAGCTGGTTATCCAGTACCTACATTTTTTTTTTTTACGAATAGCGTTTGAAATGACATAGACACTAATAATCATTTAAATAAGATACATCTCCTTCAATTACTTTTAGAGTTTTGGCAGGTTCTTAGTATGTCATGTAATCGCTTTTGTATTATATTCATAATCTTGTGTTATTTGATTCTATATTTTGCAATATTTATTGCAGTTTACGTAATATAGTTCGGTTATTGTGCATAAATTAAGTGGATGGAAAATAATGCCATGGAGCATAGTTTCTGAATTGCCACAAAAACCCCCTGGAAAGTTCTAAAAAGGAGGCCACCATTTTGTGTTCAGTTTTCAGTTAATCGCAAGAAACTTATAAAATCATTACCTACTTGACAATGGCAGTAATATTCGACTAGAATATGGGCTGTCAAAAACAAAATAAAGAAAATATACAGTAACGAATAGAAGCACGAGCACTTAGCAACGAAATTTTAAGATATACTTAAATATTAGTAAAAGAATTCCAGTTGCAAACAAAAAATGTATAGCCGAGTACTTCGCTGTTTATTCCTGTAAATCCTCAACGAGTATTGGAGCGACTGAATTTATCTCGGCGAATTGATCCCGGACTTGTGTCTGCAAGCTCCAAGCTGATAGGCATCTACCACTACGATAAACTATCGTACAAGGGTTTTACGGAATGATATACAATGTATTTCTGTATATAGAACGAAATATTAGGTCTTTACCTATGAAATTGCCGTTTTGTATGAAAAAATTTAAACGATTTTTTTTTCATATATTTTTTATTTGTATTAATCAAAGTAATGACCCATGTAATCAATGCATCTTTGCCAACGCAATGGCAGTTTATTGATGCCTTTCTTAAAGCACCTTAGACCACCAAACAATGACCACACTTTTCTAGGGGTAAGTTTCCGTTTAGGGCATTGTTTAGGTTCTGAACCAGGATCCAACCAACTTGATGAGCGTTTGCGGTTATCAAACAGAATCCATTTTTCATCGCAGGTAACAATGCGGTTCAAAATTCCTTCATTTGTGTGTCTGTTGAGCAGTGCAGCACGTCTCGACGCGTACTTTGCGCTGGCGATCATTGAGTTCGCGGGGCACCTATTTGTCAAGCTTTTTTACCTTGCCAATTTTACGCAAGTAAACCAATATTGTTTTGACGCTAACGTCGAAAGCTGCTGCTGATTCAGCCGTAGATTGTGTATCATCAACTTCCACAATCACCTTTAATTCGTCATTATCGACCAAAGTCTTCGGACGACCGCGAGGTTCATTTTCGGAAGCTAGCAAACCAATAACAGGTGGTGCGTTGGTTTGTAGTGTTAGCTCCGTAAACGTGGTTGATGTTGCGTGCCGCTTGTGCCGCGTTGCTGCCACGACGGAACTCATATTCGATAATTACTCGAATTTTTAACGTATCCATGATGACAAAAAAGATTCAAATACGATGAAAATGTAACACTAATCAATAAACAAATGACTACTTTTGGAAAAATAATGGAGAACGGCAATTTCATAGGTAAAGACCTATTACATTTTCCCAATTTCATTGGTATCTCCTGCTTCTATAATGTATGTATTTGTAGAGATACCGATAATTTATTTTATAGGAAATATTTAGAATAATATTTGTATGTAAAAACCAGACATAAATATCAGAAATGTTTCTATGGAATTTAAAAGAGACAGGCAAATACAAGTTCACACATGTTAGAGTGGAATAAAGTGGTTTCATTGCTTAATATAGTTTAATGAAGGATTTTCAATGTTGGTCGTTTTAGTATCCTTTTTGATGGATCGTAAATAACTAGTATATAACAATGTTACTATACGCTCGTGTTCTATTTAACTAAATTACGCAACAAATTCGAGAAGGTTCTATGTAAAATATAATAACCTTTACCTATATTCAAATGTTATATGTTCATATAACATTTAAATATATAATATTATAAAGAGGTAAAGTTTGTGAATTTGTGAGTTTGTGACGTTGTGATATTGTGACGTTGTAGGGGGTAATCTCAGGAACTACTGGTCCGATTTGAATAATTCTTTCAGTGTTATATAGCTCATTCATCGAGAATGGTTATAGGCTATCATCACGCTAAGACCAATAAGAGTGGAGCACAGATGAAGAATGTTTCAAAATCGGGATGTATTTTCCATTTGAGAACGCGAACGAAGTCGCGGGCAGAGGCTAGTTTAAATATAAATTTGTAGTGGTAGAGCCACGCTGAAGCTATTATTAGTTTCAGCCTGAATGGGTCGGCTCGTCCGGGGTAGCACCACCCTCTCTCAGAAAACCGACGTGAAGTAACAGTGCTTACATTGTTGCGTTTCGTTCGGTCAGTGAGGGAGCCGGAGACCCACCTACCCTCCCCTTCCCCTTCCTTCTTGTCCCTCCCGCCCTCCTTCCAAACACAGGCTGGCAACGCACTTGCAACTCCTCTGGGGTTGCTAGTGTCTATGGACAGCGGTGATCGCTTAACAACAGGTGACCCACCTGTTCATTTGCCTCCTA
Organism: Antheraea mylitta; assembly: GCA_014332785.1. Classification (NCBI taxonomy): domain Eukaryota; kingdom Metazoa; phylum Arthropoda; class Insecta; order Lepidoptera; family Saturniidae; genus Antheraea; species Antheraea mylitta. The sequence goes on along the minus strand of JACEII010000025.1, from coordinate 11,745,192 downwards.
CATGACATAAAAAAAATTATACAAGGAGAAGAAAAGTTTCCCGGTTTTATTTTTTATATTCTTCATATTTACATGTATATAATTTTAAGATCTTGAAAAAGAATCGCAAAATATTAGGAGCGGCTAAAATTTAATGTAGCTCATTTTAAAATATAACGTCTCATATGTTGAACTTCGCGTGTTCGGTATTGTTCTCCTGCTCATCGGTTTGATGGGTTTTGATGCTTTCTTGTACTTATAGGGTCAACATATTATATATCTTAAGAATATTTAGAATGGTTAGATGGTGCTGTTTTCGTTATTTATATTGTTTTTTCCTGTGATTCTTTATATTTATTAAAAAAACGTATGAAATCGTAAATATCCCATTTTTGAGCATATGACAAGACATTGTCTACCTATTGATTCCGCTCGTACTAAGTATAAGAAAGAACGGATATATCGTCCAATATAGTTTTATATTACCGTGATTGATAAAGCCTCTTTACTCAACTTCAATGAACTAATAGTGTCAACACGTAAAAATGTAGGAAATAATAAATGATATTTAAATAACTGATAATTCAATATTTTATACATTGCACGCGATTTTTAATATTCTTAAAACGGTAAAACTACTCTGATCCAAATGATGTTTCACTAGCTTTTTACGTTATAGCTTGCTTCGCACGTGTTAATGTCGATTTGATCTATGAGCAGGGAGCAGTATATTTTGTGTAATAATAGTCAGTAGTTACAGTTGAGGCGTGAAAGCGTAACAAACAAACAAACTCACATTCACAATTATATTAGTTAGTACTACTTATGATTTGGATATAATGAGTTTCTTATATAATAGGTATACTTAAGAAATTGCCATTCTGCAGTACTGGCCATTTCAAATCAAAATCATTTTTGTTTGGCTAAGAATTTTAATTTCAAATTAATTTTATTTTAAAAACATGGAATTCTTTTTCCGAAAGTAGTCATTTGTTTATTGATTAGTGTTACATTTTCATCGTATTTCAATATTTTTTGTCATCATGGATACGTTAATAATTCGAGTAATTATGGAATATGAGTACCGTCGTGGCAGTAACACGGCACAAGTGGCACGCAACGTCAACAACATTTACGGAGCTAACACTACAAACCAACGCACCACCTGTTATTGGTTTGCTCGCTTCCGTTCTGGGAATTTCGACCTGAAAAATGAACCTCGCGGTCGTCCGAGGATTTTGGTCGACAATGACGAATTAAAGGCGACTGTGCAAGCTGACAATACACAATCTACAGCTGAATTAACAGCAGCTTTCGACGTTAGCGTCAAAATAATATTGGTTCATTTGCGTCAAACTGGCAAGGTAAAAAAGCTTGACAAATGGGTGCCCCACGAACTCAATGATCGCCTGCGCGAAGTACACGTCGAGACGTGCCTTGCACTGCTCAATAGACACACAAATGAAGGAATTTTGAACCGCATTGTTACCTGCGATGAAAAATGGATTCTGTTTGATAACCGCAAGCGCTCAGCAAGTTGGTTGGATCCTGTTTCAGCACCTAAACAATGCCCTACACGAAAACTTACCCCTAGAAAAGTGATGATCACTCTTTGGTGGTCTAGCGCCGGTGTGATTCATCACAGCTTCTTACCAAACGGGGTGAGCATTACTGTAGATGTGTACTGTGAGGAACTGAACACAATTATGGAGAAGCTGGCATATCTCCAACCAGAATTGGTCAATCGCTCGTCTCCACTGCGTCTGTACGACAACGCGCGACCTCATACTGCACAGCAGACGGTCTCCAAGTTGCAAGAACTGGGGTTGGCAGTTTTCTGTCATTCGCCCTACTCACCAGACCTTGCGCCTACAGACTATTACTTTTTCCAGAATTTGGATAACTTCTTGGCGGGAAAAAAATCAATACCCGAGAGGCAGTACAAAATGCCTTTGCAGAATTTGCTGCCTCCCGTCCAGCTGATTTCTTTAAGAAGGGCATCAATAAACTGCCACTGCGTTGGCAAAGATACATTGATTACATGGGTGACTACTTCCATTAATACAAATAAAAAATACATAAAAAAACATTCGTTTAAATTTTTTCATACAAAACGGCAATTTCATAGGTAACAGACCTAATATTTAGAAATAACATAACATACTGCAGCATGAAAAAATGTATCTTAACTGTAAGATGAGGGTGTTAAAATATTTTTTTTAAACATCAAATTTTCTTTACAAATTCTCTTTCGCAATACCAAACTTTATAGGAGCCGAACGAACTGTAGCTGAAATGAGATTTTAAAAACTTCATCGTCGCTACCAAACTCTTTGAGTATTTTTTTCTTTGCATCGCAAATCCTCTTTCGACGCTGCAGCGTTTCATGTATCACAATTAAAATTTAATTTAATTGTTATTAACGCATATGTTTTTTTAAATAAAATTAAGTTTCTGACTGATTGCAGATACGTGTTTCTATTACGATAAATCTATTAGTATATACGCAGTTATAGTTTGATGTATTGCCTGACTAGTATATGGAACAACTAGCGGTATGCGAACAAGAAAGCCACCCCAAACCATAGTTTTATCGTAATGTTTTTTTTTAACCGAAAAGTTGGACTCATTTGCAAGAGTTAGAACGAAAGTCGCTCGAAACCATTTCCAATTAAGAAAATTGCGTGTTTGCGTATCCATTGCGACTCTATTGTCCTTATTTTGATTTTTAAATGTCGTTTAAATAAACAAACGTTGCAGCTAATTTTTTTCTGTTAATTACAATAACAGGAGCAATACTGACATTATACTGTTCTTTCAAATGTTAAGTCACTCGACTTTAAGATAGACATACGTATCAGAAGTATTCAGAGAACGTTAACGTAATGAACCAATTTAGAACAATGATTTTGGTATCAAAAAGTTCCTCCAGATACTTCCTTTTGTAAATATGGATTTTACACATACAGACCCAATATCTCTGTGAATTTCTAAGTGGTGCGAACCTCATACCGATGTTACAATGTTAAAGTAGCTCGCTTTTTCAAGAAATTATAACGAAGATGCTGATGTGTTTTATACAGTACAAGTCGTTTGCGTTAGATCGGTAAATGATGGTCAACTTTTTAGCTACTAATTTGGTTTTAATGTCCTAAGGAATCCAGACGTCCACATCATTCGATTTGTTTACATTAAGACTACTAGATTTTCTAAAGTACAACATTGCTAGATTTGTTTTGGATAAAGACTACTAGATTTTTTGAGTTAAACCCCAAAATCTATGATTGACAAAGACAATAAACCATTCTGTAATATTTATACTCAGGAGATGTAAAGATTTATTTTTAGTACTAAATTCTAGGTAAACCGAATATCATAAATGTTTGGATAAAACCAGTATTATCTAACCCTCATTTCAGATTGTAGAACAAGAAATACATATATACTATTTTATTTTCAGCAACAAAAAACAGCACAGTCGTTTACCCATCTCAGAGGGTCTAGATAGAGTTGTTACTTACATTTTTGGGACGTTCATTTCATTTGCAATAACAAGGCCGGGACGCCTTTGTCTAAATTTATCTTTTATATGAAAAGATCTGAGTAAAAAGGAAATTTTGCACGTCTCGAGGGAAATATGGGGTAAGACAAATTGTTTGAAACGCTGACGGTCAGATTCGGTGAAGCGTTTAAGTGAAAGAAAAAATATGTCGTTTGCGCATTGCGAGATCGACTACAAACTTATCGTAGGGTGTGTAGGTTGGACCCGATTAAGTTTTGTCCTAATCTGCGTATCCCGGCTCGAAGGACCGAATAAACGGGCACAAGTTTGTTCAAATTAAGTTACAGTGTGTTCATTTCGTGTCTAAATAAAATTTTCGATTTTTTGTGTTACTACTCCGATTGAAGTTTCTGAGTCTGTTATCTCACAATAAAATATTACGAATTGATTACGAATGTGTTTGTACCAAAGTTCTCCTATTATAATATGTCAACAGAGGCTATTTAATTATTTTTGATGTTATTTAAGGATGACTCTATATTTTAAAATACTTCAAGTTTACAGCTTTGTCTACAATATCTATACTGATTCTATGAGAGATCCTATTCTCCTTTTTTGGTTAGTTAATTTTAGCCAGAAATGTCAGACTCTGAATGCATGTACGCCTTCGAGCAATGCGTATGAAGGTATACATTAGGTTATAGGTAGGTGTATCCCACTATACTATACTTGATTGGTTTAGTTCGATTTGCATTGTATTTAAGGCAACAATCCAAGCCGAGGTGCGGCCAATCTGGCACCTCTGAGTTTGTTACCATTCAGCTGCGTGCCCTAAGCGCTCGCTTTAAAAGCCTCGTGATGAAGGTGCTATGAATTTGTAGGTGGTAGAGCCAAGCTGAAGGTGTTACTGACTTCAACATAAATGCGTCGGCTCGCCCGGGGTAGTATCACCCTCTCACAGAAAACCTACGTGAAGTATTAATACTTGCTTTGTTGCATTTCGTTCGTTCATTGAGAACATCTGACGCCCACCTCCCTTTCGCCTCCCCTCTTTCCATCCCCTTCCCCTCCCTCATACGTAGGCTGGCAACGCAATTCCGACTCTCCTGGTGGTGATCACTTAGCACCCGCTGACCCACCCGTTCGTTTGTCTCCTTTGAGATAAAAAAAGACCCGTAAGTCCAACAGCGTGTAGTCAGTTAAAAAATAAAAAAGTGGGGATCATTATCGCGCAGGTCGTCGGACAGTTTATGTATCTGGCCCTAATACTTAATTATATTGAACAGTGCATTATATCTCCTCTATAAGGTAAACGCTTTTATTATTGATACTTCATTGGGTACTAAATTACTGATCGATTAAATCTTAAAGTGACGTCATCATTGATGGTGATTAAGTGCACCGTTGTCGATGCCCCGACATATACATTAAATGTTATAGACTAATAGGGCCTAATGTGGGTACCAAAAGTATGAGTTGAAAGAATATACTGCCAATTCCAGTTGGTAATTACGGCGTCCGCTGAGCGTATGCGTAATCTTAACTACTCTAACGAAAACTTGATAGGTTATCGACAATTCGATTTTCTCTTATTACAATATACTACGCAGATATTATTTTCAAGAAATTTTTTACACGTTAAAACTCTTTTAAAACAAGTCTACCAACGAAACTGAATAATGTATGAAATTGGCTTCTAGGAATATAAAAGTAACTCAAAAGAAAAGCGAAATTAATTTTGCAGACATTTATTTTTATAAAGGAATACATATGTAATTCATTTCGTAGACAACTACGATGATATGCGTAGTTTTATACGAGTTTTTTTGAACTAGATAAATGTTATATTTGACATATTATTATTGTTTTCATTTCAATTATTGCGGCATTTTGTTTTATGACATACTTGCTTTTGTTTGCGGCTTCGCTCGTCTCAATTTTGATGCATTTTAGATTTTCACGTGCATTATTAAAACAAGATCTCACTGCTAATAGACGGAGCCTTTTTTATCAGCCAAACTATTCCATTATTCTGTAGGTGGTAGAGCCCCGCTGAACCTATTTTTGGTTTCAGCGTGAATGGGTCGGCTCCTCCGGGGTAGTACCACCCCTCTCACAGATAACCGACGTGAAATAACAGTGCTTGCATTGTTGTGTTTCGTTCGGTCAGTGAGAGAGCCGGAGGCCCACGTCTTTTCCTCTTTCCTGCTTTCCCTTTCCTTCCCCTCCCCCTTCTACCATATACAGGCTGGCAACACACTTTCGACGTCCCCGATGTCGCTAGTGTCTATGGACGGTGGTGATCACTTAACATTACGTAACCCACCAGTTCGTTTGCCTCCTTTGATATAAAAAAAAATACATCTTATATGTAAGGCGTAAAAGTAGATATAGATTGTTTTGATAGTCGTTTTTTAAACTGAATCTGGTATATATTAGTTGCACATGTTGACACATTTCGTTGAGATAAAGAATTACAAAAAGATATCTTTCATTAGATGCGTTGAGTCAGTCTTCTTGACATTTCAGTTTCACATTGAAAATTCTTTGCATAGTTTTTTTTTTTAATTAAGGAAAATCGGAGAGACCCTTGTGAGACGACGTCTGGAACACGAATTATCAACGGGTCTGAGTATTTTCTAATTTTTTTATTTTTCTTTTAGCTATAATTAAAAAAAAATTGGTTGCCTGTAAAGTCGGTATACGGGCGAAAGTTTTACGTGACAACGACTTTGAGTGGTAAAATAATTTTCGTATAGTAGTCTCTCTCGCTCTTAGGCGGGCTAACCATGCCCGAGTGGAAGGGACGCGTGCCTCTCACTCGCTCTCATTGTGAGCGCATAACGTGAGCGGAGCGTAACGCAGTTTCTTGAAGTGTCACCCGGCAAACCAATTTATAAGACGTTGTCACGTCAAAAGCTAGTTCTTGTTCTATTGTTAAAAATTATACATTTCTTAATACATACATTTTTTTAGTTTCAATATTATAAGGACAATATATAACCTTTAAAAAATGTAATGATAACATTTTTTTTTTAATTTCATAATTTGTATATTGAAGTCAAAAACACCAGTCTAGATTTTACATCTATTGACACTGTGAACAATAATTATGTACATTTTTTATACAGTAAACTGATTAACCGAACATATGACGGGCTTTACAAGCTCAGTACAAAACTATATATGTATACATACCGCTATTATAATACAAGTGCAATACGTCACGAGCATGTCAAAGTCATCGGTGACCCGAACCCATGTTTTCTCCCACTAAAAATCGCTCAACGTGCCTTAAGAACTTTGGACTTTAAAAATAAAGAAAACCGTTAAGAAAGAGAGAAGAAATATGTACTTAATGCTTTCTCTCTGTCTATTTATATTTAGATCTGTTAAGTCACGATGCGGTCAGAGATGACATTGCTAAAGAAAAGTAGCAAAGTCTCCAAACTTTCAACCACCACTTACTCTTTAGAATCATGGAATGATGTATAGTGGTAGAAGCATTAGAAAGACAGGTTTTGATATTACCAGGATTACATGTTTTTCTATCGCAAATGTTATTTATTAAATCATATACACTATTCAAATTGTCATCTGAATCCTACTTGTGTCTGGCTTTAAATATAAGTAGCTTCTGTTTGCGACTTCCTCGACGTTGAATAATTACATTAAGCTAACGCTAACACGCAGGCGAACTTCTCAAAAAAAAGAAATCCCGATCTTGAAACATTCTTAATTAGTGCTCCGCTCCTATTGGTATTCACGTGATGATACCCTTCCTCGATAAATAAGCTATGAATTATTTTTTCAAATCAAAGCAGAGTAGTTCTTGAGATTAGCGTGTACAACCAAACAAACTCTTCAGGATTATATTGTTAGTAAGTATGTAAGTATAGACTGAAGTTGGAATGGACAATATTTATCTATACAAGTTGCCGTTTGAGGTTGATGTCGCGTCCACAGGAATTGTATCTCTCGTTCCCAATAGCAAGAGCGAGAGCATGAGTTTTTTTTTATTTATAGAAGCACGACAAAGTGACTGCACTACGCCTGATGTTAAGCATAGTACAATCCAAAAACATCGGCAACCACCGAGAGACAGATTATCCATCGCCGGTCGCCGCTGTCATGCCGGCCATAATGACGAAAGTCACCCGATACTGGATATGCACAGGCTGATCCCGAAACGCGACGCGCAGAAGCGAGTCACTATGACGGGCTTTTTCGCCAAATACATGGTGGTTGCGACCTAGTCGGGCTGTAAAACCTTACCACCCCGCTTTCGCCTTTGCCTCGTTATTCAGCAGGGTGCACCACGTGCAGGTGAGGTTGGCTTGGGTGTCTCAAGTCTTAAGATGTTACGCGACACCCCTTACATCCCTCTCCAGGTGTAGCTAAAAAATAGTAAAGTTTAGGCCACTACATATAAATTGAACATCGCAGTCATAAATAGAGTAATCAATAGACGATATTAAAACATGGATACTGTATTTAGTTATACAATTATCATATTATCTAGTATCGTTTCTTGAAAATGGAGTAAGTACCAAAGTTTAGTTGAGAAATTATGGGGTTCTATTGGGTATTCGTTTTCGAGGTTTAATCTTTCTACTTATAAATAACTAGCCTCTGTTCGGGACTTCGTTCGCGTGGAATGGATACTTTGGGCTAATGCTAACACGCAGCGGAAACTCTCACGAGGAGAAGATCCCGATTTTTAAACATTCTTCATTGGTGTTCCGCTTCTTCGGTCTTAGCGTGATTATATATAGCTTATAACCATCCTCGATAAATGAGCTATATAACATTGAAAGAATTTTTCAAATCGGACCAATAGTTCCTGAGATTACCCCCTACAACGTCACAACGTCATAAACTTTACCTCTTTATAATATTAGTAGAGATATTTGATGAATTCGTTGTGCATTTTATGAACTGTTTGTATGTTACTTGCAAGCATCGTGTCACGATCTTTGAGAGAGGAGCTGGTACCAAAGTAGTTGTAGTTCAGAAATTATAATACGATATAGGGACAGAGTGAAGAAATAGCTTGGTTCTTTAGCGAAATTATACTAAATTGTAAAATGGAATTGTATGTAATACCGCTATAGACAGCCCAGATGGACTACATACATGCTTAGCCATTTATGCACCTTAATAGCATGGTGTGAAGGTTATATATAGATAAATAAAAGAAAATATCTCTATCGATTAGCATCATCGTTCAAGTACCTTTTCGGTTCATTAATTGTTAGGCAAGCGAAAATAAAACTAATATAAAACTGTTCCCCCGAAGCGAATTTACCGGTCGATGTGAGGGTTAAATCTAGCGAAAATTGAATATTATAAGGGTCGTTTTGTTTGTTTTTTTTTATATATTCAACACGCGGTACTTCACGCAACTTGATAGTTTTGTCAAAAAATTGGAAGAAAATAAGAAAATATTATATATTATATTTTAAAGATGAATAACTTCGAAACGCGTCGGTATATAAAAAAATTTATAAGATATCTTTTTTGTAGAGCTTTCAATTTTAAACAAGAAAATAATTTGGTCTAGCCTTTTTGCTATTGAGGGCTGTGGCTCTCACAGGATTTTTTTTCCATAATTTCCAACAATTTTTTCGATATAATTAAAAGAAAAGAAATAGTCGATTTTTTAATCAGTCTAATGTTTATATTTATAAATATTTATCGTATGTTCTGAATAAATGTATCTCTCTTTCTTTTCTTTCCTTACGTATCTTCTGACAAGGAGTCTTGCGTTTACCGATTCGTCGTATAGTGAGTTCAAGCACCATATCAAGCGAGCTTTAATATTTACAGGATATTATAGAATGGATAAATATGTAAACGATAGTGACATCTAGAAATGACGCCTCTCTCTGTGCATTCACTAAAAACGATTGTATCGTAACATGAGGTGCAATGCATTTCAAATCTATGTATCTTAAAGAGATAAATCTATCGAGTTTCTTGCCGGTTCTTCTTAGTGACTAGGTTGTTTTCCGAACCGGTGATAGTTTTGATCTTCATATACGTCTGCTTAGGGCCAAAATTGAATAGAGAATTTTTTTAAGCGAAAAATTCACACTCAAATATATCTCATAACGCAATAAAAGAATTACGAAACATACATTCCAGCGGAATAATCAGAAATTTAGTTACATGTTTTCTTTTGTACGATAACTTAATGAATACTCTATATTGTTGGGGTGTAAGGGGTGTCGAGTAACATCTTAAGACTTGAGACACCCAAGCCAACCTCACCTGCACGTGGTGCACCCTGCTGATCAACGAACGAGACAATGGCGAAAGCGGGGTGGTAGGGTTTTACAGCCAGACTGGGTCGCAACCACCATGTATATGGCGAAAAAGCCCATCATAGTGACTTGCTTCTGCGCGTCGCGTTTCGGGATCAGCCTGTGTATATCCAGTAACGGGCGACTTTCGTCATTATGGCCGGCATGACAGCGGCGACCGGCGATGGATAATCTGTCTCTAGTTGGTGCCGAAGTTTTTGGATTGTACTGTGCTTAACATCAGGCATAGTGCAGTCACTATGTCGTGTTTCAATAAAAAAAATGTTTTTCTTTGTTATTCAGATTTCATCTTTACATATAATAAAATAAAGTGACTCTCATTGATTATTATTTAAAGTGTATTTTACAAAGATGTACAGTATAAACAGCGCGGTCGCGTGTACAACGCTTGGATGGTAGCCAAATTATATACTAGTGAGCTCAAAACTTTGATTCACATGGTTCTATGTACATCTTAATTTACAGTTTTTTTAATATTTTATATTATTTATTATTATATTTTATTATATATTTATTATATATTATTATACATATTTTAATTTGTAGGTGGTAGAGCCCCACTGAAGCTATTTTTGGTTTCAGCATGAATGGGTCGGCTCCTCCGGGGTAGTACCACCCCTCTCACAGATAACCGACGTGAAATAACAGTGCTTGCATTGTTGTGTTTCGTTCGGTTAGTGAGAGAGCCGGAGGTCCACGTCCCTTCCTCTTTCCTTCTTTCCCTTTCCTTCCCCTCCCGTTCTCCCATATACAGGCTGGCAACGCACTTGCGACGTCCCTGATGTCGCTAGTGTCTATGGACGGTGGTGATCTATTAACATCACGTGACCAACCAGTTCGTTTGCCGCCTTTGATATAAAAAAAAAAACAAGAAAAACGTTGTTTCACATATTCATTTAATAATTCAAACAACAATGACATTCTTACTTCCGCTAGTGTTTGCATCTTAGTTATAAGTTACAAAATTAAAATATTCATTGTTATTCGTACCGATTTTTTTAATATCATACAGGAGGTAAATGAACATGCGGGTCACCTGTTGTTAAGCGATCACCGCCGTCCATAGATACTAGCAACTCCAGAGGAGTCGCGAGTGCGTTGCCAGCCTGTGTTTGGGGAAATAGAGAGAAGGGGAGAGTAGTTAGAGGAGAGGGGAGGGTAGATGAGTCTCCGACGCTCTCAGTGACCGAACGAAACGCAACAATGCAAGCACTGTTACTTCACGTAGGTTTACTGTGAAACGGTGGTGCTACCCCACGACGAGCAGACCCATTCATGCTAAAACCAATAATAGTTTCAGCGTGGCTCTACCCCCTCAAAAGGTTAAAATCACATTCTATATTTTTCAAAAAAAAAAAAGAATAATTAATATTAATCATCAAAAAACAAACAGGACAATACTGAATGGACTAATTTCCTAGTTTCAAAATCATCTTTTTGGACTTATCTCACCTAAGTGGGGTCGGCACAACATGTTTACCTTTTCCACTCTCGCCTACCCAGATGTCATCTCAATATTCACACTTTTTACACACATATCATTTTCCACACAATCCATCCGAACCTTTTTCGAACCACGATTATACTCAATAATTTATAATATTAGCTAATTGCTGCGACTTCGTCTGTGTATCTCTTTTTTTTTCGAACTGACTACGCTATTAGCCTTGCAAGGCCTTTACAGCTTCACCGGACTACTATCTGCGTATCTCAATTATTTTATCTTAATGTGATTACGCAGCGTTTTCTAAGAAAGCTCTCAGGCGGTTTGACTTTTTACAATACATACAACAATTATCGTTATAGTTTAATCAATTTACGAGAAATATTCATTAATTATATACCTAAACCTTCCTCCTGAATCACTCTATTAATAAATTAGTGAAACGGACTGGTTATGGTTTGCAGCATGCATGTGATTTATACGGCGCAAGCAGGCATAGTTCTCATATTATGCGCTTATTGTCATATTAATTGGCCAATTTAAACAATACCTTTGTAAATTATAGCTTATGTATCATTATTTTATATTAGCTACCAGCTCCTGCTTGCGACTTCGTCCGCGTAGTTATAGTTACTACTCTGGGCTAACGCTGACATGCAGCAAAAGCTCTCAAAAAGAAAAAACATCCCAATTTTGAAACATTTTTCATCTGTACTCCGCTCCTATTGGCCTTAGCGTGATGATATATAGCCTATAACCATTCTCGATGAGCTATATAACACTGAAATAATTTTATAAATCGAACCAGTAGTTCCTGAGATTACCCCCTACAACCGCACAATTCACAACGTCACAAACAAACTTTACCTCTTTATAATATTAATATAGATATACTGTTATGTTTAATTAAAATCTGTTTGGTAATTTTTCGTTATAGAGGTAATAATCAATCACAAAGTCTCTCGTTTATACTATACAATTATTATAGGATTCTTAAACTAAATCCATTATCCTAAAAGTCATTGTTTAAATTTTAGACAATGATTTACGGTACCACCTCTGGTAATACTGCCATGGCAAATACCAAAAAAGTTGAAGCTTTTGAATAATTTAACAATGAGAATATATTCACCGAAGACAAATGGTCAATAATATATTTACTGGCTGTTCTGAATGAAATTTATCGAAAAGTATTTACTATAAAATTTATCTTGTTTTGTTTCGTCTAGACTCTGTATATTCGTATAACGAGTTAAAAATGTAAATGTAATTTAATTTACATTTAGAAGCGTAAACTTCTTTAGCCGCGTTGAGCGATTTTTGCTAAGGGAAAATCTTATCAGTTCGCGTCACCGTTGACCTTGACATGCTCGTGACGTATTACGCTTACGTTAGACTTACAACGCGTAGAGTACGCGTATAAGAATGTATATAATTAATACTCCAAGTGCTAATAGATGTTAAAACCAGATTAATGTTAATAATTTCAATACACAAATTGAATTAAATTTGAACAATTCACGGTATAATGAATTTAACAATTCAAAATAGAACATAGTTATGAGTTTTGGGTTTTCACTTCTGTGGGTGTAGTCCGGTAAAGCTGTAAAAGCCTAGCAAGGCCAATAGTGTAGTCAGTCTGAGAAAAAAAAAACTTCTGTGCGCAGGCTTTATGACTGTATCAACTTTTTAAATTCAAAATGTACATTTTTTCGTATGATTTTTCCAATATTTTTTTTTTTCGAAATGACTACGCTATTGACCCAACAAGGTCTTAACAGCTCCACCGAACTATTAAGTCGAGCACTTAAGGCACTCACCCGATTTTATTTTGGCAACCAGCTCAAGTGTGCACGGCACACCTCGGCTTGGCTGTTGCCTGTTGCATGCAAAATCGCGACTTATCTAGCTAACCTAGCAACCTATTCATATATGTATGAGTTGTTGAAACGTATATATGTACCAAGCATACACGCTTCAACAACTCCTCCATATATTTATTATCGGAAAATTGAGTTTTTCAGTTCGATAAGGGGAAAAAGTAAACCCTTCCACTTTCATGTGTAAGCGTGTAAGCGTGCACGTGTGTGGGAGTGATCTTGTAGTATTGTAGCGGTGATGTATATTTGTGTGTCAACGTGTCGCGCAAGCAACGCACTCAAGGGCTTCCCTACCGAGGGATCAAACCTAGGCTTGAGCCGCTGCCGTGGGAGGCCTAATCGGGTTCCAATACTTTGTTTCATACAAACCTTGCCTTAACGATTATAAACACAAATAGAAAGAATTAGCTAAATAGTTGCAGCTGCTATTAAGTGATGTGCTTACATAGATTCTACAATAAAATTTTAGTAATATATGTCTATACATATACTAAGTATGAATATCTAACGTCTCTGTACTTTTTAGATTCTAGTGAAAGTAATTGTTGCAGGCGTCTTGTAATAAGTAAAAAAGTACATTTCAAACATTTTTAGAATTTTTTTTTTTTTTTTTAACTTTATTTTTGGCAATCAACCGTTCAGATTATTACTGCCATAGTCACGTAGTCAATAATATTACAAGCGTAGAACGATCATTTCAATATCAAGCATCGTGTGAATCAACATTCTAACAAGATGGTGGCTCCCTTTTTAGAACCTTCCATGGAGTTTTTGTGGCATCTCAGAATTGCATGCGCCGTGGTATTATTTTTCATTCATTTCACTTATGCATTATAAACTAACCATATTACATAAAACACCACCAACTTTATACAATATAGAGTCAAGTAACACAAGATTATGAATAAAATATAAAATCCACTACATGACAGTCTGAAATCCCGCCAAAAACTCTTTAGAAATGTTTGTCTGTTGGTTATTTTAACACGCATCGTTGCTAAAGTATTGCATTCACGATAAAACCTTACCAAGAAAATTATAAAGCATTCAAGTAACATTTAGTTTTGGTTTCATTAAAGTCGGTAGTCTTTATCAAAAGTTATTGTAATTTTAATGACGACACGAATTAAGTACGAGAGAAAAATAGATAGATGGACTTGATATATTCACATGATTTTATTAGTTACTGTTTTTTTTATATTAGATTATACGCGGTCGGAGTTGCGGGCACTACTAGTAGCTTAATATTATTAGTAACTAGCCTCTGCCCGCGACTTCGTTCACGTGGAAAAGATACACTAACACGCAGCAGTTCTCAAAAGGAAAAAACACCCCGATTTTGAAACATTTTTCATCTGTGCTCCGCTCCTATTGGTCTTAGCGTGATGATATACCATAGCCTATAACCATTCTCGATGAATAAGCTATAAACACTGAAAGAATTATTCAAATCGGACCAGTAGTTCCTAAGATTACCCCCTACAACGTTACAACGTCACAAACTCACAGACTTTACCTCTCAGCATTTTTTTCGAATACTCTATACTTATAGCATTATCTCAGTACATATGTATACTAAAGCTAGGTAAATATAATGAATATTCACTCTTCAATTTCTACTATAACTGATTTTAAAACGTAGCAAGAGCAAGCTAATGACCTGGTAGTTAATTTAATATTAAACCGTGGCAGTTCTAAATAAACTACATGCGAACGTTGGCATACTGCCAGTACCGACACAGCCTGCGGAAGGCGAGATAGAAGACAAAATAAATAAAGCTGGCCATTCACGACAGCGCATGCTGGCGTACGACCGGCATTGACTGTTATACACAAACATTTTTGTTTTCTCAGATTTAGCTTAAGTTGTGTGTACCTTTCTCGCCAGATTTACTGCGAGCAAACAGATTGTTCCGTTTTATTATTTGGAGAGGAAGGAGTTTATTTTGCTTTTTTTGTTATAGTTTGCAATGTTTTTGAAGATAAGAATATATTACTTTATTATTTAATATACTTAGATAAAGGATTCATCTATACTGATATTATAAAGAGGTAAAGTTTGTGAGTTTGTGAAGTTGTGACGTTGTGACGTTGTAGGGGGTAATCTCAGGAACTACTGGTCCGATTTAAATAATTCATTCAGTGTTATATAATGGAATGGTTATAGGCTATGGTATATCATCACGCTAAGACCAATAGGAGCGGAGCACAGATGAAAAATGTTTCAAAATCGGGATGTTTTTTCCTTTTGAGAACTGCTGCGTGTTAGTGTATCTTTTCCACGTGAACGAAGTCGCGGGCAGAGGCTAGTGTATATATATAAAAAGAATGTAAATCGAATGTATCTGTACTTTTTCGATTTTCGTGAAAAAAACTGTTGCAGGTGTCTAGGAATAAATAATAAAATACAATTTTAGAAATGACAGTTTGCATGAACACGCGTCACTGCTAAAGTACTGGGTACACAATAATTAGTAGTCCGGTGAAGCTGTTAAGATATTGCTGGGTCAATAGCGTAATCAGATCGAAAAAAAAACCCATAAAGAAAATTATAAAGTATATCTTTGAGAGTAACCTAGTCTTTGATTCGTTAAAATCGGTCCACTCTATCAAAAGTAATTGCAATTTGAATGAGGGCTCGAGTTAAGTACGAGAGAAATGTAGATAAATGGACTTAATACGTTCAGATGGCTTTATTAATCACTGTTTTTACATTAGGTGCCACGTGGACGAAGTCCCGGCCACAGCTAGTATGTAAATATAATCCAAATTCTAGTAGATTTTGTTGAAGTGCGGTGGTTTGATCACAATCTTAACATACGTTATTAACTTGTGTTTACTTTATTTATCAGATCTTTATTACGAATAAACATATTTTTCGGTTTTATTATAGAAGAAGACGGCTTTTTTTTATCTTAGTTTCGCAAAATGTAATCTCAACAAAAGGTTCTATAAGATTTAATAATTCTGCATACTTAGGTAGACGATCGTTACGTCAACATAATTTAAATTACAGGGGATTTGGTTGGTAATGAAATGACCAGACCGTTTGATCAGAGTTACCATGAGGAGAATTCGACTTGTGGGTGGTACAACTTTCTGAGTTTCTATCTGATTTTTTTTCCTTTTATAATAACTAACAGTGATCAATTGTTTATTGAATAATAGCTACTGACTGCGACTTCGTCCGCGTCGAATAATTGCTTTGGGATAAGGCCAACACGCAGCGAAATCTTTCAAAAGCAAAAAAAAAAACAGATTTTGAAACATTCTTCAGCGTTGTTCCGCTCCTATTTGTTTTAGCATAATAATATATAGCCTATAGCCTTCCTCGATAAATTAATTATCTAACATTGAAAGAATTTTTCAAATCGGACCAGTAGTACCTGAGATTTGAGCGTTCAAGGAAACAGACTTTTTGGCTTTATAATATTAGTTTAGAAGTGTAATGTAATGTAGTATAGAAGTAAATAGTGTTTTATAGTTAAAAAAGCAGTTAATCCCTAAAATCAAAACACCTAAGTGTTCCATTATTGTGGGTTTTAAGCTTGGTGTAAGGTAGTCGAAACCTACTTACACAATTATCATACTGCACTACCTGCCAAATTAGCAACCAGTAGTATTAAGATCGTTTAAAATGTGTTACCTCTTGCACTAATATGATTTGTATCTCAATTCCAGGAGCCGAATCAACACTTTAGAAGAAGGGTCTTCTAAGAGTACTTCGTGCGGGCCCGCCTATAGGTTGGGCCCGCCACTTTTAGCACAAGAAATCTCGTAAGTTCATCCGTAATATTTTTCACTAATGTCAACCTTTTTATGTTATATCAAACATATTATGAGTCTCACAGACTACAGAGTATACGAAATAATGTCCTGAAGTTGTTTCAATGTAATATATATGTTAAAATGTAATATGTAATATTTATTTATATCTAAATTTATTTTCTGTACTATCTTCAAAGCGGTTAGAGTTTAGCGAGGAGTATGCGTTAATTAAGTTAAATATTTATTTATTTTAATACTAAAAACATTTATTGTTGTCCGATGGTATTTTCCTAGATTTAGGCATAACGCTAATTGCCATACTAGTCCCTATATATGAAAATAACTTAAAACCATTTATTCAAGTATTCTTTCTCACCAATAATACGTAATATATAATAACATAGGTGAATTTAAAATTTCTGGTTTAGCTAAATCAAGGCATTAATTGTTTTCGAAATTGTACAGACCTGTATCTAACTTAGGCACGAAAAAAATACCTGTGTCATTTAATTTTAATTTCTCGTAATTGAATATAAACCAGTATATTTGCATCACAAGAATACTGACCAATTCATTTATATTAATAATAATTAATTCCAATTATTCAGTCAATTTCTTATTGATCTGGAAGTTTCCCCTTAGATGATTTTTAAAAAATAATATAAAAAAATTGTGTACATATCATGAGATGAGTCTTGAGTGGGTATAGTATATTAAAAATATCCTAAATAATATTATAGATGGGGCTTACGATTTCACATGATGACTGCTCAACCGACCATCACCAGATTTTGCATAAACTTTGTCCAAGGTTCAGGCTAGGACACAGCATACCTATAAACTAGAAAAAAGTACTGCTACTGAGCGAAAATCGGTAGAATATAAAATTATATTTAGGAATTAAATTAAATTTTGGGGTGTAAGGGGTGTCGAATAACACTTGAGACACCCAAGCCAGCCTCACCTGCACGTGGTGCACCCTGCTGATCAACGAACGAGACAATGGCGAGAGCGGGGTGGTAGGGTTTTGCAGCCCGGCTGGGTCGCAACCACCATGTACATGGCGAAAAAGCCCGTCATAGTGACTCGCTTTTGCGCGTCGCGTTTCGGGATCAGCCTGTGCATATCCAGTACCGGGCGGCTTTCGTCATTATGGTCGGCACGACAGCGGCGACTGACGATGGATAATCTGTCTCTCGGTGGTCGCCACTGTTTTTGGATTGCACTGTGCTTACCATCAGGCATAGTGCAGTCACTTTGTCGTGCTTCAATAAAAAAAAAAAAAAAATTTGTATGTAAAATTCGAATGGAAACTGAAGGCCTAAATAATCGCAAGCATAGAAAACTCAGTGAAAACGAACGCTCAGTTTACGAAACAACAAATCGGTAAATCCCCATCTCAACCCATAAACCGGGTAATGACAATAAGTGAATCAAATCGGTCCAATAAAAATGTTCGCAAACAACAGATAGGATAGCTATTTTTAAACTGTCACCCGTTCCGTGGAACCGTTTGTCACGAACGATAAATCCTTGGGGCGTTCATTCTAACCCATAAAAATGAAAATTCGCCCTGTTTTATTCTCGAACCGGGTTTGAATTTCTTACGCATCTCTTTATACTGTTACGGATTTTGAAAATGTTCTCGCAAAATTACTTGTACTGAAGAATTCGGCGGTCGTGTTGAGCCTGTTTTACTATGTATATAAGTGCTTATAGACACGGCATTAACTTTTGTGTATTACAGGAGATATTTTGTGTTTGTAAGTCTATCATAAATTTGGAGACTTTAGCAGAAGTAGCGGGGAACGCAAACTTAGTGCAAATTAATGAAATTTGAAATTAGTTGCCTTATTCATAACAAACTATATCAAAAAAAAAAAATACAGAACGAATTACTGATATTTTTTAATCAAAATAAATTACTACGGAAGTGTATATCTTCAAATATTAACAGAAGAGTACGTAACGATATATGTCTATCACCTAAAAATAACTCAAAGTAATATTTTTACATTATTATTCAAAAAAAAAATTACTAGCTTTTGCCCGCGACTTCATCCGCGCGGAATAGTTACTTTGGGATAAGGCCAACCCGCAGCGAAAGCTCTCAGGAGGAAAAAAAACCCGATTTTGAAAAAAAAAAATACGTGTGGCACTCGGGGACTGCCGCGGTAAAGCTATTGCATAGCATTTTTTATTAACTTATGCAATTATAACTATTTATTTATTTTATTTATGCAGTATTTATTTTCCTTTGTTTTTTTTTCTTTGATATTAATTCAAGTTACACTTTTTGAGCGTGGTGACCGATAAGAAAACATTTTTTTTTCTTTTATTAAATAAATGAGAAGTTAATATAATATTATTCAAAATATTTTTATTATGTTACAATACATGTAGGTTATTCAGGAAAACACTTTGTACACAAATTATACGAGTACGAATATTCACTGTTGTACATAGATGATTAATACCTATACACCAGTATACTTTCTCACAAACAGCTGTTATTTTGAAAAAGCCGCGAATCATCCCAGTCCATTAGTGGTATCCGCCGCAAACTATGAACCCGTATCTAACGTTGCGCGTTATAAAAGACGTCCGCGACACATTTTTACCGACCCTCCTGATTCAATCACGTCAGCGAACGATCAGTACCAGCCTGTCTCTCTTAACAGAGCGTGTTCACGCCCACGCCCGCGTAACCACAGATCACGCCCCTGTGGTCTGGGGGTTAATTTCGCTCCCGCACCTCCGATTAGGCCTCCCACGGCAGCGGTTCAAGCCTAGGTTCGATCCCTCGGTAGGGAGCCCTTGAGTGCTTTGCTTGCGCGATACGGTGACACACAAATATACATCACCGCTACAACACTACACGATCACCCCTACACACGTGCACGCCTACACGCTTACACATGAAAGTGGAAGGGTTTATTTTTTTTCCCCTTATCGAACTGAAAAACTCTCAATTTTCCGATAATAAATATATGAAGGAGTTGATGAGGCGTGAGTTGATGACGCGTGTATGCTTGGTACACATATACGTTTCAACAACTCATACATATATGAATAGTTACCTAGGTTAGCTAAGATAGGTCGCGATTTTGCATGCAACAGGCAACAGCCAAGCCGAGGTGTGCCGTGCACCCTTGAGCTGGTAGCCAAAATAAAATTGGCTGAGTGCCTTAAGCGCTCGCCTTAGTAGTCCGGTGAAGTTGTTAAGACCTTGCTGGGTCAATAGCGTAGTAATTTCGAAAAAGAAAAAAAAAATCACAAACAGCTGATTACGTATTCGTCCGATTTCGGAGCAGCTCGTCTCGAACCGCACCCGATTAGGCCTCCCACGGCAGCGGCTCAAGCCTAGGTTCGATCCCTCGGTAGGGAGCCCTTAAGTGCGTTGCTTGCACGATACGGTGACACACAAATATCACTGCTATAACACTACACGATCACCCCCATACACGTGCACGCCTACACGCTTACACATGAAAGTGGAAGGGTTTACTTTTTTTTTCCCTTATCGAACTGAAAAACTCTCAATTTTCCAATAATAAATATATGGAGGAGTTGTTGAGGCGTGTATGCTTGGTACACATGTACGTTTCAACAACTCATACATATATGAATAGTTAGCTAGGTTAGCTAAGATAGGTCGCGATTTTGCATGCAACAGGCAACAGCTAAGCCGAAGTGTGCCTTACACCCTTGAGCTGGTTGCCAAAATAAAATCGGCTGAGTGCCTTAAGCGCTCGCCTTAGTAGTCCGGTGAAACCATTAAGACCATGCTGGGTCAATACCGTAGTCATTTCGAAAAAAAAAAAAGTCTCGATCCGTGCGAGCTTTGTACAGTTGTACCATATATACGTTAAGCGAACGCTCGGCCGAGCTACATGGTAGGCAGAGTGGGGGGTGTTAGGTTTTTTCGTTACGGAATTTTTGGATTCGGTCTCCACGCTCAAGGCCCGCGATAGAAGCTATGCAAGAGCTTAAAAAGTCATTGGTGCTCCGCTCCTATTGGCCTTAGCGTGATGATATGTAGCCTATGACCTTTCTTGATAAATTAACTATATAACACTGAACGAATTATTTAAATCGGACCGGTAGTTCCTGAGATTACCCCTGTAGGAACTCTATTTGCATGTTTACGTGCTAGTAACCTTTTTACTGTGACTCTCTCACTTCGTATTATAAAATTTATATTACGAAATGTCAAATGGACGGTCTTCTGTTTTTGCATTGTCATGAGCTAGAAATCTGTCATTGCTAATATATTATTGTAAGTGTATAATTATTAAATGTTTTCCTAAACTGGTGACCCCGAACTGGGACACGAAAAGATGTCGACCAACGAAAAAAATGATTTATTAAAATACACTTCGCAAAACTCGGAAGAAACTGCACCTGAATTATTCAAAGTAGGTATAAAACTTCCTCCGTTTTGGCCAGAAGAACCCGAAATATGGTTCGCTCAAGTCGAAGCACAGTTCTCCGTTTCTGGCATATCTAGCGATACTACTAAATTTAACTACGTGATTGGTCAATTGGATCATCTGTACGCTCGAGAAATTAAAGACGTAATTACAAACCCACCCAAGTCCAATCAGTACGAAAAATTGAAAACGGAACTAATCCGTAGAGTAAGTGATTCTCAGGAAAGGAAAACTAGGCAATTGCTTGTTCACGAAGAAGTTGGAAACCGTAAGCCATCTCAATTTCTGAGACATTTACAAGGTCTAGCAGGGCCTGGAATACCACATAATTTTTTGAGAACTATCTGGATTGATAGACTTCCTCACAATGTACAGGTAGTACTCGCAGCTCAACCCACTGCTTCGTTAGAAACTTTAGCAGACCTTGCAGATCGTATCCTAGATATTACTTCAGCGGAGCACCATGTAGCCTCAACTGGTCAAGAAAACAGATTGGATGATATTTTAAAAGAAGTAGCTGCATTGCGTGACCAAGTACAACAACTAACATTGCAGCAGTCCCGAAGTGCGCGTTCTCGTACAAGAAATGTATCTCGATCCCGGTCTCCACCAACTCGACTGAACTCTAGTTACCGAAGATATCCAGTTTGCTGGTACCATATGAAATTTGGTAAAAAAGCCACACGTTGTTCAAAGCCTTGTGATTATCAGATGGAAAACTACAAGGGCAATCAATAATGGCGGCCAATGATTGCCCAAGTACTACAGGTCGCCTATTCATCACCGATCGCACATCAAAAATTCATTTTTTAGTGGACACTGGTAGCGATCTTTGTGTTTATCCTCGGTTTTTAGTAAAAGAGAAACTTAACAAAACAGACTACCAACTTCGAGCAGCTAACGGTTCTATAATCAACACTTACGGTCACATTAATCTTAAATTAGACTTTGGACTTCGTAGAAGTTTTACCTGGCGTTTTATTGTGGCAGACGTTACCAAAGCTATTATTGGTGTTGATTTTTTAGCATACTATCAACTAGTAGTAGATTGTCGTAATAAGAGATTGTTAGATAGCATTACAAGATTATCATCTGTTGCTTCATTAGTTTATGACTCTGCAAACATACATTCTATTAAAATACCTTTAGACAATACGATTTATCACAAAATTTTATTAGAGTTTCCTGAAATCACTCGACCACCCGGTGTAAATCGTACGACCACACACTCTACAGTACATCACATACGTACAACACCTGGCCCTCCAATATGTAGTGCACCACGTCGTCTTGCTCCAGATAAGTTAAAAATAGCTAAACAAGAGTTTGAAGAGATGTTAACAAGTGGAACAGCGCGACCATCCGAAAGTGCGTGGTCATCACCACTGCACCTAGCCCCTAAAAAAGATAATGGGTGGCGCCCATGCGGTGACTATCGGATGCTTAACGCTAGAACCATCCCAGACAGGTATCCTATTAAACACATTCATGATTGCACACATAACATAAAGGGCTGTAAGATATTCAGCACTATAGATTTAGTTAAGGCTTACAACCAAATACCTGTTTGTGAAACAGATATTCCAAAAACGGCAATTACAACTCCTTTTGGGCTATTTGAATTTCCATATATGACCTTCGGTCTTCGGAATGCTGGGCAAACTTTTCAAAGATTTGTTGATGAAATTACTAGGGGTTTAGATTTCTGTTATACATATCTCGACGATTTTTTGATTTTTTCAAAAAATGAAGCCTTACATAAAAAGCATCTACGAGAAGTTTTTTCCAGGTTGCAACGTTATGGATTAGTGATCAATGTCTCAAAGTGTGTATTCGGAGCCAACGAGGTAACATTCTTAGGTTACCAGATATCAGCAAGTGGTACGAAACCTCTTGATGCTAAAGTTAAAGCTATAAAAGATTTTCCTCTTCCTACCAATATTAAACAGTTGCGTAGATTTATGGGAATGTTAAACTTTTATCGACGTTTTATACCACACGCCGCACGAATACAAGCACCACTAAATGCCTTATTAGCGGGTAATGTCAAAAATTCACAATCAATCACTCTGAATGGAGACACACTTGAAGCGTTCAATGAAAGTAAAGAGAGCTTATGCAATGCAACGTTACTAGCTCACCCAGATTGTGAAGCTAACCTTGCATTAGTAACCGATGCCTCGGATTCAGCAATTGGTGCCGTTTTACAGCAATTTAAAAATAACAAGTGGCAACCTTTAGCCTTCTTTTCGCATAGATTAACTCCAGCACAACAGAAATATTCGCCATATGATCGCGAACTTCTTGCAATTTATGAAGCCATTAAATACTTTCGACACATGCTTGAGGCCAGACACTTTGTAATATACACAGATCATAAACCAATTAGCTTCGCTTTTCATGAAAAAAAGCGGAATTGTTCACCCAGGCAATACAGACATCTGGATTTTATTTCCCAATTCACGACCGATATCAGGCATATATCTGGAAAAAATAACATAGTTGCTGACACCTTATCACGAATAGATGAACTTGAAGTACCAATTAAAATGGAAGACTTAGCTGAATCTCAGTATTCCGACCAAGAATTACAAAATATACTTAAAGAAGGTTCGTCACTTCGTTTACATAAATTCAAGCTACCAGGATGTCATAGATTTTTGTACTGCGATATCAGTACACCTACATCCAGACCCTTTATAACAAAGGAATGGCGAAAAAAAGTATTTAATGTTTTACATTCACTTAGTCACCCAGGTGCCAACGCAACAGTGAAATTAATTTCACAACGGTTCGTTTGGCCAGGTATACGAAGAGATTGTAGGGAATGGGCCAGGACATGTCTTCAATGTCAACGCACTAAAGTAAGTCGACACGTATCGGCACCATTGGACACATTTGATTTGCCTCGTGCTAGATTTCAACAAATTCATATTGATATGATCGGACCTCTACCAGTATCGCAAGGTTATCGATACTGTTTAACAGCCATCGATCGCTTTTCTCGATGGCCAGAAGTCATACCCATTATGGATGTTACAGCCGAGACAGTGGCAAAAGCGCTTTTTTCAGGTTGGATTGCCAGATTTGGTAGTCCAGTTGATATAATCACGGACAGAGGCCGACAATTTGAATCTGCCTTGTTTCAGCAATTATCAAAAATATGCGCATTTAATCACAAACGAACAACTGCATATCACCCAAAGTGCAATGGTATGGTGGAAAGATTTCATCGTCAATTAAAAGCTTCAATTATGTGCCACGCATCGAATCACTGGACAGAATGCTTACCTTTCGTACTGCTAGGCATAAGAAGCGCCTATAAAGTTGACCTACAAACATCACCCGCCGAAATTGTATATGGCGAACCTCTAAGACTACCTGGAGAATTTTTTGAACGTTCGTCAAGCGGAACTACTGATATGGCTGACTTTTCCGCCCGTATGCGTCATTTTGCAAAAAATTTGAGACCCATTCCTGCGTCACGTCATAGTAAAGAAAAAGTATTTATATTCAAAGATTTAAAAACATGCGACCACGTTTTTATCCGGGATGATACAGTACGTGGCTCCCTTCAGCCAGCTTACACAGGCCCTTACAGGGTGCTAGAGAGAGGACCGAAGGTATACAAAATTAATATCAAAAATAAAATGGTATCAGTATCTATTGACAGGTTAAAGCCGGCTTACATACTGACACAAGAAACAGAGTTAGATAACTATACACCATCATTAACTAAAACATCATCAGTGCAGGGTGACAAAAATCAAACTCAAAATCGGACACGGTGTAATAAACGTGTTCGATTCGCAGATTCACACCATCTTTGTCCTGCACTTGGGGGGGAGTGATGTAGGAACTCTATTTGCATGTTTACGTGCTAGTAACCTTTTTACTGTGACTCTCTCACTTCGTATTATAAAATTTATATTACGAAATGTCAAATGGACGGTCTTCTGTTTTTGCATTGTCATGAGCTAGAAATCTGTCATTGCTAATATATTATTGTAAGTGTATAATTATTAAATGTTTTCCTAAACCCCCTACAAAGTCACAATCTCACAACGTCACAAACTCACAAACATTACCTCTTTATAATATTAGTATAGATTAAATAGATATTTTGATAAATATAGTACGAGTATTATTATTTATTTTGGCATTGAATAATGATCAAGATTACTCTTAACTGTATAACAATTCAATGAAAATCTTAGAAGAGATCACGTATTCAAAATCTCCCCTAACTATTCATGTACATATTACAAACAACTACCTTTCTGATTTTGCCAGGGAATAACAGTGACATTTATAAATGACGCTACGAATAAAATAATTTTATAGATATAAAATATATAGATTCTTTCTCAATTAAAAGTGCAAATACATTTTAATATATAGACAAAAATATTAGTTGGTATTCCAAATTACTTTAATGTTTAACTAAGGTTTAGATATACTCGTATAAAAGGTACTGAATGTAATAGATACGCCAGATCGAGTCTCTTGCCAATTCTTCTCGTTGACAAGGCTATTTTCCGAACCGGTGGACACACTAATGCTATTCCCATAGCTGAGAATATCGCCATGAAAAGTTTTGCGTGTGGTCGCGATAAATGCAGGTGCGAGAAGACATTATCGTGATGTGGTACACGTATCAGGTCGTATACCGATAACTAGACCCGCGGTTTTAATTACGCATTAAATGAGTTTAAGAGACATTAATTTCAAGTTATCGGAATGACATAGGTGTTGAAAATGCCTTACTTTATGCTTTTATCGGAATAAATTTTGACGTTGGAGTTTTTGGCGTGATTTTAGTCTGTTATGTTGTGGATTTTATATTGTGTTCATAATCTTGTTTACGTAATATATTTAGTTTATTGTGCATAAGTGAAATGAATGGAAAATAATACCACGGAGCATGAAATTCTGAGACGCCACAAAAACTCCCTGGAAGGGATCCACCATCTTATTAGAATATTAACTCACACGACGCAATATTGAAGTGATCGCACGACGCTTGTAATATTATTGACTACGCGACAATGGCAGTAATAATCTAAAATATTGATTGTCAAAAATAAAGTAAAAAAAAATGGCGTTAATTCCGGCGCGATAAATAGTCGAAGCTTCGTCACGCAGTTATGTGAATAACATTACAACGTTCATATATGACAGATTCTTAGAATGTCATGTAGTAATTCTTATATTTTATTCACACTCTTGTTTGACTCTATAATTTGTAATATTGGTGGTGTTTTACGTAATATAGTATGAGTATTGTGCACAAGTGAAGTTTTTTAATATATCATAGGAGACAAGCGCACAGGTGGGTCACCCAATTTTAAGTGATGACTGCCATCTATAGACACTAGCTACACCAGGAGAATCGCAAGTGCAGGGCAAGTGCAAGCCCAGCATGTGTTTAGGGGAAGGAGGAGGGAGCGATTGGGTAGGGTAGGTGCGACTCCAGCTCATTGTGGCTCTAACAACCACTGATGGATAGGAAATAATACCGCAGGGCATAGATTCTCATATGCCACAAAAATAAAATTCTATATGTACTCATGTAAACATATTAGAAGTTATACTTCTTTGGCGTAACAAGACAGAAATCTTTTCAAATATTTTATCTTTCGCCTTAATCCACGTTTGTAGAAAAACGACACTAACAATAAAAAAAGGTATTTGATACATTGGAAGTTTTAATACGAAGAAATACAAACAACAAATACAAAGAAACAAAATATTGATTATAGCTAATTTCAGGGTGTCAGTTTTCGTGACGGTATGCGCGCGCATCGTAAAAAGCCGGAATGTTCGTTGTCCCAGAACAATAGCAGATTGCTGTACTCCTCACTCTATATAGCCGTCTCTCTCATAATTTAACTACCTTTAATAATTTCATTAAACTCAGAACTTTGACGCGACAATATAAACTTTGCGCAATAACCCTGACTACCTTTTTGAAGTTGTTATACGAGTTATTAATTAAAATCAATGATGTCTTAGTATCGAATATTAATTTGAATATTATATGGCGTTGTTTATACACAGTAATATACATATATTGTATGTTAATTGTAGCTTAAATATACAATTAAACATTAACATATTAGTTTAGCTAAAGGAGATTTTAACAACATAACAAAAGATTAATTTCTTTGTATTCCTAAAGAAATAATATATAATATCTATCCTAATTGTAAGTAACAGTGAAAAAAGTTAACTATTCCAATTTTACATACAAATTGTCAAGGGTTTTTTAAAACTTTCTCTATTATAATATAAGTTTTTTTTTTATTGAAGCACGACAAAGTGACTGCACTAAGCCTGATGTTAAGCATAGTACAATCCAAAAACATCGGCAACCACCGAGAGACAGATTACCCATCGCCGGTCGCCGCTGTCATGCCGGCCATAATGACGAAAGTCGCCCGGTACTGGATATGCACAGGCTGATCCCGAAACGCGACGCGCAGAAGCGAGTCACTATGACGGGCTTTTTCGCCATATGCATTGTGGTTGCGACCCAGTCGGGCTGTAAAATCCTACCACCCCGCTCTCGCCATTGCCTCGTTTATTGATCAGCAGGGTGCACCACGCGCAGGTGAGGTTGGCTTGGGTGTCTCAAGTCTTAAGATGTTATTCGACACCCATTACACCCCTAAATATGTAAATATGTAAAAGTTCATGAGACTTAATGTATTACTATCTTTTTATAAGCTATTCATGAATCCATATTCTATATCCATTCTTGGGTATAAATCTTACTAACTAAATGGCATGAATCTTGCCAATTGCATAATAAAGTGTATACTACTACATCTGTAGAAATTGCGTCGTAATTTATTTATTCCTAACGACTCCAATGTATTCTAGATGAACAATACCAGAAGAAAACTCATAAATTCGTAGTGCAGGCCGGGGTTATGTACACCTTCTCACAGAGTACGTTATATAAATATAGGTATACATTATTTATTGAAATCAGCACCTCTAGCGAAAAGGTATGGAATTAATACCTGTAATCTCTCTTAATATACCAGGTAACTGTTTAAATGATAGTAATATTTCCGGGGGACACTCTGCATGCCATTCTCGTTCTAAACCAATTAAAAAAAGAAATGCTTAATGTTTGACCTAATTATCTAGAAAAATACAAAAAATATACGGAATCCTCTATGCGTCTATGTTAAAGTAGAGTGTCAATAATCATCGGTACATTTCACATAGATTTGAAAGGGAACGTGAGAACGTTTAGTAGTGGTAGAGCCAAGCTGAAGCTATTATTGTTTTCAGCACTAATGGGTCGGCTCGTCCGCGGAAGAACCACCCTCTCACAAAAAACCGACGTGAAGTAACAGTGCTTGCATTGTTGTGTTTCGTTCGGTCAGTGAAAGAGCCGGAGACCCACCTACCTTCCTCTTCCCCTTCCTCCTTCCCTTCCTGCCCCCCCCACCCTCCTCCCAAACACAGGCTGGCAACGCACTTGTGACTCCCCTGGTGTTGCAAGTGTCTATGGACGGTGGTGATCACTTAACATCAGGTGACCCGCCTGTTCGTTTGCCTCCTATGACATAAAAAAAATATATATAAATAAATTATGATGTCTGTGTACCTTTATTGTAAAATCAGTAGCGTAAAATTATACATGTACATACTTAAACTTTTAAGTTGAAAATCTTTAATCGAATATTTATAAAGCTTGTTCCGATAGTTGTACTTGAGAACCAGTCCATCTTCGGGTTTAACACGTTAACATCTTTAGCTATATTGCCTCGAAACAAGCAGAATAGTACTCAAATAAATCCATAAAGAGTTCGAATTATCTAAGTAAAAATTAACTAATCTTCTGCTTTGATAATAAAAAATCTTAGAATCAGAGTGCAGCATCACTTACCGAGTCCAAATGTGAACGTAAATCAATAACCAACACACAGAAATCATCAAACCTATTCAGCTGTTTAGTTCTTCAGTCGTATACACGCGTACAGATGAATTACATGTTGAAAGATATACCATAAAAGAAGTAAGCCTGATTGAGTTTCTACCAGTTATTCTCGAAGACAGGTTTATTTTTCAAAACTGTGGTATAATAGTTTTGAGGTTCATGAAAGCCTGTTCAGGGCCCAAATTAAAAAGTATTTTTGATTTAATTTAACTTATTTTTTCAGTAAGGTAGGAATTCTAATGTCAAATAGAATTCATTGTAATATCCTGGACAAATTATATGGAAATCCCAAAGTAAGCTAACGTATCCCACGCATACGCAAAAACGCTTTTCAATTACCCTAAGTTGCGTTTTAAATGTGACCAATTTTCGAAGATTGGACGCTCGTGAATGCAAATTAGGGGGTTTGTTTTCGAGAATACAGCTTATTCACTCTCATCAAAGTGTTATATTTACGAATTGCATAAGTCTTCATCGCGTTCTTGGCGGGATCTTGTAACGTCATATAATGGTGTTTATATTTTATTCTGAATCTTATATTATTTTACTCTATATTTTGTAATATTGATGGTTTTTTTTTCGATCTGACTACGCTATTGACCCAGCAAGGTCTTAATAGCTTCACCGGACTACTAAAGCGAGCGGATAAGGCACTCAGCCGATTTTATTTGACAACTAGCTCAAGGGTGCACGGTAATATAGTTTGGTTATTGAACACAAGTGAATTGGATGGGAAATAATATCACTTGGATTCTGACTCGCCACCCTGGAAAGTTCTAACAAGTATATTCAAATGATCGTAAGAAACTTATAATGTCATTATCTACTCAACATTAGCAGCTGACACTCTCTTTTGGTGTTGTTGTCAAGTGATGCATATTAACAATCTTTCCACATACTCGTGTATGACTGTGGGTGATTCCGCTTTTCTCATTCTATATGCATACTTCCCGATGATTATTTCTTCATATTGCTAAGCCTTGTTCAAACGCTTCAAAGTTCAGAAAGAAATGTCTTCGGTTATCAAGAGGGAAAATTTCTGAAAGGCTATTCTAATTTTTTTTTATAGAACCCTAAGATGTCCACTCAATAGTCAAAGCGATAATGTTGTTTGCGTTTTTTCTCATGCCTCGAAGTCTCATTTATTTCTAAATGGTCATTCAAGTTTTACTTAGATACTAAAGAGGGGCGGGGGACTTTGATTTGCTTATTTTTCATGACATAGGAGATGGGGGTCTGGATGGGAATTACATCTGCAATATTTATTACCCGCTGTTCACGCGACTTCGTCTGCCAACACTGCAACACCAGGGTTGCTAGGTATCGCTGTTATGTTACCGATCTTGGAGAGCGTGTTTTAATCCCTTTTTGAAGAGCCCCATGTCATAACCTTGGGGGAACACAGTACCAGGTAACTCATTCCACAACGCCAAAGTGCGCATAACAAAGCTTCTAGAATACCTTACGGTTGTTGCCATTTTGCTGGGCTTTAGCGTATGTGGATGAGCAGCCAGCCAGCGGTGGGTGGTTCGAGTTTGGAAAGGGGATGAAGGCACCATATGAAAAAGTTCTTCAGAACACTCTCCGTTGTACATGCGATACAGAACACACAGAGACCCAATGTTTCTGCGAAATTCTAATGAGTCTAGACCGTATGTCAGCTCGGGATCGTCAACAATGTGAATAGCTCGCCTTTGCACGGAGTCAAAAGGAGAAAGCTGATAGGGAGGAGCACCAGCCCAGAGGTGCGAGCAGTACTCTATATGAGGCCGTACTTGCGCCTTGTAGAGCACAAGTCGTTGCATTGAGGTGAAGTACCGCCTTGACCGGTTGAAGATACCTAGCTTTTTAGTTGCCAATTTAACCTTACTTTCCAAATGAAACCGGAACTGCACATCACTAGATATGTTGAGACCAAAGATCCCGATATTGTTAGAGATGTTTATAGAAGTGCCCTGAAACTTAGGCGCTATGACAAATGGGGTTTTTTTCGTAGAAAACGTACAAACTTGTGTCTTTGATCGATTGAATTGGACAAGGTTTGCCTCTTCCCAATCGGAGCAGATATGCGGAAAGAACAGTGTAGGTGACAGCACAGAGCCTTGTGGGACACTGGCATTTATTTCCAAGGCATCAGAGGTGTAGCCATCGACCACAACTCTTATCCTACGTCCAGACAAAAATCTCGATACCCACATGCAAAGATTCTCACAGATACCGTAGGCTTGAAGTTTGGAGATGACAGCCTTATGCCAGACCCTGTCAAACCCCTTGCGATATCTAGGCTAATTGCCACAGCTTCTCCTTTACTTTCTATACTTTCAGCCCATCTTTGTGTTAGGTAAACTAGAAAGTCACCAGCGGACCGGCCATGACGAAAGCCATATTGGCGGTCACTGATCAACTGGTGCTCCTCAAGATACCTTAACAGTTGTATATTGATGGCTCGCTCCATCACCTTAGAAAGAAGTGAGAGTATCGCAATAGGTCTGTAGTTATTGGGGTCTGACAGATCACCTTTCTTGGGTATAGGGTGTATATTCGCTATCTTCCAAGAACTTGGAATCTGACCAAATGTGTAGCAAATCCTGATCAAGCGTACGAGAACAGGAGCCAACTCAGGAGCACACGTCTTTAAAACAATTGCGGGAATTCCGTCTGGCCCACTCGACTTGTTGATGTCGAGGGAAAAAAGAATGCGCCGTATCGCTGTTTGTGTTGCTGTTAGGTAAGGATGAGACGGAGGGAGAGGGGGTGCTTACTTTTGCTGACAAGGGGGAGGTAGATATCAGAAATTACAATAATTCTGCTTACGTAATACTTCCTGACGAACAACAAATTTATCGGAATATCTCTAGAGAAATCTAGAATGTTCCAGTGATATCTCTAGTATTTAAATAACTTATACTGTTTTGTATAGATTATAACAGTGTTAGAAATTATTGTCGATTCTTGTACCAACTCATCCAGCTGGTGTATACGTATTCTGTAACTTACTAAACTTTATCCGGGATTATTCGAGTATCTTCAGGCTGTTGTAGGAAGCTCAAAATTATAATAACATTTTATTAATGAATATTATTCCATATTTCCTATAGTTAATAAATTAAAATTAAAAAATAGTAGATGTAGTCATAAGGACTGCCGATAGAAATCAAAACTCGAAACAATGTTGTAATGTAACTGTGTTCTCTTTTGTTCTCTTTTTCAATTTATTATAGTGTGAT
Source organism: Antheraea mylitta (assembly GCA_014332785.1). Lineage (NCBI taxonomy): Eukaryota > Metazoa > Arthropoda > Insecta > Lepidoptera > Saturniidae > Antheraea > Antheraea mylitta. Next base: position 11,712,676 of record JACEII010000025.1, on the reverse strand, counting down.
TTATTTAATTTTGATAACAAACAACAAAGTCGAGGTTATTTAGTCGATGTTATGAAAAATAAAGATAATTTTTAAATTTCCCTTCATTTCAGAGTACTACTGTATCTATAATAATCGGTTGCTTACTGAAGACCCTCAGAGGAGTCACGTTAAGCGTTATATTCCAGCGTAATTGGTTGCCCTTTTCTTTTTACTACAAACATTATCTATAAATGCGGAAAGGTAATTTTATATATACAATCTCGGCGTCCATTCGTTTATAATTCATCTGCTAAACTGTTTTACCGATTTGGTGATGTTTATTTCTATTAAGACCGGTCATGCTGTATGCATCTGAGTATTGGGTTATGAAAGAGATGGATGAGAGAAAATTACATGCGGCAGAGATGCGAATGTTAAGGTGGATGTATGGTGTGACTAGAATGGATAAGATTAAGAATAAGTATATTAAATGAAGTTTGAAAATAGTATCAGTGATAGAGAAGCTGAGGAGTAATAGGTTAGCATGGTATGGGCATGTTTTTTTTTTATTATTGAAGCACGACAAAGTGACTGCACTATGCCTGATGGTAAGCACAGTGCAATCCAAAAACAGTGGCGACCACCGAGAGACAGATTATCCATCATCAGTCGCCGCTGTCATGCCGGCCATAATGACGAAAGTCACTGGATATGTACAGGCTGATCCCGAAACGCGACGCGCAAAAGCGAGTCACTATGACGGGTGGTTGCGACCCAGTCAGGCTGTACAACCCTACCACCCCGCTCTCGCCATTGCCTCGTTCGTTGATCAGCAGGGTGCACCACGTGCAGGTTAGGTTGGCTTGGATGTCTCAAGTCTTAAGATGTTACTCGACACCCCTTATACCCCAAAATGTCATGTCATGTCATGAGGAGAGATGAAAACCATGTAACTAGAAGAGTGTTGAGTATGATGGTGGAAGGATATACGAGTAGAGGAAGACCGAGAAAGGTGTGGATGGATTGTGTGAAAAATGTTATGTGCGTAAAAGTTGTGAATACTGAGATGACATTTGAAAGGAGAGAGTGGAAAAAGAAAACATGTTAAGCCGATCCTACTTAGGTGGGATAAGGGTAATGATGATGATATTTAGTTGTATTCTATTTATATACATATTTACTATTATTCTTCACTGCATCTCGGACACTCAGAATCCTGAAAAGAATACGACGGGTTTTCACGCCTGATCACCTATATCTCCTTTATAAAGCACAAACTCGGTTTTACGTCGAATACCGTTCGCACCTCTGGAATGATTCTGCAAGATACTGGATGCCCTAAATAGGTTGCAGAGACGGGCTATCCGCATTGTTAATGCACACATTACAGAGTTTATAGAGCCGCTTCAGTTAGACAGAGACATTGCCTCACTGAGCGTGTTCTACCGTCTGTATCATGGCGAGTGCTCTGAAGAATTATACAATTTAATCGTTTTCTTTCTTTTTTATAACCTAACCACGCGCGCTGGGCTTCCAAACTACAGTTTTACGGTAAATCCTATCTGGGTACTGTGAAATTGTAGAAGACTCTTCCGGCCAGTATGTCTCCTCTTTCTACTATGGGATCCTTCAAGCGTAAAATGCGCGTGTATATAAACGGAATGACAGCGGTGACCTACAAAGTATGGCGTGTCTCTCGGTGGTTGCCGTTGTTTTTGGACTGCACTGTGCTTACCATCAGGCATAGTATAGTTAACAGTGCTATAATAAAAAAAATAGGTTTTGCCAGTGGATAGTTTGATGGCATTTTGTATAATTTCATAGTTCCTTAATACTGAGCATTCGAACAAAAACTTGAAATTAAATTGTACAAACGTATTCTAAACATAACATAGATGTTTAGAGATTGTTGTTAAACTGTCTAGAGTATTCACTTTTGTATTTCAACCAAGTTGGAATAAGAGTTTTGAGAGCTTAGACAATACCTTCATAACGTTTTGTCTGATTCAATTCAAAGGTCTTTATTACGGACTGACTTGACCTAAAATAGGCCACTGTTCAGTTTGAAATTCAGAACCTACCGTAAACTTTTGTATTGTTGTTGTTTTCTGTGGCTTAGGACGTAGTTTATGTGTTTTAGTTATTGGACTAATATTTCAATTGTTATGTTTATTACGTGGGCTGCACTAAATATGTAGGTGGTAGAGGCACGCTAAAGCTATTACTGGTTTCAGCATGAATAGGTCGGCTCGTCCGGGGTAGCACCACCCTCTCGCAGAAAACCTATATAAAGCAATAGTGCTTGCATTATTACGTTGCGTTTGGCCAGTGAGAGCACCGCAGAACCACCTCCTTGCCGGTTCTTCTCGACGGCTAGGTTGTTTTCCGAACCGGTGGTAGTTTTTGACGTTCATAAGCGCCTTATTAGGGCCTAAACTGAATAAAGAATTTTTGATTTGACTGTACTAGCTAGGGATTAAAAAGACTTCTACCACCATGCCACGAAACTATTTTCACCTTATTTGGAAGGATACGAAATTACGTCGAATGACGAGGTGTCCAAATACGCTTACCACTATACATCGACGTGTGTAATTATCGTTTAATGCTAAAAAGTTAATGTCAACGATGTACAACGCGTCAAAAAGAGAATAAATTCAAAAATAATTTGAAATCAAATTGATAAACCTGTTTGTAAACTCCAAGTTTAAAAAAAGTTATAATGAATTTTACAATCTCTCGAAGAAAGAGTTATTTGATGAATTATTTATTATCTATCTCGTAATCACGACATCATTTTTCTCACGTGAAAACTTGTTTAGGCGCCTATAATGGTATGTTTTTGGTAAGAGATTAATTTATACTTACGCGTCATGACATACTAGTAAGCGTGGCCGATCGTATTCTGCTTGCGCGGCTTGCGTCAGACTAGCGACTCGTAGTATAAGAGCAAGTGTACATATAATATTGCTATTTAGTCTTAAGATTGTGCAGCCCATTTTTTTTTCTTTCTTTATTTTCAAACTGACTACGGTATTGGCCTTACTAACCTTTACAGCTTCACCAGACTAAGCCCATCAAATGCTAAATGAATTAATAACTGTAAACTGTATAAAAAAGTATATGATTATTGTTCGGGGTGTCAATAGATTTTAAAGACAGTCTAATGATAATAATTTCAATATACAAATTACAAAATTTAAATAATTCGAAAACGAACAGGTGGGTCACCTGATGTTAAGTGATCACCACCGTCTATAGACACTTGCAACACTGTGTTTGGGGAGGAAGGGTAAAGGAGAGGGGGAAGGTGAGGAGATGTGGGCCTCCGGCGTTCTCACTGACCGAACACGCAACAATGCAAGCACTCTTACTTTACCTCGGTTTTCTTGGAGAGTGTGGTACTACCCCGGGCGAGTCGACTCATTCATACTGAAACCAGTAATAGCTTCAGCACGGCTCTACCACTTCAAAACTCTTTTTATATTACTGCTCTAAAACACATAGCCAGAAGTAGTTATTCCATTGTTTTGAGATTTCACTTCCATCGGCAGACCCTACGACTGCCTTAACTTTTTGTAAATATTACTGCTTACTGCTAATACTGCTTCCACATAATAAAAATTTAAAGAGTTTTTTTTTTATTGTAGCACGACAAAGTGACTGCACTATGCCTGATGGTAAGCATAGTACAATCCAAGAACAGTGGCGACCACCGCGAGACAGATTATCCATCGCCGGTCGCCGCTGTCATGCCGGCCATAATGACGAAAGTCACCCGGTACTGGATATGTACAGGCTGATCCCGAAACGCGACGCGCAAAAGCGAGTCACTATGACGGGCTTTTTCGCCATGTACATGGTGGTTGCGACCCAGTCGGGCTGTATAACCCTACCACCCCTACTAATTAAAGTAAATTTTGTGAAGTTTGGCCTCCGCGTTTCAAACTCACCGCTGAACGCATTTAAAACAGGGCAATCAGGGGACATAATAAATTGAGTCGTTTATCTCGGAGCTGAGTAAAAGAACATTTTATGGGGTATAAAATTTCAACGTTTCACGCTAATATAGACCGCGGTTTGACTCGAATTTAGATCAATTGATTATTTTGTCTACACTGAATCTTTTATATACTAATTAATTTTGCTGATTACATCGTGGTCCATAATATCTAAAAGTTTTAGAATACTTACATCTTTAATGGCTAAATTAACTTTGCGTTAGCTTTTTTTAACCATCTTCGAAAAAGGGAGAGGTTATTATGTTCAGTTGTATGTATGTTAAACGATATTTTCGTTAATTGTGAACCGATTTTAATAATTCTTTTTTTGTTTGAATTGGTTATACTCAGAAGTACATCTTATATTGATTTGAAGAAAATATTCATCCTCTAAGGGGTGAAATATCGTTTATTTGATGTTCACCCACTTCGTCTCTTCGTATTTTCGTCTACTTGGAACCGATTTAATAATTTTCATATACCCAATAGAAGCCACATACATTTTTAGATGCTAATAATAGAAAAATACAAAAAATTAAAAAATAAATTAACCGACTTCGATATGAAAAACCAATAAGGCAGTAAAAAGCGAAAAATAACCAAATTATTAAATTAACCAAATTAAATAAAAAATGTTGATATTTAGACTACCTAATAATATATTTCAAGTCAATGTCATCCTACATTCATATACATACAAAGCTTAGGTCCACTCTCGTGTCCCGCGATGCACGTATATCTGTATAGTATGGTATACATATATTTTATATATTATATAACTAATTGGAAATGTAGGTAGGCATCGTCTTCATTATTAAGTAATTTAGTACATTTAATAGCTTATTTATTTTTCGCTTTAAAAAATTAAAGTGCTTAAATGTTTTTTTTTATATCGAAGTCGGTTTATTTTTTTGTTGTTTTTTTTTATTATTTTATTTTATATTACGACTATAGGTATTTTTAATGCGTGAATTCTTAAATTAAATAGTTTCGTCTTTCCTGCGGTGAACATTAGTGGCTACAAGTTGTTAACTACAGCAGCGATTAGCGATCGTGAACTAAAATTATCTTTTGAAAGTAATATTTTTCTGAGTGAACATAGAATAATAATATAGTTATAATTACAATTCTATTTATTCGTTTTTTTTTTTGCTTTTTTTATATCATAGGAGGCAAACGAACAGGCGGGTCACCTGATGTTAAGTGATCACCGCCGTCCATAGACACTTGCAACACTAGGGTAGTCGCAAGGGCGTTGCCAGCCTGTGTTTGGGGAGGAAGGAGGAGGAAGGGGAGAAGGGATGTGGGTCTCCAGCGCTCTCACTGACCGAACGAAACTAAATAATGCAAGCACTCTTACTTCACGTCGGTTTTCTATGTAAGAACAGTACCACCCCGAGCGAGCCAACCCATTCATGATAAAACAAGTAGTAGCTTCAGCGTGGCTCTACCACCTACGTTATTTTTTAATTACTAGTAAAAGTAGTATAAAGGCATAGGTAGGTAGGTACAAGTAATATATTAGAATTGTATCAGTAAATTAAATATTGCCGAGGTATCGAAACATGCTAATCTCTAAGGCATAAACGCTCATAGAAAAAATTAAAGTTTTTTGCTAAACAATCTTAAAATCTAATTAACAAAACGTCGAGATTACATTAATATCCATATGTTTGTATTTAAATTAACTTTTCTTCTTAATGATAAGCATTAAATGAGAACGAGTTCTATCCATTAGGAACGATGCAACACATCATCCACGATAATGTTATAATTACTTCAATGTTTTACTGACGAGCGGTTTACCGCTGGATGATTAAAAAAGTATATTTTACTAAATTTGAACTATGAGAAGACGATCAAAGATTTTCGATCAAAATTTACGTTTATTGTGATTAAAACTAGAATATATATATCATTGTTCATAAAAAAAACCTCGATGTCTTAACATCCATATTTTCAATAAGAGCTTGACTCTCGTCGTCATAATAAAAAACCAATTTAAGTTTAGTAGTTGCAGAGCCACGCTGAAGATGGTACTGGTTTCGGCATGAATGGGTCGGCTCGTCCGGGGTACTACCACGATCTCACAGAAAACCGATGTGAAGTAACAGTGCATCCATTGTTGCGTTTCGCTGCATGAGTGAGAGCACCGGAGACCCACCTACCACTCTCCTTTCAACTGCTCCCTTCTCCAACAGCACAGGCTGGCAACGCACTTGCGGCTCCCCTGGTGTTGCAAGTGTCTATGGACGGTAGTAATCGCTTATCATCAGGTGACCCCTCTGTTCGTTTACCTCATATGATATAAAAAAAATTAAATCTCTAGATTACTTTCCTAATTTCTCGCCTTTTTAACTGCGGCCCATGAATCAATACCCTAGAACAGGTTTTAAAGTACTTGTTTAAATATTTACGTAAGCATGGTAGAGGGGTAAAAGAGAAGTGCTTACTTTTGCTGATTGGGGGGAGGGGCCGATCAGGAATTACAAAAGTTGCTTTTTTTATATCATAGGAGGCAAACGAACAGATGGGTCACCCGATGTTAAGTGATCACCACCGTCCATAGACACTTGCAACACCAGGGGAGTCGCAAGTGCGTTGCAAGCCTGTATTTGGGAGGAGGATGGGGGAGGGGCAGGAAGGGAAGGAGGAAGGGGAAGGGGAGGGTAGGTGGGTCTCCGGCTCTCTCACTGACCGAACGAAACGCAACAATCCAAGCACTGTTACTTCACGTCGGTTTTCTGTGAGAGGGTGGTGCTTCCCCGGACGAGCCGACCCATTCGTGCTGAAAACAATAATAGCTTCAGCTTGGCTCTACCACTACCGTTTACACTGCTTACTTAACAGCCCGTCTCTTATGAAAATCGATCACGGTCACGTGAAAGAAACGTTATGCAATCGCAGCGTTTAAACTGCTAGTCTGTCCAGCACTTTACAAAACCGCCCATGCCATAATTAATCTCTCGCAACAGCGTCATTTTCCCTTAGCTCTCTACACTTAATTACTTCGTAAACAGCGCTACGTGGCTTCTTACAACCGAAAATATGGACATAATATTATGCTGTCGAGTTAACGCGATGAAGTGTCTGCCCCTGGGATGTCCTCAATTTACATTTTAATAGATTCTTTAAATACTTACGCCCGTCGACTTTACAACTTAATGTATCGAATTAAAGTTTTATTTTGACAATCCTTACATATTAAATATCAAAATATATATTTATCTATATTAGTGGGCGCCCAGTGGTCGACGTTCGACCATAGTTGATTGATTTTTTAAAAGTCTGAACTTTGTTAGGGTTTTCTCTGTCAAAGGACATAATCAAAGGTTTTCATCATGGCTACTCAGTTATTTGCCATTTTTCTTTAATTATATAAACATAAAAAAAAATCTATGTGCAAATGAAAATTGAAATTAGTTATAACTTTGAAACAAAAAACAGGTGGTAAAGCTCTCAAATTTTAAGTAAACATAACTTTACGAAAATAAGACATTTTGACATCCAAGGAGAATGAATGAATAATTATTTCGGTGGTTCCATAAATGTACTAAGGATAAATTGTTTATGAATTGAAGAGCATGTAAGGTATGAAACGTAAGTCGTGCTAATAATTTTATAATAATAGTTATATATTATAATATCATTGTTGAATGTAGGATGAAAAAGAGCAATTGGAACGTAAAAGTAAAAAAAAATGCATACAGTCGAGCAGAGCAATCTCCTTCGCAACCTCTTTTGAAGTACGTTATTGACGGCTATCAAAATATGTTTTTTTATTTACATGTGTGTATATATTATGTAAAATTCAATCAGTACAGTGCAAATTTTAATTAATTTAATGTACTTCTAATGCATTTTATATAAAATAGCTAACTTTCTGCACTTCTCCGCTATATAAACTTTAACTATACCAAATTTTGAGTTCACCCGTTTTCGCAGTTCGCTTAAAAAGGGATACAAAGTTTTTGCTTGACGTATTCATATATGTAAAATATATATATATATATATATATATATATATATATATATATATTAGGGTGATTCAAAAAAACAAAAATTTTTTTTCTTCTCTCCAGCATGCTTAAAAGTTCAATTTACATGTAAGGAGATCCCAGTTAAAATTTGAGCGCTTAATATTAATATTAAGGACATCCGCATCGCACTTCTTTATTTTCCATAAGAATAACATAGAAAAATATTCGTTTGTACCTTCTGATTTTTATTGCTTGCCCATCATTAGTCATAAAAAAATCCCTGTACATATTTTTGTAGAGAATTGAACGCTCTACAAAAAAGGTCTCTTACAATTTTTCCAAAAATTTAACCGCTTAAAAGTTATTCGAGGTCAAAGCTCAATATACTGAAATTTGACCATTTGTAATGCATTATCGAGAAACTAACTTTATTATAACTCTTATGATGAAATAATAAGATATAAACTCAAAATGATCAAATACTTATGTAAAAAAAACTAATATTTCTAATAACAACACGATGAGAGACAGCAAAATCAATTTCACAAAAATATCAACAAATTAAACAACTTTATCCACAACTCCGCCAACCAAAAAAAAACAATTACATTACCGATAGAGTTTGAAAAGTTTCTTTTTTAGCGGGCTTTGAAGAAGGATGAGGGAATAACTCAAATAAAATTTTGAAAATAAATATTAATAATAATAAATATAAAAACATAAACAAAAATTATTGGATAATTAGAAAACTGATCGAATGCACTACTTTACTTATCATAAATTTGAATTTTCATCAATAAAAATGAGAAAAAACAAAATATTTAAAATACATATTAATAATTTCTTATCAAACTGCTTGATTTTTCTTAAATAATGACTGCGGAAAATTCTAAAAGGTTTTGTGAAAGCCTAAATTAAGAAGAGACATAAAAATATTGAAGAAAATTTTCCATTACTTTATCGAATTCGCTGTAATACATTACAAATGGTCAAATTTTCAGTATATTGGAATTTGACCTCGAATAACTTTTAAGTGGTTAGGTTTTTGGAAAAATCGTAAGAGACCTTTTTTTGTATAGCGTTCAATTCTCTACAAAAATATGTACAGGGATTTTTTTTATGACTAATGATAATAAACCTATTTACACAAACTCTTTTTATATTATAGAATAATTAATTTTCTATTTATAATTTATTACTAGCTGACTAGACCACACGTTGCTGTGGCTCTGTTGTTACATGACAACATAAAAGTAAATACCATACAGCGCCATCTAGTGCATATTTATAGCATCAAAACGATCTCAATAAAATAATATTTAACCTGAGTTTTATGGTGGCCTATCAAACGGTGCCTTGGACATACCGAAACTTAATGTGTATTTATATATAATAATACTTATAGCTGTTCACATAAATCCGTCTGCATAGAACCTAATGTAAAAAAACAGTGACTAATAAATAACTTAATGTATTAAATCCATTTACTTATCTACTTTTCTCTCGTACTTAAATCGCATCGTCATTAAAATTACAATAACTTTTGATTAAATGAACTGATTTTAATGAAACCAAGACTAAATGTTACTAATGATACCAAGACTAAATGTTACTCGAAGATATGCTTTTCTAGGTTTTAACATGAGCGCAGTTTTTTAGCATTGATGCTTTTTGAAACTAACAGACAGACAGACTCTGTAGGTGGTAGAGCCACACTGAAGTTTTTACTGGTTTCAGCACGAATGGATCAGCTCACCCGGGGTAGTACCACCCTCTCACAGAAAACCGACGTGAGGTAACAGTGCTTGCATTTTTGCGTGTCATTCCGTCAGTGAGAGTGCCGGACGCCCACCCCTTCTCACTTTCCCCTTCTCCTCTTCTCTTCCTTCGCATCCCCCCTCCGTCAACAGAGGTTGGCAGCACACTTGCGACTTTCCTGGTATTGCTAGTGTCTATGGATGGTGGTTATCAGTTAACATCAGGTAAACCTGTTCGTTTGATAACTCCTCCTCTGATACTGAACTCCTCTGATAAAAAAAGACATTTCTAAAATTATTACAAAAATGTAAAAAGTACAGTGCTTTATTTGTATTGTATGTTTTAGGTTAATTGCCAGAGAAAGGCATAAATGCACCTTAGTCTCCTAAGCAGTAGAGAGATAAATGATAGTCCATTCCGCTTAACTGCCTAAGGAACTCTAAATACCTGTTCACGTATCATAAAGAGCTCAACGAGGCGTGTAAGCTCACCGCTTCGGTGGAACCTCCTTAAAATAGATATGCGGAACTTGTTATATGGGGTAATAAAAATTAAGAGAAAAGACATAAGAATTAATCTATTTATATAATAATCAATATTATTTAGAGTGTGAATGCGTCTTACAAAGTCTTAGGATACGGCAATCAATCTTTCAGTTTATTACTGCCATTGTCGCGTAGTAAATAATATTACAAGCTTCGTGCGATCACTTCAATGTTATTCGTCGTGTGAGTCAATATTCTAACAAGATGGTGGATCCCTTGTTAGAGTCTTCCAGAGAGTTTTTGAGGCATCTCAGAATTTCATGCTCCGTGGTATTATTTTCCATTCACTTCACTTATGCACTATAAACTAACTATATTACCTAAAACACCACCAAATTTACAAAATAAAGAGTCAAATAACACAAGATTATTAATAAAATATAAAATCCACTACATGACAGACTAAAATCCCGCCAAAACCACAAGAAACTATTTAATTGGACTTAATAAAAGTTTTCACAAGTGTATAATTTGATCCTATTTCAGATATATAGGATAGTTTTTTATCTCAATTGGAACCGGTAGGTGGCGTTGTAATCAGATTATAGGTTTTAAAAAAATTTTTTTTTTTTTCGAAATGTCTACGCTATTTACCCAGCAAGGTCTTAACAGCTTCACCGGACTCTCGTTTAGAAACACAACTATAACCGGTAACAAGCGATTTGACATAGTTAAAGTTGCGCGGAGTAGTAGCTAGAATTAATATATTTATATTAGGTGAAACAAAATGTGTTATAAAAAGGATTCTTTATAAGAAACTAAAGTACAGTCCTCCCCAATATTATCTGCTCTGAATATAGCCGTATCTAAGTTCGGACTTTATATAGTCAAAAGTTGAACACAAAAAAAGTTACAGTATTTTTATCTTTATATATATATATATTCTTCTGTACGTGTGTATGTCACCAAACTCCTCCTAAACGGTTGGCCCGATTTTGATGAAATTTTGTGTGCGTGTTCTAGTGAATCCCAGAATGGTTTAGTTTCACAATTGAACCCGGTAGGTGGCGTTGCGGTTGATTTTTTAATATTTTTTTTATTATCAAGGCAGGACAACATTCGCCCGGCTCGCTAGTAGCAATAAAAATTGGAATTGATTTATCCTTAAATTGTCTCGATTTTTATACATATAATATGTATATATACCTAGATTTATATTCTGCGCATCTATACTCAGTGCGCTCAAAAAGTTTGGCGTGGACTGTACCAATACGTATATCAATCGTTCAATGTTAATAAGGTTTCTTGCCAAAGAGTAAACAAATACTGAAGATTAGTAGGATTAGATTAGTAGTAAGGATCGTGTGTGACTTATGACACCAGCACTGGTTCACTAAACACTCGTCAGTACCATTTTCTAAATCAAATTTGATTGGGATAGGATTTTCCTGGTTCTTTTAGGTTCAACCACTAGGATAAACGTTTTAGATTGTCGTAAAGGATCCATTTTCCACAGAAATGCCACAATTCAAAATTGCTTTTTATTATAGTAGTTAAGTAACGTGGCACACACCGTTTGTTAGCGTGCTTCAGGCAAATCAAGCGGTATTAATTTCTCGAGATTCTTTAATGGTCCAATTTTCCAAAGTGAGTTAAAATTGTCTTATCCCACACCTGCGCCTGCAACTAACTCTGACGTAGTTTGTTATGGATTCACTTCCACGAGTAACATTAATTCTTCATTGTCAATTTCCTGTCGTTCACGAGGTTTATTCTATAGGCTACAACTTCCAGAACAAAAACGTTGGTACAAAAATTATACCGGCTTTGCTTTGACAGTAGCTTCCCCATATACGTCGACAATCCTTCGAGATGTTTCGGCATCGTTAATACCAGGATGGAACTCTTATTCGTAAATAACGCGATATTTTTAATTTCCCATTTTATTAAAAGAACGTTATCAAAGAAAAATCAAATGGTGCGAAAACAAAATAGTCAGTAAATTCGAAACGCAAACATACATTCTGTATGTTTAGTAGGTATTACATTCAGTAGGTGGAAGAGCCACGCTGAAGCTATTATTGGTTTCAGCATGAATGGGTCGGCTCGTCCGGGTTAGCACCACCCTCTCAAAGAAAACCGACGTGAAGTAACAGTGCTTGCATTGTTGCGTTTCGTTCGGTCAGTGAGAGCGCCAGAGACCTATCTCCCCTCCCTTCTCCAGCTCTTTTCCTTCTCGTCTCCCTTCCCTCCTCCCTTCCCCTCTCTACCCTCTCCCATTCTCATCATTCCCCCAAACACAGGCTGCCAACGCACTTGCGACTCCTCTGGGGTTGCTAATGTCTATAGACGGCGGTGATTATTTAATAATAGGCGTCCCGCATGATCGTTAGCCTCCTAAATGTTATAAAAAAAAATTCATTTGAAATACTTTGAAATTACTAACCAAACCAAACAAATATTCGATAACAGTGAACAGTTCGACAAAAAACCAATTTCATATCTGAGGACCTAATATTATACGTATCTAGTAATTTTAATTTTACCTCTTTTTTCAGTCTTTCGAGTGAGTCTAAGCAAATTAATGATATTCTCAGATCTCGTTCCTTAGCAGGCTCAAGTTAATAACTTAAGCACTAAGTCCTACGGTGTACAGCTTAAAGTTAAGATTAAGTGAGGCGGGACTCAGGAAAGTTATTTTCCTAGGAATAAATGTGCTTTTGGACCTTATTTAATTTTTTGTGTCAATTTTTACTTTTCATTCTTTAGTCTAAATGCGAGAGGTAGTATTATCTAAGTTGTTTTTATAATAATTTGCATATATTATATAAAAGAAATTACAAAAAAGATAATAAATAAGGCTTATGATATAATAGAAAATTAGTCGTCGGTCCAACATAGTTTACCTACCCTCCAACACTAGGGTGTCCCTTATTTACAAAGTTGGCTTTTTTGACTTGAGTATCTTTTAAATAGTACGTTTAAAAGCATGGAGAATTAATAATATTTGGCGAGTTATTCAAAAAGAGAAGACAAAAATTAATATGTTAAGAGTGAAAAACCTTATATTAAATGAATGGGAGAACAATCATCTTATCCGTGCCTAATGGTTAAACAGCATCAGTTTTTTTTTTCTTAAATGTTTTAAAGGCTACAAACCAATACTTTGAACGACACACAAGTCAAAGAACGCAGTTTAAGTTCACTTAAACAACAGTCTCCCTACCCAATATATCCTGATGCTCAAAAACATAACGAAACTTGCCCCACTATATAACAAAAATTATATATAGAATCATAATTCGTTGACGATTTTCTATTAATGTTTCTCGAAAATTTTATTGAATTTTTTTAATGACCTTTCTCTTATTGAAACTCTGAAGATTTTTAAAATTCTCTATAATGGTTGTATTTAAAGTTGATATTCGATGGATTTTATTGAGTTCTTAATTTATGTATCACAGAAAAGTATTTCCGAAAAATCATATATAATGTAATGCCTAACATACGACTTGCTTACTACCATTAAGTTAATAAGTGTAAGTTGAAAATTTTGTAGCTACGCACTTATGTATTATTTTTAAAGTAATTCAACGTCACATATGATTACGGTACGCTAATTTATATGGAAATTAAAAGAACACACACAAACTCTAGTAATGTGATACGTACTGCAAGAAAATGAATCTAAGACACGAAAATTGCATTATTTTAACAGCCGCGCCTTACAGCGAACTTCATATTTTATTCCAAAGTTTAATTAATACTCCTACTTAGTAATCGCGAAGTCTGCGGTATGTTAAGGAAAACAAATGCATTTCAAGTATCTGTGATATTAAAATTTTCACCTCCGACTCTAATATCTCTTAATGTAGTGAGCGCGATGCAGTATGCGACTGAGCTATTTCTATGATGTTGATTTTACTAGATGTCACTATTTTTTGAAGTGAAAAATTCTTTAGGTGCATTAAGTAGTATTTTTGGGAAAGAATAAGTTTATTTCGCGTCATGACATGCTAGTAAGCTTGACCGAGTTTTCTTCTTCTTTTATCGGGCTGTATCCTAAATTAACTAATAGAGAATACAATTCTAGTACTAAGTAAATAATTTCCTAACATAATCCACTTTTGAAGTTTCCTTCTTAGTAGTACTATTGCTGACAATTAACAATTACAAAAAATTAGCAATCTATACTAATATTATAAAGAGGTATAAAGTTTGTGAGTTTGTGACGTTAGGATGTTGTGAAGTTGTAGGGGGTAATCTCAGGAACTACTGGTCCGATTTGAATAATTCTTTCAATGTTATATAGCTCATTCGTTGAGAATGGTTATAGGCTATGTATTATCACGCTAAAATCAATAGGAGCGGAGCACAAATGAAAAGTGTTTTAAAATCGGGATGTTTTTTCCTTTTGAGAACTGCTACCTGTTAGTGTTGGTGTTAATGTATCTATTCCACGAAGTTGCGGGCAGAGGCTAGTACATTATATATCAAAAATTTTAAGAATAGATTGAACAGCAAAGCATCTAGTCCTCCTTTTAAATTACATTGCTAATTTATTATGATTAAATTTCTTAAATATTTTTATATGTTTATAAAATATTAATATTTTTTTCCCTTATAATATGCAAATGCCGAGTTCAACTTTTGGAGGGTGAGGTGACACTGCTTAGGGCTTGCGACCCAAGTGCGCTTTAAGGGGCATATTTATAGGGGCACAATAATGTAAAGGGTTACTTTACCGGTGTACATCTACCTTCGGATCCTTTACCCGCAGACCTATTATTGATCTACCTAATCCAGCAAGAGCCTAGCAACACTGCCTTGGATATTCAGATATATAACTTCTCTGTTCGTGAGTGAGTTACTCTGAACTTCTTCTAAACGGCTGGACAGATTCAAATAATTTTTCTTGTGTGTGTTCAGGTGGATTCAAGAATGGTTTAAATTTACATTTGGAAACAGTAGGTAGCGCTACGGTAGACTTATAATATTTATTTTTTATTATCTAGGCAGGACAACGTCCGCCGGGCCCGAAAAGACTCTCTACATTAATTTTGGCTTCTTATAAACCTAAAAGTGATTTCGGTTTTTTACATGCACACATTTACTTAATAGCCCATTGAAAGTCGCAAAAATATAGTAATTAAGTAATTGTTTGAAATAAGGAGCATTGTGAGAAAATAATAACACATCTATTTTGCGTGTAATAATGTCATATCTTGTTTATATATATCGGTGTCTCCAGTATAAACTTGCTGATGAATATGTAGGAAGTGAATGCGTACTGTTCAGGATGGTACAAGCATACCAAAGGCAAAGTAAAGAATCCAATTACTCAGCCGATGGGTTTACTTAAGGTTCTATATTACATTTTCAAAGAGTTTATTTTTATAAAAAGACTTGATTTACAGACGTGGGTACCTAAAAATAACGACCAAACAAACTTTAATTTCAGATAATAGTTATCGACAATTTAATTAACTCCAATATCTGATAAGATTGGTGTTATCTACGAACTCACGTGATGGTCAACACGTTTTGTGCCAAGATATTTTTTTTGCCTTATATTTCCTTTAGGCTATATGATAATTTAAGAAAAAAATTCACATTAATCTCATACCTTCTTTTACGAACTATCTACACTATTGGTTTTTTTTTCTCGATCAGACTACGCTATCGACCTAGCAAGGTCTTAACAGCTTCACCGGACTACCGCACCATTGGTCTGACGGGCTTTCACAGATTTACCGGCCTATGTCACGTATCATATAATATTACGTTACAACATCATACATAACATGACATAAGTATTTTTTTCATAAGAAAAAATTCAGTTTTTTTTTCCCTTTAGTTTTGGCAATCAATCTTTCAGATTATTACTGCCATTGTCGCGTAGTCAATAATATTACAAACGTCGTGCGATCACTTCAATATTAAATGTCGTATGGGTCATTATTCTAACAAGATGGTGGATCCCTTGTTAGAACGTTCCAGGGAGTTTTTGTGGCATCTAAGAATTTCATGCTCCATGGTATTATTTTCCATTCACTTCACTTATGTACAATAAACTAACTATATTACATAAAACACCACCAAATTTACAAAATATAGAGTCAAATAACATAAGATTATGAATAAAACATAAACACACTACATGACAGACTAAAATCCGGCCAAAAACTGCAAATAAAATACAGTTACTCAAAATATGTCTATAAGTGATTCGTCTGTCATTTGTTTTACTCTATCAAAAAGAAGCTCAAACTCAGTGTAAGCTACTTTGAACTGTAATCGCTTCGAAGATGTAGGAATAGGAAAAAACAAATATCTTCGGAATACAACTCTGAATGTCTTTCAAAGGAATTTTTCTCATTATTCCTTCATAACTTGCAGATAACCTCGGCCTCTTTTGCACTGATTGCAAAGCGAATTTCCAAACTAATTTGTATTCAACAAAAAGCGGTCATAAAGTCGTGGAAGTTTCTTCCGTTTTCTTACTTTAGAACAATTTGCGCATACCCTTGCGCGTCCCACAGTGCAGTTATGAGCAG
Source organism: Antheraea mylitta (assembly GCA_014332785.1). NCBI lineage: Eukaryota > Metazoa > Arthropoda > Insecta > Lepidoptera > Saturniidae > Antheraea > Antheraea mylitta. The sequence continues at coordinate 11,695,934 of JACEII010000025.1, read as the reverse complement.
CATTTAAATTAATTCTTCTAGTTTATCTTTATTTATTTATGTTACTCTTATAATTATGTCTATACATTTTATATTTTTTTCCAAAACATTCTGGTAAATGACTATCTATACTAATAAAGAGGTAAAGTTTGTGAGTTTATGACGTTGTAGGGGTAACGGTCCGATTTGAAAAATTCTTGCAGTGTTATATAGCTCATTTATCGAGGATGGTTATGGACTATATATCATCACACTAAGACGAATGGGAGCGGAGCACCAATAAAGAATGTTTCAACATCGGCTTTTTTTTTCCTTCAGAGCTTCCGCTGCGTGTTAGTTAGCCCAAAGTAACTATTCCACACGAACTAAATCGACCCGATTAGGCCTCCCTCGGCAGTGGCTCAAGCCTAGGTTTGATCCCTCGGCAGGGAGTCCTTGAGTGCGTTGCTTGCGCGATACGACGACACACAAATATACATCACTGCTACAACACTACACGATCACTCCCACACACGTGCACGCTTGTACATGCTTACACATGAAAGTGGAAGGGTTTACTTTTTTCGCTTATCGAACTAAAAAACTCTCAATTTTCCGATAATAAATATATGGAGGAGTTGTTGAGGCGTGTATACTTGGTACACATATACGTTTCAACAACTCATACATATATTAATAGTTAGCTAAGATAGGTCGCGATTTTGCATGTAACAAGCAATAGCCAAGACGAGGTGTGCCGTGCACCCTTGAGCTGATTGCCAAAATAAAATCGGCTGAGTGCCTTAAGCGCTCGCCTTAGTAGTCCGGTGAAGCTGTTAAGACCATGCTGGGTCAATAGCGTAGTCATTTCGAAAAAAAAAAAAACAATAACTATACTAATATTATAAAGAGGTAATGTTTGTGAGTTTGTGACGTTGTGAGTTTGTGACTTTGTAGGGGGTAATCTCAGGAACTACTTGTCCGATTTGAATAATTCTTTCAATGTTATATAGCTCATTCATTGAGAATGGTTATAGGCTATATATTATCACGCTATAATCAATAGGAGCGGAGCACAAATGAAAAGTGTTTTAAAATCGGGATGTTTTTTCCTTTTGAGAACTGATGCGTGTTAGTGTATCTATTCTACGCGAACGAAGTCGCGGGCAGAGGCTAGTTACATATACACAGGCTTGCTATATACTACGCGTCGGTAGTCCGACGCAAGCACAATACAAGATTACTGGTCATGCGAACCGGTAAGATTTCTCCCTACCATTCTTTTTTAAATCGCTCAAGGCGGATAAATAAGTTTCATGAGTTTTTGGCGGGATATTAGTCTGTCATGCAGTGGTTTTTACATTTTATTCACAATCTTGTGTTATTTGGCTCTATATTTTGTAAATTTGGTATTTTACGTAATATAGTGAGTTTATTGTGCATAAGTGAAGTGAATGGAAAATAATAAAATGGAGCATGGAATTCTGAGATGCCACAAAAACTCCCTGGAAGGTTCTAACAAGGGATCCACCATCTTGTTAGAATATTGACTCACACGACGCTTGTAATATTGTTGACTACGTGACAATGGCAGTAATAATTTGAAAAAATGATTGCCAAATATAAAGTAAAAAAAAGTTTACACCTAAAAAATAAAAGTATATTAATTAGGTTTGAAAAGAAAACCAACGGTCATTTTTCACTAAGATACATTTAAAATTGCATATTGTTTTATTATTTTATTCGATTCTCTATTTAACTGTGAACTGTGCGATATACTAATTATCATATAGCGACCTCTGTAACAAATGTGCTGTCATAAGACCAAAGTTTGCTTTAGAAACAACAAAATTTGCGAACAACAGTATGTTCAAATTATTGATTTATGTTCACCGTAGTCTTGTATCGAGACTTAATATACAAAATTGTAAGATTTATTTTGCTTTTTTTTTATTGTAGTACAGTAAAATGGTTACACTATGCCTGATGGTAAGCACAGTGTAATCCAAAAATAATAGCGACCACCGATTGACACACTATCCATCGCCGGTCGCCACTATCATGCCGACCTGCAAAAAGCTGGATATGCACAGGTTGATCCCGAAACGCGACCCGCAGGAGCGAATCACTATTACGGGCTTTTTCGCCATATACATGGTGGTTGCGACCCAGTCAGGCTGTAAAACCCTACCACCCCGCTTTCGTCATTGCCTCGTTCGTTATTCATTGCAATTTGCTTTCGCTAAAAAATATAAAATATTTTTTAAACGTAGACTGTTCATACTACATAGATGTTTTTTAAAAATACAAATAAAATACCACATTTACTCTTCAATTTTTCATATTTTTTTTAATGTAAAATAACTTCAATAAAATTCTATTTAAATTGATGAATTTATTAATTGTAGATATAATAGCCTATTTCCTAAATTGTCTGCATTAGTTTCTTTGAGTGCAGACAACGCTCACTAGCATTACGTCACTCGTGAAACCTTCGTATCAATTCCATTTTCTGTCCACAGGGTTGTATTTGGACGGTGATCGGTGACTGGACCCCCCATTAACAGATTATGAAACATATCTCTTCCGCAATACAAGTTCTTTCTAGCGTATATATTGTTTGCTTATAAAAAATACCACAACATTCATCTAGTTATTCTTTCTTATTAGCTTATTAGATTTTGCTGGATCTCAATGTTGTGTAATGTTACATTACATACATTTTTATAAATTTCCGACGCATGCTTGGTACACATGCATGTTTCAATAACTCATATACGTATATCTAGATGGCTTAGCTTAGGTTAGCTCAGATCGATTTTTGCACAAATCAGGCGACAGCCCAAGCCAAGGTATGTCGTGCACCCTTGCGTTAGTCGCTGAAACATCCCAAATCTACTGAGTGCCTTCATGCTTGCCTCAGTAGTTCGGTGAAGCTGTAAAGACCTTTCCAGGTTAACAGCGTTTTCATATGGAAAAAAAAAAGAAAAAAAAACATTCGACTGATGAATGACACCATGAAAATTGGTAGACGTAGGTTAGGTTATGTACATTGTGAATATTAACACAATATTCGAATATTTTCCTATAAATCAATCTATCTATTACACTAAACATTAGCCACAAATAATAATAAATATCTACCGAACAGCAGGCATACCTAATTATTTTATAAAATTCAATTTAATGCTGTTATATTATTATAATTAATATTTACCATTAAAATGAAATGAAAGGTAACAGATAACTGTAAAACCAAGATCCACTGATTTAAGTACAATTTTAAAAGTGATAAGATTACGGTATTCTCTTAAAATGTATTTAGGAGGTGATAAAACTGCCATAAAGAACAGCTTCGTTGCCACAAAGTAAACAAAAGCGTGAAGTTTACGATATCATTTTAAACTTAATAAAGTATCATATAATTCTAACTTCTAAGTGAATATAACTTGACGCAAGCTTTTAAATCAAAAGTTTTCTTAGTTGTATTAATCTTTAAATGAAATAGCAAGGAATTATTTCATTTAATAATTTATCAACAAAACTTACTTATCAAAGGACAGAATCACAATATTTTTATATTTTAAACTTTACATTTTACAATATTTTAAAGTCTGTTTTATTCTCTTGTTATATTGTATTGAGATTTCTTTATTAAGAACCTATTCCATGTCGTCGATCGAATTAGTTTTTGGGTATTGTAATCAATAACTGACTTACAGAAATGGATATTTTGTAAATATTTTCTCGAGTCAAATATTTACGAAGAATATTACGAAGAACAGTATTTGAACAACAGTCCGGTGAAGCTGTTAAGACCTTGCTAGGTCAATAGCGTAGTCAGTTCGAGAAAAAAAAAAAAAAGTATTTGAACAATACAGATGTTGATGAAGTCTATATTAAAACTAGCTTTTACTCGCATCTTCTTTCGTGTTGATGTAGACTTTCCCTATCCCAGAAATAGTACTTTTCCTGTATATAAGGTAGCCTATATAATTTTCTCTACCACTAACAGTGTCTATACAAAATTTCATTATGATGAGTCCAGTGATTAAAGCGTGTTAGCTTAACACAAACTTACATTCGTATTTATAATATTAGTAAGGATGAATAACATAAAAACCTTTATTAAAAATACTTACACGTGCCAACTTTCACGATGACCGGTGAAACAATGTCAGAGTTTATCGATCCTAAATATTTATTTCTTTTTTATATGTTCATATGTAATTGGCCAGGATATAAAACTATTTTTTTTATTTTATAAACGTATTTAATTTCTTATGGTGCACCTATTTATAAAAATAATAGAGAACTACTGTTGCGTGGGAATCACGCGAAACATACAAGATAAATTTTATTCAAGTTCAGTTAAATCAAACTTCAGTTTTCTTTTATAGACACTCCATGGTTCTTATTTAGAAAAATCGAATGTGAAAGAAAAAGTAGAAATAAAACAGTATTCTAAGCATAACATAGTAATTTCTAAAAGATTGGCATATTTTAAAATTTCTCTCTCTTTTTTCATATATAGGCCGTGTTTAGACCCCTGTACCACGACAGTGTAATGGGGCTACAGACCTCTACGAACTATTGTATAAAGAGGAGACGAAGGATAGGGAAACTAATATAGATACGTATTCTATCTCATTCTCTCACAGCCTAAACCCTGTGTATAGCTATCCTTTATTTTAACATCTACAAACCGTAAGTATCTTCATTGTTGCAATTCTGTATCAGCAAATGTTTTATTTGAGTTTATTTGGTGGGTTGATCGAATAAATCATAATCATGACGTCACTATGACATGACATTTTAGAATAAACGCCATTTTATTTTCTGCCGATATTTTTATTATCATTTTTTATATTTACCTTATACGTTGGATATCAGTTATGTAATTTATGAATAAAGGAGACAAAGTCATAGGCCTGTCAGCTAGTTATAGACAAACTAGTAATGAATAAATAGATAATTAAATCTCGCTTAGGTTTCTAGGAGGTACAAAAAAATACTATTTATACAGAATACATCCCTGTAGTCGCGATCCGCTACAGACAATGAAAGTCCTTCCTATCCGCTATTTGCCATTTGGGAATCAGCAATAAAATAAATTTGGGAAGTGAGTTTGACTGACTGAGGAAACAATATGGGAATTGGGGGCGAAAATCTTTTTGTGTACGCGGTCGATTATGTTCGTTCCGATAACTTTGTGTGTGGGTGTTATTTTATTTGAATCGTAATATGTAAAGACAGATAACTTTTGAGCTATTATTAAACAACTTTTTTGACGCGATGTATTTGTAAATGAATAAATATACAGGTTGATCTTTTGAGAGGCAATGTAAGGGTTGTTGTGTTAACTGTTAGCGCTTCGTGAAAATGTTTTCGAAACGAGTGTCCTTGACTTTTTACAATGTCTTAACCTGCATTCAAAGATATAAAAAAACAGTACAGTCGCCAAAAACACGGACAATTTTTAAAAAAATGTTTTGACGTGGTTATAAATAATATTTATATTTAGATCACGCAAACCTAGTGCGTTCTTCTTCGCCCTATTTCTCCTTTATCTCCCATTCCTTCGTAATTTATGAACATACATTTATCCTCGTGTTTACATAAACAATGCTATTTATTGTGCATTATACGTGATTGTAGAAGGTTACAAACAAAACGTACGCGTAACTGAAAACAAATCTGTTTGTATTATTCCAGCCAAAAGTTTAAGAGACATGGATTTTCTTTTGATTTATTACTGGCAAGATTACACACTTTTATGGGTTACTGTATGGATTCTTTATATATATCCTATACTGTTAATTTACAGTTGTAATCTATTGATGAAAAAATCTGATAGAAAAATAAATGTCGTTTCCAGTACAAACTAACTCGATGTGTGAAAAGCATAGTTTATTTGATCTTGATGTACTTAATTGGATTTATTAAAATTGTTTTGCTTCGAGAAATAAACTGATTGGTTTGTTACAAGCAACGTGGTTTCGAATATTTTTATTATACTTTGAAATTTGAAATATTACGAATTCTAGTAAAGGAAATTAAAACCGCACGAGAAAAACTACAAATAGTCCGGGAACACTGCCGCTGGGAGTTCGTTCCAGAGAACTGACGTACATGGGAAAAACGAACGTCAGAACCGCACAGTGGAGGACTTCCAACCATCGAGATGGTACTGTTGGAATTTCAGTCCATGACGAGTCGTCCTGTAATGGAACTCAGCAGCAGGAAGCAGTCCGAACAACTCTTCAGAGCACTCTCCGTGGTAGATCCTATAGAGAACGCAAAGCAAGTTGTTTTTAAATCAAAATTCTAAACTTTTATGGCGTACCTATTCAACAGGTATATTTTTTTGAATATCACTGTTTTTTTCTTTTATTTTTAGTCAGCATGTTTCTGCAATGTTACTTTCAGATGCTAGGTCACAGTCCTTCCACTGAGAACGACCTTGTAAGTATACGAGAACTTGAACATATAGAAATTGTTCCACAAATGTAACAAATAGGCTCACTATAGATTAGGCCCCGTAGACACAATTGTAACACTTGCCATTTCCTTACCAACCTTATAGCTTACCAACCTACACGCCACAATTGACAGTAATACACCACGCCTGCATTAGGAGTGGGCACACAATTGTCTAGGAAAAATCATAAAAATATACGCGGTTATCAATTATTAAGTTCTTAGTGTTTAATACGTTGAATTAATTTCAAATACTTTTTACTAATAGATTAGATAGAATAGATTACCAGGTTAATGTTTTGGCACATTAATTTATAACATAGTAACAAAGTTCTCTGCTACGTCTGTCTGGCTGTTTGTTCGTGATAAACTCAAAAACTACTTAACGGATTTTAATGCGGTTTTCACGGTATATACAGTGATTCATCTTGAAGGTTTATGAATATAATTTGTCAAAATTTTAACTATCAGGGCAGAACAGTGTCCTCCAGGCCCACTAGTCTATACTAATATATAAAGCTGAAGAGTTTGTTTGTTTGTTTGTTTGTTTGTTTGTTTGTTTGTTTGTTTGGTTGAACGCTATGATCTCAAGAACTACAGATCCGATTTAAGTTTCTTTTAGTGTTAGATAGCTCATTTATCGAGGATGGCTATAGGCTACATATCATCACGTTAAAACCAAAAGGAGCTGAGCACTAATGAAGAATGTCTCAAAATCGGGCTACTTTGGAAGCTTCAGCTGCGTGTTAATGTCAGTATTATATGCGTTGCCATGGTAACGCGATAACATTCTATCGAAAATATTTTCATGGTTTATTTTGTGTTCCTATTCAAAAGGTTTATTCTACGTTACTTTTGTTTCCAATTTTTAATTATACGTGGTACTTTTATATCGGAAACATTTCTAAAGTTAATTTTGTGTTGCTATTCACAATGTTTAGTAGTAATAATATTCGTCCAATAAGATAGTCGAAGGAATTAATCCATACTGCCAATTCTGAAGTTGTCAATATAGGTATTTTTCTTCTATGTCCAAGATAATGTTAAGGTATAAGAGCCAAATACTCTATATAATATTTCGTAAATTTTTATATTCTTAATTTTCAAGACAACAGAATTCATGCTTCGTGGTATTATTTTTCTTTCATTTCACTTATGCAAAATAAACGAACCATATCACATAAAACGTCACAAATTTAACACAATATAGAGACAAATAACACAAGATTATTAATAAAATATAAATCCACTAGATGACAGACTAAAATTCCGCCAAAAACTCCTCAAAAAATTTATTTCTACTTTAGTTTTGTTCCCAATTCTTGATTTGTGATATATTACGTGTAATAAAAGTAAAGTGAGTGTATTTTATATTAGATATATATGAGATGCTACAAATATCAACATTTTTTTTAAATTCTATCGATATGTCTGTTGTGTTCTTTTTATTTGTTCCGGGTAATCTCCGAAACGGCTAGACCTATTTGAACGGGAATTTTACGAGCAAAAAAGTAACTAATTGGCTGTTTTATATTAAGCTAGCGGGTTCAGCAGACGTTGCCCGCCCTGATAATAAGACAAACTATACCTATACCTTGCCCAAGAATCATTTTATATATTGGTGAAAACGGCATGAAGATGCGTTCTGTAGTTTTTGATCTTATCGCGAACATACATATAGACAGACGTGGAATAGGACTTTGTTTTACACTATGTAGTGATAAACTGTTATCCGTGCATTCGTCGTTCGTGTGACGTGCGCTGTACTGGACTCCAAGAATAAATATATACATATGTACATGTATTAATGCCAAAAGGCACCAAACAGGCTGACGGCCCACCTGATGGTAAGTGGTTACCATCGCCTATGAACAACTGCAACACTAAGGGCATCGCTGTTGTAATTGAAAGTCATATGTTTATATTTGATTTAAATTATAGCAAGGTATGACAATAACTTAATTATATCAACACTATGGACATATTATATCTATATAATAAAAGGTTTAACACATATTGGTCGATAATGTTTAGCTTAATATTTTCATTACTTTCTTATATAATGTAAGTGAGCACTGAGGGTGATATATAACAGTTTAAAGTTCCAGTTATGTGGTTGATGATAAATCCCATTCCATTCGATTCACTATTAGTATTCACATATATAATGTACACGTTACCTGTTACAGTAGATGATGTGCGTGTGATACTTACAAATATTTTTGAAAGAGTATTATTGTAATTTACACTAGATATGTGATCAAAATTTTACATTAATTTAATATATTTAAAAAAAAACGCGTGCGGAGCCGCGGGCAACAGCTAGTGATATATATTTTTACAAAACAGGTAGTTACAAAGTCCATGATGTACTTTTACATACATATTTACGTATATAGCTTCATACAAAGCATATATTAAGGGGCGGTAATTTGTCCTTTTGTACGGGACGATGCACTGCTACAGAGGGCGCTGATATCATATAAAAATAAAATGAAAATATTCACAATTTAAAAGGTATATTTTTTATGCGCATCACTAATAAACAAAAAACATCAAGGAATATGGCGCTGCATATTTTGGCAATGGTAGATTCGATTTATTTATAATGAAGTCACTGGCATTTATGTAGGAAAGGACAGTCGGAGCGGCGATTTATTTATAGACTAGAAAGTTATTGGGGCTATTGTTGCTTCGAGAGCCGGATGAGGTTTATTCTCAGCTATCCGGCGTTGGCATCACATGGCTCCTAAACTAACAGATGAAACTATAGGTGATTTTCTATATTTCAACCAGTCTCAAGCATGTTTACTATTAAGTGATTTTTTTTTAAACTTCATCGGTGTTATTACAAAAAAGTTAAAAACATTTTGAACGTTTGCTTTAAAAAGATCTCTCGGTGAATGTTCGCCGTCTTGCTCTTTTGTCTCGCTTTGGTTAGGTTAGGTTACACTTGCGAAAAAAGGATAACGCGATCTTGCTTCGGGCGAGCGCGGTGCATTTCGTACGAAACCTTGTTTAAACCAAGTATTTAACTTTTTTGTAATAACACCGCATAGTTTTGAGCTAGGCAACTACAAGATCATTTGGTGTGACATGGCCATGTAGTCTAAAATGGTAAAGACATTAACCCTATAGGAGGCTGGCTCTTAAATACAGCTGCTGGAACACACTAACAGGCGATTAGCAACAAATTTTCAACTTGAGGGTTTCTTTTATATATCATAGGAGGAAAATATGGGTCTCCTGATGTTAACTGATCACCACCATCCATAGACACCAGCGATACCAGAGGAGTCGCAAGTGCATTGCCAGCCTGTATTGGTGGGGAAGTGGAGATGGGGAAGTGGAAAAGGGGGAAAGGAGGGGATAAAGGTGGGCCTCCGGCGCTCTCACTAACCGAATGAAAAAATGCAAGCACTTTTACATCACGTCGGTTTTCTGTGAGAGAGCGGTACTACTCCGGACGAGCCTACCCATTCATGTTGAAACCAGTTATAGCCTCAGCGTGCCTTACCACCTCCAACAGTGGTAGCTAGCCATGCGGACTTAGAAAAAACTTTACCACTATGCTACGGTTTACTATATGCATTGGTTATGTTTTCGATGTTTACCCTCACCGGAAGCCTCGACTCAGTTGCTGTGATTCGAACCTTCACCGTACTGAACTTATAAAACGCATTGAGTTACATTAGTACATCGACAAGTTATACCAACACACAAATATATTTGGATAGATTTTTTCGCTCCGGAATGCTATTAATGCAACCGTACGCTATACAATGGTTTAAATATCTTATCTTCGTTGTACTATGAAGCCGTGGAATAACGTCCCTAACAGCGTATTTCATTTTGCTTATGGGTTCTTTAAGCATAACGTGGAAAACATTTACGCAAGTTGGCCTGACCACAGTGCTAGTCATATAATATCTGCTTCTCAGTTGCGGCTGTTACTTTAAAGCATTGTGTTGTTCATCAGGCACACCGCTATCAAACTACTGTGCTCCTTCTTCTTTGTTCATCTACTTTTCCACTATTTACGGACAAATTTCCTCAAGTATCTACAAAGAAATATGTTTTTTATCTCATAGGAGGCAAACGAACAGACGAGTCAAATGATGTTAAGTGATCACCGTCGTCTACATACACTCGCAATACTAGGGGAGTCGCAAGTGCGTTGCCAGCCTGTATTTAGCAGAAGGGGAAAGGGGAGGAAAGGAAGGAGGGGCGAGGATAAGGGAGGTGGGCCTCCGGCACTCTCACTAGCCAAACGAAATGCAACAATGGAAGCACTGTTACTTTTCGTCGGTTTTCTATGTGAGGGTGGTACTACCCCGGGTAAGCCGATCCATTCATGCGAAAACCAATAATAGCTTCAGAGTGGCTTTACCACCAACAGTATTTGGCATATTTTAAAAATTAGGTTTGCTTAGAATTTCTTTACATCTGACTACTATGTAGAAAGTAAGCAGTCTCTATCTATTTAAGGTAATGGTATCATCATCATTTTGACCTCATATTACTGTACCTTAATATTTAGAAAAATGCTCTGTCATAATTCTCTTTACATTTGTATTATGACGATTTTCTTAGTTGTAAATACCTCGTCCTTTAATCTTTCATCGTTTTTTACGTCTATTTGTAGATTTAAACACACAAAGAACCGTAGAGAGCATTGTAACGGAACATTGTGAAAATACGTCAAAATGCGAAGGTCGAATTTATATCAGTATGTTAGGAAATTATTCAGAGATCGTACGTGGGTGTTCGGTCGGCCACGCAAACTCCAAATTTGTCTGTGCCGATTTGTGAGATCACCTAGTTTTCAGTACGGAGGAACGGTATGTAATTATGTAAACGAAAATTTGAAGTCTCTAGAACAATTGGTCTAGAAAAATTGGTGCAAGGTTTGACGTTTGAGAGGTTTTATTGGTTACTTTGTAAGGCACACATAAGGAGTATCCGATACTGTTCTTCTTCAAGTCCTTGCTTAAAAGTTATATAACCTCCAATTCCTACGCTTACATCAGATTCTTCTTTATTTTATTCTTCTTTTCTCGATTCTTTGTGACTTTCTTTTTTCCTTCTTATTATGTGAAAACATAAAATAAATCTGCCAACTGAATCCTTGAACATTCTTGTACTCGTTTCATAAAATACAAATTTACAACCCATTAACACACAAGGAAGTTAGTATAGAAAACATGTCATTAATATGTTGTAGCCTTCGCATAGTTTTTATTTGGGTTATAAAGCACTGAGTTGCCTCAGAGAATGTCAATAAAAAACATTGAAATTTCTATTTTCTACCCAAGTCAATGTAAATGTTGGTCAAGTGCAATCAAATGCGGATCTGTTTCAATTATTTTGTACGTAATTTACAGTTATTTAGAGAAACGAAGTGGGTGGTGGATCTTTTCAATTGGATTATATCTTTATCGATCGTGGAATTCGGTTAATATGAGAATGCTTTCAATGAATATACGTAAGCTTACAAGTAATTCAATTCAAATTATCACTATTCACTAATTTGGTATATCGCTGATACTTTCTGATGTCATTTTAATATTGCGAAATACGCCTAGTTTATTTATAGTTTATTTTTTTTATGTTATACGGCTAAGACTTAGACCACAGACTTAGCTGGGTGATAATAAATAATTATGTCGTCTAAGACGGTAAGCACGTTAAATCTAAAGGGGAAATAGCTCCCAAATACAGCTGCCGGAAAACACTTACACGACAACAGATTTCCAATATGAGGATGCCGTCCAGGCGAGCTTCGATAAAGGTAACCGTCATGATAAACAAGTCCCATTTTGAAGTAACGATTATACAAACAAGATAATACTATTAGATGTATCTTTTTTTCCTAACTCCGAATATCCATAAAACGCATTATCGCAAAAAATGGCAAGGTTGCTGGTCTTTGTTTAGTCGGTAGGATTTTAGTTATATTTTTTAATTTAATTCGCGACAGAGACAGTTAATGTTTTAAAAAGATAATTCGAAGAACAAAGTAATTAAAAAAATACCAGTCTACAATTTCATACACGGCCATTCCATTCCAAAAAAAGCATAGCTTTTTTAGTAATGGTGAGGCAAGCTGAAGCTATTATTGTTTTCAGCACTAATGGGTCGGCTCGTCCGGGGAAGCACCACCCTCTCACAGAAAACCGACGTGAAGTAACAGTGCTTGTATTGTTGCATTTCGTTCGGTCAGTGAGAGAGCCGGAGACCTACCTACCTTCCCCTTCCCCTTCCTCCTTCTCTTTCTAATTTCGCTGTTAAAACTGTTGACTACATTTTAAAAGTGAAGATATACGTAAGAGTATGTGTTGTAATATACACTAAATACATCAAATTGTTCATATAAATTGGTTTAAATTGCACTGAAATTATCCACCAATTAAGTTCAGTTAAATTTTTACTTCTTATAATACTGTACTGTAATACTAAATTACATAAGAGAAACTACAATGATTTATAGTGTAAATCGAACAATACACACTAAGACGGAGATTGGTCATTAAAATATTAATGAAGTAATAGCATAATGTACATTTTTTACTTAAACTACGCCGAAGAGCTACGGCGTCTGCTAGTATTCGGATCTACGTAATTTACTACAAAATGTAATTAATTATAGCTTCCTTAATAATTTCATTCATTTACTTTAAGGCAATTCTCTATAGTACTTTATAATTATTACCAAAACAATCTATTCACTTCTTATATGGTATAACGTGAAATTTGATTAAAAATTGAGGTAGCCAGAAAATTGAATAACGCATATTAAAAATGTGATACGTTATCGCAAAAATAACTATAATACGAGACATATATAAACAAACAAAACCACTCACGCTTTCACGTTTCGCACATCAATCAACTGTTTTTTTTATTTAAAAACAATGAAATCATAATGAGAACGCATCGTGTGCTGTTTATTTTTCAGCCTATCTTGATTTTTTAAAATTCCGTTACAAACTTCATTTTTTTTCTTTTTGTTTTTAATACTTCATGGGAGGCAAACGAACAGACGGGTCACCCGATGTTAAATGATCACCGCCGTCCATAGACACTTGCAACACTAGGGGAGTCGTAAGTGCGTTGCCAGCCTGTGTCTTGTGGGGGAAGGGGAAGGGGTTGGGAGGGTTGGTGGAGGTTCTGTAGACAATAGAAAACGAAATATAATACTAAAGTGATCATCACACAATTTTTAGTGTTCTAAATATTTGTATTATAGTTTAAAAAAACAGGATGTGCCATAAAGAGACAAGGTAGAAGTGAAACATTGTATTACATGGAAATAATTTAATCTAAGAGATAAAACAAAAAGCCAACGTCATGCAATGTTTCCACCATTCGACTGTAAATACTAACTGAATGCTCACACTTAAGCAAAATAATGTTCCTTAGAATTATGTGATGTATATCCAACACCCTGATAGGTGTGAATATGTTATTGGGTATACTTATCAATTACAGAGTTAAATGAAAATACTCTTTTGTAGAAAATTAGCTGTAAATCAAAATTATTAAAAAAAAAAGTCCACATTCCAATTTCGAATTAGCGAAACAAATGTCCAATGACCTTTCCACGTCCGAAAGTAAACTGTGACGGTTAGAAAACACACCACGAAAACGTGGTGCGCCTGAGATCACGCTGCGTCCAAAAATAATAGCCCGCGCGCTCGTCTCGTGTTGCTCCCAGTAAGCGCTGACCAGCCGATCGTAACACGCCTGTGATCAATATCTAGTCGAAAACTACCGACGATGACAAGTAAATTTTGAGTGATACAAATAAATAACGCTTTTACCGCTTGAGTGAAGGGATTTGAGTGTTTTAATGTGGCAATATTCACGCCGTAAGTACGAACGCTTCAGTGCTTTTGTGACAAAGAGTAACAAAGAGTTTCCGGAAGTTTAGGAACGTCCAGTAAATGCGTGGACGTTCCGTGAAATATGATTCTTCAGTGAGGAATTTTAATATTCTTATATGATTTGAAATTGTTCAATTAACAAGCGTGATTCCGGACTAATTCTATGGCAATAATTCTAACATTTACTAAAAATAAATTATTTATAAAGCATGATTTGTAGTAACACTAATTAAAAGTATATTATTTATACAATACTATACATACATATAAGTCGTTTATATAGTCAATAGTTATGAATATATAACCGGATAGATGCGGTTCACAACGGAATTTGTGGGTAGGCGAAACTAAATTCATCGCCACAAACAATACTGACATAATGGTTAAAGTTTCAAATGTTTTGCGTTTCTAAATCTACACGTATTCATAGTTTTATTACGTGTTTATACTAGCTTTTGCTCGCGGATTTGCTCGTGTTAATGCAGATTTAACTAGTACAAGTTCTGTATGAAAGGTATATATTACCGATAATGTAAATACAAAATTTCATGATAATCGATTGAATAGTTAAAGCGTGTTAAGCGTAACAAACAAACAAATAAACTTACTTTCTTATTTATATAATACTAGCCTCTGCCCGCGACTTTGTCCGTGTGGAATGGTTACTTTGAGCCAACGTTAACATGCAGCGGAAGCTTTCAAAAGGAAAAAAAAAAACGATTTTGAAATACTGGTGTTCCGTTCCTATTGGTCTTAGCATGATGATACTTCTATAGCCTTTCTCGATAAATGAGCTATATAACAATGAAACAACTGTTCAAATCAGACTATTGGTTCCTGAGATTAGCGCGTGGAACCATACTAACAAACCCTCCACCTTTATAATGTCATTATAGATTTATCCCGATACAGTGTAATTAGAAAACTTAGTTACAATCTCCTTTAAATAGATAATAATCTATAAAAGAATCATCAAAATCGGTTCAGCCAGTCCAAAGTTATGAGGTAACAAACATAAAAAAAAAAACATACAGTCGAATTGATAACCTCCTCCTTTTTTTGAAGTCGGTTAAAAATGCATTGTAATTATCGCTACTGTGTCACCATAAATTAATTTAAAAGTATATTTATTATAGTACATATATGTGTCCTCTCTCAAATATAAAATACGTTGTAAACATAATTCGTAGGTAAGAAGCATTCATTTTGTTTTAAAACTTTTTTTTATTAGAACAAGTATTGACTAGATTACAGTCTCGCGTTTCTTAAAAAAGCTCAATGTAACTGAAAATTAAGGAGATACTAAAACGACTATTACTAGAATTCACTAGTTTTTTTTTGAATCAAGAAAGCGTTATAATTTGTTTTTGAAGTGAAATTTCTATTGACACGGTAGAATAAGAATTGCGTTACATGTAAGGTATTCTATTTGTTCTTATTTGTAAAAGAATGTATTATAAATATCTAGATCTGATAGTGTACAAATATCAGTTAAGTATTTATATTACACTACTTGGTATGTATTATATTTTATAAACATTATCATAACTATATGATTTAATTTATATCTATACTAATATTATAAAGAGGTAAAGTTTGTGAGTTTGTGATGTTGTGGCGTTGTAGGGGGTAATCTCAGGAACTACTGGTCCGATTTCAATAATTCTTTCAATGTTATATAGCTCATTCATCGAGAATGGTTATAGGCTATATCATTACGCTAAGATCAATAGGAGCGGAGCACAGATGAAAAATGTTTCAAAATCGGGATGTTTTCTCCTTTTGAGAACTGCTGCGTGTTAGTGTTGGTGTTAGTGTATCTATTCCACGCGAACGAAGTCACGGGCAGAGGCTAGTTAATATTATAAAGAGGACAAGTTTGTTTGTGACGTTGTAGGGGGTAATCTCAGAAACTACTAGTCCGATTTGTAAAATTATTTCAGTGTTATATAGCTCATTTATCGAGGAAGGTTATAGGCGATAACATCATCACACTAGGACCAATAGGAGCGGAGTATCATTGAAGAATGTTTAAAAATCTCGTTTGCTTTCCCTCTTGAGAGTGTCCGATCCGAGTTAACGTTAGACTGAAGTAACTATTCCACGCGAACGAAGTCGCAGGTAGAGGCTAGTATAAGCCAATGAAGTTTCATTTTCTCCGTGTGTACACATTTATATCGACGAAAATTTATCTAAGGACCTAATGTACAGTATAGTTACCTTTGAGAAGGAAAATAGATATAAAGGTAACACAAATTATGAAGGACTTTATTTAATCTGTTAGTAATGAAGGCAGAAATGTATTGCTTCATATTTTCTATCTACCTTGAAAATGATATGAAATAATGACAGTCAAAAGTATACAGAAATAAGAACAATATGTACATTTCTCATTCAAGCTTTATCATAAAAGCGTATTGTAATCTCTAACCACGTATCGCGGCGTTAAAATTGGAATAAATATAATCTTGAAGGAGTCGGGAAGCGAATTGTGAACCGGGAAACACGCTCGCCAAATAGGATATAATAAAAATGGTTTTATTAGAATTGGATGTCGTTCGACTAACTTCCTCGCGAACCCGTATTTATATAAGCATGTATTTATTATAGATATTTCTGTGCAAAAATATAAAAAGTGTTGCAGTATTTAATGATGATGGTGCAGTATCGAATTGTCAGATGCATAAATATTAGTTTATAGTATCACCACGCTTAGTTTACTTACCAATTATTCAGATGAAGTTATTAACATTTCTGGTAGTTTGCACGTTCCAGGGTTTTACTATCCAGTTACGCCTTTCCTATACACCCTTGATAATTTAATATACGTCAGGAAAAACTTAGATAAGCTAGATTTTATAAGAGAAACAATTAATAGAGACAAATTAACTATGACAATTAGGCCCCCCTGGGCAGCGACTCAAGTCTAGGCCCGTTCCCTCGGTGTGGAGTCCTTGAGTGCGTTGCTCGCGCGATACAGTGACACAAAAATTTACATCACTGCTACAACACTACATGATCACCCCCACACACGTGCACGTCTACACGCTTACACATGGAAGTGGAAGGGTTTTATTTTTTTCCCTTATCGAACTGAAAAAACTCTAATTTTCCGATAAAAAAATATATGGAGAGGTTGCTGAGGCGTGTATGCTTTGGTACACATATGCGTCTCAACAACTCATACATATATGAATAGTTAGCTAGGTTAGCTAAGTTAGGTGGCGAGTTTGCATGTAACAGGCAACAGCCAAGCCGAGGTGTGCCGTGCACCCTTGAGCTAGTTGCCCAAATAAAATCGGCTGAGTGCCTTAAGCGCTCGCCTTAGTAGTTCGTTGAAGCTGTTAAGACCTTGCTACGTCAATAGCGTAGTCAGTTCGAAAAAAAAAAAACAAATAGGTACGTAATCGTAACTAAATAACACCAAAACGTTTTTACCATAATAATAGTATTTGGTTTTGCGATAAATCTCAAAGCACATTACCGTTTTGCCGGCCAATAAATTGAAGCACAAAATTAAAGGTTATTAAACGGTGATGGAAGACATTGAAAAGGAGTGTGATGTCTGAAAATTAGCTTTTGTTTATCACTTAAAAATAATAATAAACCACTGTAAACATTGTCTGCCTTAGTTTGAATAAAAATATGTGCAAAAAAAAAGTCGATCGATTTTTTTGGCGAATCTTCTCGATGACCGAGATATTCTCCACATCTGTTACTGTGGCTTAGAGCACTATTTATAGTATATAATAGGGTATTTTTCATATAGATTATTCACTCATAACCTGAAGATTGGGAAGAATGTCTTGATACTGAAAACAATGCAGAAAGTTGGTATTGAAATCCGGACTTCATAATCAAAACCGAACAAAACTTTTCAAAGATTTGTTTCCGATAACTTAATTAAATGAATATACAATTTTAACATTTACCTGTAATAAACAGTGACCTAAGGCTTAGGTTATTCTTCTATTCTTGGTTAAAGTTATCCCAAATTCCGACTAATGTCTATAGACAGGTGGTCCCATTCCTACTCCCTATTATTCATAAAAATTGAATTTTATACATCATTTAACTAAATATCAGTCTTTATTACATCATTTCTAAATAAAGAAAAGAAATCTGAACGAAAAACAATAATAATTTCGTTATGTTTATTTATGGAGAAATACCAATTACATTCGTTTTAAGATCTTACACCAAAAACCTCTCTTGAGTAGAGGCAAGAAAGCTCCGAAATTTACTTTGAACATGATAATATATAGGATTATTTTAAGTGCCCTTCTAAAGACCCCTTTTAAACAAATGCCATTACGCAGACTGCTACATAAGAAATTAATATTATATACCCCAAATTGCGAGAAATACGCGCTTGATGAATAATAAAGAAAGTTATATTCAATATAATTTAATCATTTAATATGTGAAGATTATTAATTTGGAGATATTTCTCGATGCAGAGAAAATGGTTTAAGGCTTAGTAATATACAAAAGCAACCACATACTATTTAAAGTTCTAATAGAGAAATTAATAACTAAACTAGCCAAAATACTCTGTTACGGGTCAGATAGTAAAGTCACTGAGATAAATTATGACAGAGCTAATGCATATGAAGAATTCAAATTTATTTGTCTAACCTTCACGCTTAGAGAAATAGTCTATAAATGTAATGCATAAAAATCTATAACTTTTAATACATGGGGGTGTAAGGGGTGTCGAGTAACATCTTAAAACTTGAGACACCCAAGCCAACCTCACCTGCACGTGGTGCACCCTGCTGATCAACAAACGAGGCAATGGCGATAGCGGGATGGTAGAGTTATACAGCCCGACTGGGTCGCAACCACCATGTACATGGCGAAAAAGCCCGTCATAGTGACTCGCTTTTGCGCGTCGCGTTTCGGGATCAGCCTGTGCATATCCAGTACCAGGTGACTTTCATCATTATGGCCGGCATAACAGCGGCGACCGACGATGGATGATCTGTCTCTCGGTGGTCGCCACTGATTTTGGATTGTACTATGCTTACCATCAGGTATAGTGCAGTCATTTTGTCGTGCTACAATAAAAAAAAAAAAACAACATAAGCGTGAACATTTTAGCTCCAAATTCAATTACGAAAGTAGATGATCATTCTATCAAGACAAGATCTATTGAGAGGCCTTAGAGGACAACAATTTTAAATTTAAAAAATTCTACTTAAGCGGATTGGCAACGAAAAACACCTTGGTTATATTTAGTAAACTGATTTATATTCTTATTTTACATTACTATGTATTATATTATTTACTAATATTGTTAAGTCATATAGAATAAATACATTAAAACATTGAAATCTTCAGTCAAATAAATACTTAATCGTCTCACTGAATTACGAAGCTGATAAGTTCTTAAATCTATTTTATTATGTATATACTTAGCCAAATAAAACATTCTCGAAGCATATACGATAATCATAATAATGAAGACAAATGTGCCAATTTTTCATACCCAAGACAAATACAAATAATAACGTGTAAAAACTAAGGAGAGGTGTGTTCAAGCCGCGTGAAATACCATCTCCCCATACTACATAAAAAGTATTCAAGGAATTCCCAACAGAAACGCGCAGTGCGTTATACCCAATTGGAAAACAGACAAAAGACTTCTTTGTGTGCCCGAGCCAAATACGAAGAATCAAATGAAGTTCAATGAAAGAGAAAAATGAAATCTGAGCGAATATGTACAAAAATAAATCCGAGGCTACACACACAGCTTTGTTCTGTGGAACGTGTGATGATACTGAAAGAAATTTGCGTACAAGAGATTTGCGGATTATTTGAATACATCCGATTAGATTGTATTGTGTTCTGAATTCAGTTTTCATTTTAAGATTCTGAGATATTGTGTTTATTTTATTGTTTTTCAAAATCGTTAATATTAAGATTCTGAAATAAGTCTTCCTAAAGCTTTAAACGAATTTGCAATTTGCTTCTGAGATTTAAATTAAAAAGAGTTTTAATTTTTGTGTAGGACAATGATCGAAATTTTATAGTAAATACGTTATATTGATCTCGATTTTTATAACGATAAAATTCTTTAAAATTTATTATAAAAACTTTCCTCCTTATTGGTGATTAACATCCTAAAATCTAAAGAATAGTTTATTCTACAAACTAATACGTAGCATTCGGGCCTATGTTTAAAAAAATCTTCTCCAAGAAGCCCAGTGTCCGGTATGATGAAAATCCAGTTTTATGAATTTCGTTTTTAGAGTATAACGCCAACTGTAATCTCGCCTAATATTGTGATTAATGACATAATAAATAATAAAAATAAAATAAAATAAAAAGCCTTATATTTCGTGGAAACAAATTAACAGATTTTTGTACATAGCTTAATTTCTTATCTTTTTTTTTATATCTTTTTTTTTATTTTTTTTATATTTTTTTTATATTTTATATTTACATAATCTATTTCCAGATCATAGTGTTCAATAAAAAAATGTATAGTATTTTATTTCATTTAAAATAAAGGATCATCTGCATACCCAATGTATATTTAAATAAACAAAAGCTAAAAAAATTTGGATGAGTTTTTCATTAAATAAAAACTATAATGCGTAGGATAGGACATGAAAGGCATCTTTTTCGGTTTGTTTAGATAACATTGAATTCTATTTAATCCAAAATCGGGTGGATCTAAAATTAACACTTAGACAAATCCTACATTGGATTGTTATATATATATGGTTGCAAAAAAAAAATAAAGACTTACTAATGGACAGCAAATCATAGTAGTACCGGTAATAAATAATATTAGTATATGTTTACTAAACTCTGATGAGAGAAAAAAAAGGACTTAAAAATGAATTGTTTTATAAACATACAGAAATCAATAAATTTGTATGTATAAAAAAATCAAATTCAGTTCTTATGAGGCTCAGTCACAGTAAAACTATTGAACCTAGCACAGGATAATAACTAGATGCTTTTAAGTTATTCAATTTTTGGATTCGATTGACCCTTTGCAATTTTTAATAGCCAACGGTATGGGTGGGAGTCGGCTACTCCAAAAATAAAATCTAAAGATCCGTCACTATTATATCCGGATGCTATCTCCGCAGACGATTTAAAGTTACACGTCACAATGACGTCACGCGAATCAAAGCGTGTTTTGTTTTGACGCATTAGAATTTCATCATAGTTAAAAACAGTTCAGATTCCTTCTCGTGATTCTCTGCTTATACAAAAGTATTTATAGAGAAAGTCTAATCATGTGTTAGTTTCAATATAGCTTTCTGTTATGCGTATATATATTTTCTTATATTTAACACTATTTTTCTTTAACTTTGTGTTTTAAAAACGGAAAGTCAATACTTGTAAATCGCTCCCTGGATACAAAGATTAACGAGACATTTGTCTTGTTACAAAAAAGTTAAACGATTACTAAAAAACAGTTTGATCACCATTGTCAATAAATGCCTAAGTTGGCAGATCTCATTTCATTCTGTTTGTATTTATTGTATTTGTATTTGCTGGCAAAAGCGTTTCGTAGTAAATTACTTAATCTGGAAGATTTAGGTAAATAAAATAATTTTCGAGATTCACAAGTAAATTACAATGACTACTGTATGATATTATTGATATTTGACAATGAATTTAGTCTGAAATTATACTGTTCCACTTTACGCACATTGACATAATATATTAAAGTTATATATTGTCTATTTTAACAATTACATCATTTTTTTAACCCATTTGTTACAATAAAAATGAACAATTTTTTTAAATAAATAATTTGTCTTAATGAAACCACGTCTTCAGAAATATTATTAATGAATTGAAATTGTTCGCAAAATATCTATGTATATAATGTAAGTATATATAATGGAACGTTTTTGAATGATGAGATTGAAGTGAACGATTGCTATTCAGAGTTGCTCGCATAAAAAACTTAACACGCTTTTGTAATAAAGTATATTTGATATGCATTTAAAAAGGTTTAAAATTTTAGAGATTGTTTAGTACAAGCCGTGTTAAACACGTGTTCATTTTTGTTTTTATAATTATATATCAACGGTTATGTTTTAGAAGCGATTTCAAAGTAATATATTAACTCAGTTAATGTATAAACATGATCGGTGTTATTACAAAAAAGTTTAAATACATATTGAACACTTGCTTTAAAAGGTTTCATATTAAATGTACCGCGCTTGCTCAAGGTAAGTTCGCGTTATCCCTTTTCGCGAGTCTAACTTAACCTAACCAAAGCGAGACAAAAAAACAAGATGGTGAGGCGAACATTCAGCGACCACGGTGCATTTAATACGAAATCTTTTTAAAGGAAGTATTCAATACGTATTTAACTGTTTTATTATAACACCGAACATTTTTGTAACGAAGTAAAAAAGATACCAAATAAATACGTGAGTAACGCAAAAACTCTGTTTCGATGACAGAGTTGATAATATTCTTATGCCAACTAGACTTTCAAAGGATTTCACTTGCAAAACGTAATGAATCATTGGAAACAAAGCCAAATGAGCCATCGACAAAGAAAGACATGTTATCTAATGCGTAGTCAGTTGTCACATTTAAAAATAATTCTCCAAATTTTTTTTCTTTTCATTTGTGTCATGTGAAGAAATGGTCTCATACTGAGATAATGAAAGTGTATCTAATATTATCCCTGTAATAACAATGTATTACTATAAAATCGATTTATACAATTTATATTTTTTGGAATTGAATAGAAGTAAAATTTATAGATACTTTAAATAAATTTAAGTTTATGAGATTTTTTTTATGTCATGTGGAGGCAAATGAACAGACGGTTCATCTAACGCTCAATTAAACATTAACAACAATTCCTCTTTCACTAACAACCATAAGTAACGACATTCCCTGCAATGTCAGATTTTCAGTATCATTTTATCTATTGGAAATGTTCTAGATCTAAATTCAATTTGTCTCTTCTAATCTGCGAATCGGAGCGATATTCTCTGGAGAAAACCTTCTTTATTCATAAAAATGTGAAATTAAATTGCCCTTATTTAATTCAAAGAACCCCTTATTATTTGTTTTTTTAATGAAAGCCCCTTTATTTGAAGTCCTCGTACGGTGTTCCTCTAACGTGAACCTTAGAGACCTTAGGTTAGTTAAGGTGAATATCATTTTTGTAGTGAAAACTTCTGTAGACGCATTGAGCGGTATTTTTCGCAGGAGATAAATTTATAAATTCGTGTGATGACATGCTAGTAAGCGTGACCGATCCCATGGCGCTTTAGTCGCCAGACTAGCGATGCGTAGTATAGGTGCCTTAATCTATACTAATATTATAAAGAGGTAAAGTTTGTGACGTTGTGATGTTGTGAAGTTGTAGGGGGTAATCTCAGGAACTACTGGTCCGATTTGAATAATTCTTTCAGTATTATATAGCTCATATATCAAGAATGGTTACATGTTATATATGATCACGCTAAGACCAATAGGAGCGGAGCACAGATGAAAAATGTTTCAAAATCGGGATGTTTTTTCCTTTTAAGAACTGCTGCGTGTTAGTGTATCTATTCCACGCGAACGAAGTCGCGGGCAGAGGCTAGTAAATAAAAAACTGTATAGAAAATGTATAATTATGATTTGGAGTTCCAATAGATATGAAAGTGAGATAATGATAACAATTTCAATTTACAAATTATGCAATTTAAATGAGTCGTACTATAATTGTTTTAAAGAGAGTTGTTCCATTGATTAAAGTTTTCACTTCTATCCATAGTCCTTATGACTGCCTCAAGTTTCTATACTTGTGTCCTATTGAGAGGTTAATTTGAATTCTTTTTTGCTTACAACTTCTTATATACGTTCCGCTATATACCTACGTTCAGCGTTGCTTTCGAGAGCATATTTAAAACGCTTCAAAGATGATACGTTCACGGGCCGTGTGAAATGCTAGGCTATTTTTAAAACCGACCGGCACATAGGATACGTTAACACAAAATTAAACTTGCTTGCTAAACTTCGTATACACATTCGAACACATTTCCGATGTAAAAGCTCATGAACAATCATAAAGTCCATTTTTAGAGTCAAGGTTACCTTCAGAGTTTTTGACGGTTATTCCATCGTTAATTTTCCTAAATCGGTAAGTCATAACCGGTAGTATACTAGTAGATACTTATGGATTTTTCTGCGTTTGTATCTTGATAAATAATAGTGTCGTTATTTTCGGGTAAAATTAACGGTATATGATGCGCACACCATGGTAACTCTCATGTAGGATTTTTTTACAAACTTAAAATTTTTGTCTAATTTAAACAATGTATTTATATCGTATGTATTATTCTGATATATGATCTATATTATTGTAAAGTTTCATCAAAATCGATTCAGTAGTTTTTGCATCAATGAGTAACAATAATCTATAATACCCACTAACTAGCTCGATTATAATAATTGGAATTTCTTAATCTTTGTGTTATTATTTTTTAATTATAGAGAAAATAGTATACGAAAATACATTAATTGATCTCAGCCTAATATAATAATAGTAAACATTTGTTAGAAAATATACAAAAAACCACAAGAACAACTCTATTACTTTCTCTGACCGTTACGGTTTGTTTTTTAAAATCATTTTCTTTTTTTTTAAACAGGTTTTTTTTTTAAACAGGGCTCCAGAAATATTTAATGGATATATTAACTAAAAAGCAATTTACTAGTGATGTTATATCATTATTATTATTATACGGTATAAAACAAAGTCTCCTACCGCGTCTGTTTGTCGATCTGTTTGCGATAAACTCAAAATCTACTGAACGGATTTTCATACGGTTTTCATCAGTAGATTAAGTGATACCTAAGGAAGGTTTATGTATATAATTTCTCAGTTCTTTTTATTATCACGGCGGGACAACGTCTATCGGACCTACTAGTTCTAGATAAACTAAGATTATGAAGACCATCAAATCTATCCAATCTGAAGATACAATACATAAGCAATTAATCTACTTTATGACTATGAAAAAATTGATCTTTTTTAACTTTTCTTAAAGTTTATGTACTTAAAAATATCCTCTAAAATTTTCAGAATGATCTGACTATTTAAATGTATTTTTTTTCCTTTGTAACTACCTGAGCGCGTCAACTTCGCACAGACTGATTGCACATTAATCAAATAGGTGCAACAATTCCAGGTTCTAAAGTGTCGAGCTTACATACATTTTGGCAATTGTCATCTATTTATATATATCAGATATTATCACGTTTATTGTGGAATTTAAATTACTATAACTAATTACATTCCAACGATATTATATTGTTTGCTCAGTCGTGCGAATTACTAGATCATGAAGCGTTAATTAATTATGTCAATTGCAATTTGTTAATTACAATTACGTTCACATCATCGAGTCGCCATTAACCAGTTGTTTGAATCTGACACTTGATTAATATAGGAATGATACTATAAGCTATACCCGCAACTTCCCGTGAATTTTGATTATTTATTACGATAAATAATAGAGTTGTAGGATATACATCTACACATACTAATTTTCATAAAGATCGGCTGTACAATACTACGTTGCAATTGCAATGCCACGTGGCGACGAGTTATATATAAAAATTAAAAAAAATTAGTGCATTAAAAAAAATGAGCCGTCACGGAACGTCTGACAGATGTGAAACAACAAAATTGTTTTGTATAGGTATATGTATAAAAGAACTGATTAGGACAGAATTCAACTATGGCATAATGAAAAGATAAAGCATTATCAATTTGTTCTATAAAATAAGGACTGTTTATTTATTTTATTATATAAATATTCATTGTTATTAAATACAAAAATTCAACTAGCCGTAGACGCGGTGTGCTTGGCGGCATTTTTCAAAGGGTGCTAGGTCGTCAGCACGTGCCACGTAATACTAATATAATTAGTGGTCGACAAAACATTTTGAATCTTATGCTTATACACATAGGGTTGCAAATGTTTTTGAGTATTTCATTAATAGTGTAAAGTTCGTATTTTGCGTCGCCACGCCAACAATCAGGTTTACCCTCCGCCTATAGATGTTTCACATTAATAATTCGTGAAAAAATACTTAGATGTGCCCACTTTTATGATGATGAGTCAGACATATTAAGGTATATTGTATTAAATACACATACAAACATTCATTTTTAAATATATGTACGTAGAATAAATATGTTTTTTGTTGATCTTTATCGAAGTCAGAGAGACATAAAAAATATATTATTTTGATATGATGAGGGCTTATCTGACAGAGTGTTCGGACACCGCGTCAATGGATGTAGGTTTGAATCCTAGCAACTGAGTCGGAACTTTCAGGGAAATAAAACATCATAACGACAACAAAGTGTAGTAAGGCTTTTTCTAACTATACCTAGCTACTCAACTGACAAATTTTTAACCAAACATCTGTCGCTGTGGTCCGAGAACTGCCCTTGAGAACCAGGCTTAGCGTGTTTATGACCTTATACCACAACGCTATTTAACATCTGATGTAATGGTCAAATTCTAAATCCTACAAGGCATAAAAAACCACTTAAAAAAAGCCAAGGCAGTCAAAGAACTTCCGATAGAAGTGAAAACTCAAAACAATGAAATAACTTTGTTCTTGTTTGTATTTTCATATTAATTATAGTGTGAATGACAATATTTTAATTTCATAATTTGTGTTTTTTTATGTCAAATGTGAACAGACGGGTCACCTGATGTCAAGTGATCACCATCGTCCATAGACACTTGCAACACCAGGGGGTCGCAAGTGCATTGCCAGCCTGCGTTTGGGGGTAGAAGGGGAAGGGAAGGAGGAAGGGGCAAGGGGAGGGAAGATAGACCTCCGGCTTTCTCACTGACCGAACAAAACGCAACAATGCAAGCACTGTTACTTCACGTCGGTTTTCTGTGAGAGGATGGTAGTTACCCGGGTGAGTCGACCCATTCATGATAAAACCAGTTGTTATTATTAACATTAATGTAATTTTCATATGTATTGGCACTAAGAACAATAATTATATGCATTTCTATAAAGTCTATTGATTAAATAAATAAAAATAAAAAAGCCTTATATTTCTTACAAACTAAACATGAACTTAACTATTTACACAACAATCATAATAATAGAAAAGATCTTATGACTATCGTTTTATTTATTTTTTGCAAAAACCCCTGTTTGGGTAAAGGCCTCCTCCAAAGACATCCATTTTTCCTTATCTTGAGCCACTTTTTGCTAGTCTGGGCCCGCTGTTATTTTGATATTGTCTTGCCATCTCGTGTGGGGTCTTCCTATGAGTCTTTTTCCTTTTGGACCCGTCCACGTAGTGACTCGTTTGGTCCATCTGTCATCTTGTAGCCTCGCTATATGGCCCGCCCATTTCCTTTTTAGCCTTTGGGCATGGGTCAGAGCGTCGATGGCTTTAGAAATACCCCGTATTTTTGTATGTCTAATCTTTTGTATTTTCTTTATGTTGAGCATACTACGCTCCAAGCCGCGTTGGCAGCTGGTAATTTTGTTCTTAATTTTGTTGCTATATTTCCAAGTTAGGCAGGGTAGAAGGCAAGTGTTCAGCGCTCTTGTTTTAATGTTTACTGCCATGTTGCTTTTAAATATTTCTTGCATATTCCAGTATTTATTCCACGTCTTCTGTATTCTGCGTTCTACTTCCAACGCATTATTTTTACTATTGAAGCTTATTTGTTTTCCCAAGTAGATATATCTTTCTGTGTAAGCAAGTACTTCGTTGTCGACTGAAATTCTAGTTTCTGTGCTGTTTGTCATGAATTAAAGTCAGTAAAGTATATTAATTAATCAAACGTATTATGAGCCACAAAATATCAATATTACTTATACACAGACCAATACTACGCGGCGCTAGTCCAACGCAAGCCGCGCAACCGCAATACGGCCGGCCATGCTTACGTATCGTGTCATGACGCGAATTTATAAATTTATCTCCTGCCAAAAATAGCGTCCAACGAGCCTAAAAAAAATTTCACTTCATTTTACCTCTTAACAATTCCAGTGTAAATAAGTAGTAAGGCAAAAAAGGCTGAGAGTAATTTCGGGGTCACTGATGTAGATGTTTGACCTCCGATTGAGTTACTGCTCCTTCTGGTTGATGAAGGTCCTCAGGACTGGGGTTATTCAATTAAAAGTGCAACTGTTAACTTGCGTAGTTTAATTTTAATAATGTTAATATTTTCTCTCTTTTGACAGATACGTAAAGGCGGGTTAAGCAATCATGGAGCAGTTTGAATCGTTGCTGACGTGCTGCGTCTGCTTAGACCGGTACAGAAACCCGAAGCTGCTGCCATGCCAGCACAGCTTCTGCATGGAGCCGTGCATGGACGGCCTAGTCGACTACGTAAGGCGACAGGTATAACAAATCTATTTAAACAAAGATATTTCTTTCCGGGTTACAGAAAACTAACGTTTTTCCATGGCTTCGCTCGCATTAATTAACCTAGTTTTATCTATCCCTTAGGATGAGTACTTTTTCTTGATTAGCCCATATCCGACTTTTTACTCCTGACAACGCTTATTTCATACCTTTAAACGAGCAATTTTTGTATATTTTTATATATTTAGGATCTCATTTATTTCCCTGAAAACTGGTATGTAGGTAGTTTCGGGGACGATGAATCGATCTAGATTTCTCTATTTTATTCGTAGAATTTTTTTTTACTGAGTTTTTAGCCAATATTTATTGACTTGTCTTGATCATTCTGGCGATGGGGAAAGCAAGCAATCAAAATATGCTCACAATTTTCTGTGCTTACTATCTTGGTTTTATCTTTTTTTTTCGAAATGTCTACGCTATTGACCCCGCAAGGTCTTAACAGCTTCACCGGACTACTAAGGCGAGCGCTTAAGGCACTCAGGCGATTTTATTTTGGCAAACAGCTCAAGGGTGCACGGCACATCAAATCTTGGTTTTATCGTTTGGCACCACAATCTCAGTTGATAATAAAAACAAATATGTGGTTTAACACGATATAATATATACTAAACCTAGAGAGGAATCTGCTCTCAAGTGAAACTATCGAAACACACATATGGGTGCTGGTGATAGATTTTCAAACTACGGGTGGTACGGGTGGTATCTAATCAGACGGATTTTGAAAAAGCCTTATCACCAGACTATGATTTCATTATGGTTTTTTTCTTTACCAAAAATCTAAGCATCATCATCATCATCGCTTTGAGTATATCAAAATAAAAAAATACTTTATTCAGTTTAGGCCCTAATAAGGCGCTTATAAACATGAACAACTACCACCGGTTCGGGAAAACAACCCAGCCATCAAGAAGAACCGGCAAGAAACTCGATCGGGTACATTTTTTTTAACATATATTTCACATACATCATACAATAGCTATAAATATAGCTATATAATAATAGTCAATGCACAGAGAGGAGTCAATTCCAGACATCAATGTCGTTCAATACTGATCCACTCTATAATATCCTTTTGACACTAAAACCCGCTTGACATGACGCTTAAATTTGCAGTCCGGCAAATCGGTAACATGTTTGGGACTTTATTGTAAAACCTAACACTATTACTAAGTCTGAAACATGGGACGTCCAGTTTATTACAGTTTCTAGTATTTACATTATGCCGGTCTTTTACTAAATTCAGTTTTTCAAAGTTTTTACGGACATAAATTAAATTATCAAGAATGTATTGGGAGGATAGAGTTAAGACACCGAATTCGTGGAACTTCGTTTTTAATTATTTGCGAGGTCCCATATTATATATTGCTCGAACTGCCCGTTTTTGTAATAAAAATATGATGTCCACCTCAGCAGCCGTACCCCACAGCAGAATACCGTAAGACATTACGCTATGGAAGTAAGCGAAGTAGACTAACTTTGCAGTGGCAATATCTGTAAGCTGGCGAATCTTACGTATTGCGAATGCAGCGGAACTTAATCTGCTCGCATTTTTTTTATATGAGGGCCCCATTATAATTTACTAATGTAATTGCCAAGAATACAGTATTGTCAACTAACCCTACTAAATTCCCTTCGATCTTGGTTCTTACTATCAACCTGTCTAACATTGGGTAAAGTAAATCTCGTACATTTCGTTTTGTCTGCATTTAGCAATAGATTATTCAACGCAAACCAATGACAAATTTAATTTAAAATATTATTCAGTTGCCCAACCTTTGAATCTATCCTTTTCACTTTAAATATTAGAGAAGTATCGTCCGCAAAAAGCACCATGTCAGTTGTTAAACACTAGCGGTAGATCGTTTATATATATTAAGAACAAGAACGGCCCCAAAATGGACCCCTGCGGGACACGAATTCGCGCAAATGATCCCGCTGAGGTTATCCCATGTATGTTAACTTTCTGATAGCGATCTTTTAAATAAGAGACTAGAAGGTCGAGAGAAGATCCACAAATGCCATAGTGTTTTAATTTAAGAATAAACGTACCATGGTCAACGCAATCAAAGGCCTTAGATAAATCGCAGAACACACCAATTGCATCCTGCGAATCCTCCCAGGCTCCCAATATATGATTTATGAGCGTTGCACCAGAGTCAGTAGTAGATTTCGATTTTGTGAAATCAAACTGTCGACCATCTAGAAACTTTTGCACTGTAAAATATTCTACCAATTGTTTACGCATTATCTTATCAAAAATTTTACTTGTCGACAGAAGTACAGAAATAGGTCTATAATTTCCAAGACTACTTCTGCAGCCTAATTTAAACAAATGAACTACTTTGCTTACTTTCATTAGATTAGTGAAAGTTCCTTTTAATATACATTGATTAAATATATTAGCCAAATATGGTGTGTATCATTGCGGTGAAATAATTTTGGAACACACAACATATTTTGCGTTATTCATATATTTATATTTCTACTTTCCTTAGATACATATCTGTTTGTGTCCTTTTTGGAGTCAGTAATTTTGTATTGAAATCAATTATACAAAGAAAAAGTATTGCAATGTAGGAGAAAAAAATAATATGTTTCGACGATTTTACAGAATAATGGTATATAGAAAACATAATAAAAAATAAATAATTTCTTCATAAAACCTTAACACGTACATGCAATCAATTATCAACTTATTGCACACATATGGCGCTTACTTTATCGAAAAATCATAAAATCTTAATGTTTCTACGATGTTATTTTTTATATGTGCACGTTTTATTGATATTCTTTATATATACAAACAATTAACAGAGTATTGCAAATTGTAATGTGTAAATTAATTTTCAGGTAAAATGTCCAGAATGCCGCGCGGAACATCGGATCCCTTACCAGGGTGTTCAAGGTTTCCCAACGAATGTCACTCTCCAACGCTTCCTAGAACTGCATGCCCAGATTGCTGGAGAACTTCCAGACCCTACCGCTGGGCAGGTTATGGAGCGATGCAACGTTTGCTCCGAAAAGGCATATTGTGCAGCATGTGCTCACTGCGACAAAAAAGTCTGCGAAGACTGCAAAGCAGCCCATATGGAAGTGCTCCGGAGAGAAATCGCACGAATTAATAATCAAGTACGTCGTGGTATGAATAGGTTGCAAGATATATTAGGTGTCGTTGAAAGGAACACGACGAATTTACAAACAAATTGCGCAGCAGTAGCAGGTGAGGTTGATGAAATCCACAAAAGATTAGCCAAAGCTCTAAAAGATAGAACCGACTTCTTAAGAAATGAAGTAGATCGGTATCTAGCAACTGAGCTCAGAAACCTCACTCACCTCAAGGATAACTTAGAATTAGAATTAAGTAATATACAAAGTAATTGTGACCTCGCTGAAAAATACATGAACGATGATACCGAATGGGAGGACACCGAGCTTATGGATACTAAAGAAATATTCCTTAAAACAGTTGAGTTCCTTAGAAATTTTGACTACGAAGCTGGTGATTATAATCGCAGAATACGATTTATTATGACGCACGACCCTAATCAGCTGGTTATGCACGTGGCTAGTTATGGAGAATTAAATATAACACAACCTAACGCTTATTCTGGTGGACTGCAACCCAGTCAAGGCCTTACAAGGTCAAAGAGTGATCACCGATTAGCAACTCAATTTCGCCAACAAGAGGAAGCTAAAAGCTACTTCGATAATGATGAACCAATCTTAGGTGGTCGTAAATTTGGAGAACGCCGACCTCCACCACCAGAAAGGCACACAAGAGACTATGGGACAACAGATGATTATAGCGGGTATGAGTCTGAACATAGGCCTTCTCGAAGGTTCCGTTCTCGTTTCGTCAGGAGTCATCAACAAGACAACGACTCAGATACGGAACATACTAGTCGTACCGTGAAAGCAGAACAGCAAAAAGAAAAAGAGAAAGTAACTGATACAGAAGATGCGACTCGAGGTCCGCTTAGTGGCATATTCCGTCTCAGTGACTGTCCACGTGTAATGCAGAGGATCATGGATGTAGACAGTGGTAAAAAGAAAGAAAAGAAAGAGCCACCACCACCACCAAAGCCCGTCCAACCAACACCTCAAGTACGTCGCCCGCCACCTACACAAAGACAGCAGAGCGAAGATGATGAAATAACTCGACTAAAGAGACAGAACAAAGGGGCAGCTTCATCCCAAGAACCTGAACGTCCAACCCCACGTGCTGCTGAAGAAGAACGAAGCTCAATAGCTCGTAAACCACCTACACCAGCTCGGGAGGTGAGTTGGGAAGAAGAGAGAGATGAATAAAATGCGGCAGTACAACATAGAACTTAGAAACATCATCGATACTAACAAGAAAACGCAAAAACTAACAGCATTCCATAATGTACACTCCACGATATCTCATTCACACATAAACACATCGCGACAATACTACAAATATTTACGGTATCCATTCCGAATTTCAATGTATTTCTCAGGCGTCCAGTGATGGCGAATCCGATGAATCTGTTGGATCTCTGCAGCGAACTACAAGAAAAGCACCTGCTCCAGTACAAAAGCCAACCGTGACAGCAAGAAGACCGTCAGCTTCTGATACACCAACACCCCACAGACCAGCCGCACGCGCTCCTAGTACTGAATCAAGCGCATCGACTGAAAGCTCCGGCTCGGCGGTAAAACACACAGGTGCGATTTTAAGCATCGCAGAGTTAAAGGCAAAATACAGTAGTAATGCACCAACACCAAATTCTCGATTATTGTCCACAGGCAGCGATAGATCGGCACCGGTTACTACGAATGGTACAGTCGGTGGGGCACAACGTGTCCAGAGTCGATTCATCGGTTCTCAGAGACCTACACCCGCCCCGGCGCCCGCCGAGCCGGCACACGAAGACTCCGATACGAGCTCTGAAGAAGAAACCGACTCGTCAGAGGAGAGCGAAGAGGAGCCTGCCCCGCCAAGGAAGCCCGAGAGCCAGGCGATGGCTCGCAGCGATATAGGACCATTACTTGCACGCAGTAATAATGCTCGTACCGACGCCCACGATAATAAAAATAAAGAAACACCAACCCAGTCGCGTTACCGTACAAGACAAAGTTCTCAAACGGAGGAAGAACCATCTCCAAGATACGGAACTAGTTCTTCCTACAGTAACCGTTATGGCAGTAAGCCAAGAGAAGAAGAAACGACGTCGTCGATAGATGATGAATCAAAATATCCAACGGCTCGTTCGCGATACCTTGCTCTAAAGGAGAGGCGTAATCGTCTGGCAAGAAGCAAGAGCAGCCACACAGGCTTCGGAGCTGGAGATGATGACGATCTAGATGAACCGGTATCGCCTACCACAGCATCGCCATCGGCATACTTAGCGGCTCGCTATGGCTCAGGAACTGGAGGTTCAGAATTATCTCGAAGCAGGTCATCCCATGCACTTAAATCTAGAGAAAGCTCACCCGAGCGCCCGGTAGCGACCGAAAAGGACGGAGCAGCTCTCAGTTCTTGGGCCAGATACTTGAAAAACAAATACGGTTCGCGGGGCAAAGAACGTGACACCGGTAGTACTTCGTCGGGCACTTCGCGTCGCCTGTCTCTCGGGCTACCTTTGCGCTCGGCAAACGAGCTTGCCAGTTCTGATGACGATTCAAAAAACGCGGCAGGCTCCCCCATCTCCCCTACGGCGGCTACAGCAGCGGTAGCAGGTTAGAGTAATGAGTGGCGTGTATATAGGTTTGGCGCTTCATACCCTGGTATTTTCACATTTATAATTTGATATTTTAACATATGTTTTTGGTGTTAGGTTTCGCAGCAGCAGGTTCCTCCCCTAGGAGCCAGTACATGCAGAAACGCCGTTTACAATTCAGCGTGGGGAGTCGGGGGAGCGAACCCGGTTGCTTTACTTGGCCTCGTGGTATCGCTGTGGGCCCCGACAATACTATGGTCGTGGCTGATTCATCTAACCACAGAGTGCAAGTAAGTTAAATGACTGTAGAAAACATAATGTGTAAAAATATTGTTAAATATGGTTAGTAAATTCGTTATAGTTTTAAATTGGAACTTTCCTCCAAAAGATCTAAAATTAAAGCTTGCTTCAAGCTGTCCATCGTCACCTTTCTCATTATTTTTTCATAGTAATATAGTAAGTTACTTATACTATTAAATTTTAAATGGTTCTCATTATTAATTTAAAATGTATAGTAATCTGCATATTGAACCCTCAACTCTTGTTTTGAAATTGCATCGAGTTGCATCACACAGTTATTTCCATCAATGTTTACACCTGACTTATAAACATGCTACATGTTTACACGAAATGGAAGTTTTGACCTTGTGCCAAAAATCAAATGAAAAGCATGTTATTTACAGTGCCACTATCATTTTTATTTGGCAAAAAAAATTAGATTTCTATTAATTTTGAGTTTTTCTATTATATAGCTGACTTTTACCTTACTATAATATTAAATGTTCATATTATTTACCTGACAAAATTCTTAGACATTTTAAATAAATTTAATATAGAAGCCATGACGTTTTACACAACAAAAGACTTTGGAAAATATATTTCTTAAAGGCTTAAGTAGAGGGTTGAAATTCCTGAGATATTATCAAAAGGATATGTTATTAGTTATTAGTTATATGGCTAATATGACGAGAAAGATCATTATATCGAGGAAATCGAACAAAAGCCATAATGTTGTGTTACATTTTTCTTTGTAATACAAGGTTTTTGCCCTTATACGTCAAGGACTGAAACTCACAATTACCAGATCGAAATAACATTACCAAAATCGCACTAATTTAATACAAAATTTTGGTTTTTATAAAACAATATTACATTACCAGGTGTTCGACTCTAATGGTATATTCGTGAAGGAGTTCGGACAGTATGGCAGTGGTGAAGGCGAGTTTGACTGTCTCGCCGGAGTAGCTGTCAATCGTATAGGACAATATATCATAGCTGATAGATACAATCATCGCATACAGGTAACGTAGCCCAATCTTCTAAAATTTGGACAAAATACTAACACGACTCTTTTAACTTATACCTTCTTTTTTGGATACAGCACTATCTATATTAAAAGTTTTGATACTTGATACAGTTTCTAGTACTAGATATTATAGCTTAGATTTTGAACTTGTATTTCGAGTGCAGCTGTTGGAACACATCTCTAAAAAGTTTTTCATTTAAATCGCCTGCATTGTACTGAAAACATCCACATCATGTTGAGTTTAATAGATGCGCTGTTGTTGTTATATTTTTCAATACAAGATAGTTCATGTTATGGTGGTTTTTGAAGATAGTGGAACTTACATATAGAACACAGTTTACATAAAGATATGCTTGTATTTTCGTTTCTGTAAATACTTTTTCTGTTAATAATATGGGCAGAACAAATGCAAAATATGAAGTTTTTAAAATTAAAGTTTTCATAGAAGCACTAATAGTTTTGCAAAAACGTTTTATTAAGAGAAAAATAATTTAATGAATCAATTATTTTACAATTACTATTAAATAACTAAAGACGGATTTGATATAAATTTTTCTGAGAAGATAAGTTCAGATATTAATTTTCTAATTGTCATTTTGATAATTCTAGGTAGAAACTTAATTTGATTTGAAAAGTCAACATTAAAATAACTGTACAAAATATATTGTAAATTTATTATAAATTAACCCATTTAATATCATCATTAAAAAAAAGGTTCATCAAAGATTAATGAAGAATAACCAATCCACTAAACTACATTCCAAACAATTCAAGTTATTTCTTTTTTTTTTCTCGAACTGACTACGCTATTGACCTGGCAAGGTCTTTACAGCTTCACCGAACTACTAAGGCGAGCGCTTAAGGCACTCAGCCGATTTTATTTTTGGTAACTAGCTCAAGGGTGCTCGGCACACCTCAGCTTGGCCGTTACCTCGAAAAAACCCGATCTGACCTAGCTAAACTATGCTAAGCTATACATGTATCCATTTTTGGATCATGCAATTAGAATTGCATGATACAAAAACACAACATGTGAATCGAAAGCAAGTTATTTCCCAGGACGAGCAACTTGTATTCTCCAATCTATTTATCTTCGGTGTTATCATTAGTGTCAGTCATGGTCAAACGTTTGACGGTCAGGGGCTCGCGGAAACTGTGACATTGTTTCTCTAAGGATATAAACTATATTCTCATCTTGTACACGTTATATTTCCTACATAATTAGATGTAGTCGTATACCCTTAGGATTGAAACAGATGACATGTTATTATACCGTGACATTTACTTCAATATCTAACACAAATTTTATATGGAATGAGTTGTCAGGTACAGTGCTCCCCACGCTTATGGTACATGGTGGTTCTTCAAAAAGGGATTGAAGCACGCTCTTCAAGTTCGTAGACATAACACTAATACCCCTGGTATTGCAGTTGTCCATATGCGACGGTAACCATTTAATATCAGATGTGCTCGGCTTGACTTTGTACATTAAAAAATACATTACAAACTATTTCATCCTCTTTTCTGTTTTAATTAATTCATTTACAATCTATTTAAAATTATATTAGTAATTCTATTTAAATATTACATTTTATACTAACTATCAAAACTTGTTGAACCTATAGATTTGGCATGAATTTCCACGATTTCCACTTTTTAGAAACTTCCTTTGAGGGTTAGTCTACATCAGTAAGGTGATGATGATAATTTAATAAATTGAAAGATTTCGTACTTATTTTAGATTTAACTTTGGAACCTTTTCAAAGTATCTTCTTTGATTAAAAGAATAAATTCACTTAGTTTTCTTATATCTTATTTGGTAAGACTAAAGGTAGAAAAAGCGAAAATTATTTGGTAATTTAACGAAATCGATCTCACGTTTAGATACTAATATTTATGTGTAAATATATTTTTTACCTCTACACAGGTGTTCGATCCTCAAGGTCGGTTCCTTAGAGCATTCGGAAGCCAAGGAACTGGAGATGGCAAGTTCAACTACCCGTGGGGTATCACCACGGACGCGCTAGGATTTATTTATGTGTGTGACAAGGAAAACCACAGAGTTCAGGTCAGAATAAAAATAAAGTAAATTATGTTCCATCTCAATTATTCCATGAATTTTGGAAATAAATAACATGTAAGGGACGATGCTGAATTATTTACGAAATACAATGTCAATATTATTTATCTCACTTGTACCACTATAGCCCTGAAACGGTTACACTTGTATTATAATTTAATGACAATTCTACTAATCTGAAGTGTAAAATAGGAGAAATTGATCAGAGAGTTAAAACTAACCACTTATCATCATCTTACCCTTATTCCACCTTAGTAGTATCGCAACAACACGTTTTCCTTTTCCACTCTCACCTATCAAATGTTATTACAGTATTCACAGATTTGATAAAGTTATTGTTTTTCACACAATCGA
This sequence comes from Antheraea mylitta, assembly GCA_014332785.1. NCBI lineage: Eukaryota > Metazoa > Arthropoda > Insecta > Lepidoptera > Saturniidae > Antheraea > Antheraea mylitta. The sequence goes on along the minus strand of JACEII010000025.1, from coordinate 11,657,782 downwards.
TCCAAACCTTTCGATTCTCCTCTACTTCTTAAAACTAGCTATTATTTAAATATATAACGTGTAAATGCTTCATTGTGTTTTATATAATTTAGTGTATTAGTTTTTAATTAAATTATAAAGCAGTTCACAGTTTGAGTTATCATAATTTATGAAGAACAATTAAGCAATGCCTTTAAAGTGTGTATGTCAACATTACTAAATGTTTTTAGGTGTTCCAATCTGATGGTACGTTCGTGGGCAAGTTTGGTTCATTTGGTTCTAAACTTGGACAGCTGGAACATCCCCACTACATCGCCGTTTCCAGCACCAACAGAGTCCTCGTCTCCGACTCGAATAACCACAGGATCCAAGTCTTCGATGTAAACGGTCGTGTGCTTTCATCGTTTGGTGAAGAAGGCTCTGAGGATGGGCAATTTAAGTTCCCAAGGTAATTAGGATGAAGTGTTAGAAGCCTTACAAAGTTCAATAAAATGCAAATATTTTTGCGAACGCCCAAAAAATATATATGAAGAAATAAGACTCTTATAATTCAATATTGAAAAACTACTTTTTCCATTTGATATATATGTTGCAGTCACATTTAACGATACTAAATACTACGATACAAAAATTTTACTAAATCAGAACGCAAATATATGTCATTTAAAAAGTACCAACATAAAACACTTAATCTCAGCAAAGAATTAAACTTCAGAATTTCAAACAACTCTCTTTAAAGTTTATTTTTTTATTTATGCTCCAATAAATTTTGTTACGGAGCCAACTCAAAAATGCTTATGGGGCGACTTGAACGAAAACTTTAAAGACAAGTTTAAATAACTTAAACAATAACTTGTAATATTGCTTTACGTTAGAGAGGAGCCTCCTGGCAACGATAGGCCGTTAAGTGTGGTCGGTCGGTCTTCTTGTACAGCTTTAGTACCGATTAAAGTCAGGACTTGTTGCGCGACGTAACTTTATACTTTATTGTTTGTAGAGAATTAACTCCATTCCATTAAGCGTTAAGGTTGGAAATAATATAGGATGGTATCCATGTTTTTATTACTAATTTGATAAATGTGTAGCTTGGTGAAAAATCAACGAAAGTGCGACATAGGTAACTCTCAAACTGATCTGATAATGATTTAAGCTAATGAACTGAACAAGTCGTGGTATTAGAATCTTTTGACCCGTGGAATGTTAACTCGATGTCCGCAGCATCAAAGCTTGGCATACCACCTATGAATTTCGTATATTTGAGATTAGTAAAACTATTGGCTGTCGACCAAGGAGAATATCATGAGTAAACCTGAACCTCAGAGGTGTTTTTGTAATACCATCGTATGTGGGAAAATGTAGAACTGTAGGTTTCCCAGTATTTGAATTCACCAATAGTTGTGGGTTGACGTGGTGATTATGTCCATACCTTCCTTCGGAAGAGGACTGTGTCCCTACAGAGGGTCTTTTATAGATTCATGTAACTAAATAATCTTTGAACGGACTGCATTAAAGTAAATATACAACCTACCATTTCGAAGTAGCAATTTTCTTATATATACCTTTGTGTAAAAAATAAGAACTTATTATATATTTATGCGAATAAATCTGGCACAAATTCTGTAAATCTCCTCCAGAAATGCTTTTATCACCGTCTGACCGGCCGACTTGGCCGACATCTCACCGGGCCTATAATAACATACGACCTAAATAAAATATGTTTTTCAGGCGCGCTTTATTGGCTTGTCGTTTCAAGAACGAAATTGCTAATTTTACGTGTATTCCAGACTTATTTATTCTGATGTTTACTGATATTACGTAACTACCTATAATACAGGATGTGGAATCGATGTTTTTCTTGGGAACATATTAAAAACAAATCAAAAAATCAAATATGTTATCATTAGCCATGTTCCAACTGGGTTTCCCGATGCTAACATTTTAGTAATTACTAATTTTATACGTTTCTTAGTTGAATGAATTATCATAGTTCTATATTTTGGCTCAGCATTATTTAAGGAACTTCTCTGTAAAATTTTACGATACTCGATTCACTGGTTTAAGCTGTACATCATTTCTCAGTCAATCTTTTGTTAAGTACCATAATAATGTTTTTTATTGTGTAAGTTGCGTTAGAATACCCAAAAAGTATAATCGAATATGGCAATGTGATAAAAAATTATATAGTGTTGTATCATTGTACAGAATCCATCAAATATTTTAAAATAAATATCTTATTCTTGCTTAATAGAGGTGTTGCCGTAGACGACCAAGGTTATATAGTCGTGGCTGATTCCGGAAACAATAGGATCCAGATCTTCCATCCAGATGGCACTTTCCTCAGAGCTTTCGGCTCTTGGGGCTCCGGTGACGGAGAGTTCAAGGGCTTGGAAGGCATAGCTGTTATGTCCGGTGGAAACATAATCGTATGCGACCGTGAAAATCATAGAGTACAAGTGTTTTAAGGTGAGAAATATTCCTTATTTTTTTATTATTCATCAACCGACGTATGCTTATGCTAAATTTGCAGCGATACATGAAGAAAGGTTTATATATATATAGGTGACGAAAGAAACGGAGGAGAAGAAAATTATATGTAGCTGAGATGTAAATGTTAAGATGAATGTGTGGTGTAACTAGAACGGATAAGATTAAGAATGATTATGTCAGAGGAAGTTTAAAAATAGCACCAGTAACAGAGAAGTTGAAGAGTAATAGGTTAGCATGGTAAGGGCATTTTAAGCAATGGAAGTCATGTAACTAAAAAAAGCCTTGAGTATAAAGGTGAACGTATATAGGAATAAAATACTAAAAAGAGTACGGATGAATTGTGTGCAAGATGATATGTGTATAAAAAGTTGAATACTGAAATAATATCTGGCAGAGAGAATGAAGGAAAACATGTTCTACTGACACTACTTAGAGGGAATTAAGGTAAGGAAAAGATGGTCACATCTTTGTAAGTGGACTGTGATTGCTAATCAGAAAAATACTAAAAACGGTAATGTCATTGGTTTAATATTAAACATGGAGAGAATTACGCACACAGATGTACGTACGTGACGTAATTGTGTGTTTACATTTGATAGGGTTGCTTTTAAGGTATACTAGTGTAAAAAACTTGATCTTGATATTACAGAGCTTATGTATCAGCCGTTTATATATAGATTGCTTGGAGGATAGCATTGCTAGTTTATTTATAATTAAAAACAAATTAACAATGTTTTACTTAACTCCCAGGCTTGTTTCGAAAACTAATGGATGTAATCAGAGTATAACACCAGCACTAGAGTGACCTGTTATGGTGGCAGTGAGTTTATGCTGAATTTAGCAATTTAGCACCATTGTAGCAATAATATAGCTAGATTCAATATATTGTTTGTAATAATTAACTTTTTATGTAGTTTATGTTATACTTATTTTTGTATCACTAATTGTTTTGATAATAGTATTGTCCGTGTATTTTATACAATAATGTAATTAACGTTATTATTTCTTTTCTTTCTTTCTTTCTTCTTTCAGTGACGACAACAGACGGACTGCATATATCTCGCTGGTCGTCTTTGTTTTTCATTTGTACTGTCCTTACAATTAAATGCAATTACTGTATCATACTATATAAAATTGGAACCTTAAGCTTATACTACAAGTTTTATATTTGCACACAAGAAATATATAGCGCGCTCTCAAACACGAGACATCAATTTATGTTGCTTGATTGTTTTCTGTTAGATTATTCTATCCCCTACTAATACTTGTATTAAGCAATTGTTTCGAAATGAAATTTAATAAAAACATATAGACAGACGATTTCAAGATGTTCGCTATATGACACGACTCACTAATATATTTCTCGTTTTTTCAGATTTATTATACTGTGTTTGCTTCGAGTACAAACGACATATCGTCATCTAAATTTTCAACGTTTTTTTTTTTGTATGCAAAACTGTTTTATCCATTAAATATTTATAAATACATACGTTTATCTTAAATAAAGTCATATTATATTACCTTACTTTTTCTTATAAAAATAACTGACTACAGCAATTCTGGAAGATCTCACTTCGTATTAATATGTTTTCTAAATTATTAAAAAATTGTGTTTACTTTTAAATACCATAAAGAAAATCTCAAACAACACTTATTATCTTAAAACCAACAAATGAAATTACAATTCCAGACGTAAACCCAATTTCGTAAGGGGAAACAGAAATAACCTTCCCTCAAATGGGTGAAAACACTCAATCATTGTCAAGCAACTCTTATCACTTACAGACAGATGGAGTCTCAATAATCGATTGATCCAATGATTTCCCAGTGGTAAGCTTATTCGTTTCTCCCAGATTGCTGGTATTGTACAATCTAAAAGGAACTCTATATAATGTGACAACTCTAATCAAAGCGCTCAAACTTTATTTCCAAAAATTTTCTGCAATTTTATATAATACAAATTATGAAATCTACATATTCAACTAATTGCTTGAGGATTAAAAAACAGTTGAAAATTAAGCGAAGATGAAGAAATAGTCATAGTGTAAGGTATTTATGATTTTTTTTTATGATTTTTGTATAATAAAGTTTTTGTATTTTCTATTGATGCCAAACGAAATTGGTAATAGTTTGATTGTAACTAAGAACGTTTGCTTACTTTAATAATAATTTTGTTATTAATTTAAGAAGTACATTTATATAAAGACTAAATGTACATTTATAATTATATGTAAATGTATAATTATAATATTGGCTTTGCGTATAGCTAACTTGTTGCCAGAATGTGAGAGTTTTCCTCTAAATTCAGAGAATTTAGGAAATAAAAAGGAATTATTAGAAAAAAAAATATTCCAATTAAGCGAAGATTAAAGTTTTTGCATATATAGCTATGAATATAAGTTTGTACATAAAGAAGCAAGTTATCGTAACGAATGGTTCACATAGATGGGATATGAAATATCAATATTTATTTAATACATTTTTCTATTCGCAGCGTAAAAAAATCTTATTTATTTATTTGATTGGCAAATGTCAAAGGACTTATATATCTAATCGAATTTTAGAGGAATACTGTTTTAGAATCAACCATCTGGTAACAGTGCTACAAAATAAATTGCATTTCGTTGTAAATAAATATAGTAACAACGATTTTGTTAAATATCTAATTATTCTCACACAAAAAACTTGTTTTCGTAACTAGGAAATTAAGTTTTTTGATTTGTCTTAATCGTAATTGTACTCTAATGAGATAGTCATAGTGCTTTGTCTGATGTTGTCGAGTTATGCATTATGCTTATCACTATTTTTAGCTACTCAGCTTTTTCGGACGTGTCTGGAATAGTATCTATGGGTGGTCTATGTTACATTAGTTTGTTGAAGCCTGCTTATCTCTGTGAAACGATTACCGAGCATTAAATACTAGTTCGTTCTATTCATTTAATTACAGGCGCAATAATATCAAATACTCTTATATTTTTTATAATCGTGAACCTGAAAATTACTTTTTTAATAATTATCTTTTTTTAAATATAGACTCTCTTTTTTTGTCTATTGCCCCTGTGTATAGACTTCCAATAATGAAAATAAAAACTTTTGAAGTAAAGATTAATATGGCATTCAATTTAATTCGCTCTGCAAGATTGCTTAATAATATGTAATAAATTAAACGGACGTATATTAATTCGATAAGATTTTTTCTTTGATAGTTTTTTTTATTGAATTTCGAAAGTTCAGCGCTCGAACGGTATATAAATGGCCGCGCATTGGTCTGAATTAAAATGAACTCTCGCTTTGTAAATTTGTCATTATCCACTTAAATTAACATGAGTTATTGTTCAATGTAATTTGTTTTTTTTTATCATCCTATTTCTGCGTAACATGGATTCTAATTAACAAATATGTATTCGATTTTATATCCCAAGAAATTAAATGTTTTTTTCTTTTTTAATACCACCTCAGCGAATATTTGTTTAAGCAATGACTTATATGTTGCGAAGTATTAAAAATGTTAGATCCCTTATATATATTGCATTAGAAATTCGATTTACACATGATTTATCTAATTTACTTCTTATCTAATAAATACATATTAGTTTCAACATTATAGTACGAGCGATCTTCTTGTCCCATTTTTTTAGTACATCAATCTTAATTATTTTTTTTTTTTTTTTGCTTTTTTTTTAATATTAATTATGGTTTGAATATCGACATATTTATCATAGAATCTCAATACACATTTTTTATGTTTTATAGTGTTTAAGTGTATAAATTAAATATTCACTTTGTATAAGAAAGATTTTGTATGGTTTTTAAATATATAAATAAAAGATTTGTTACTGAAATTTCGTTTGATTGTTCGATTTTCTTTAAATGACCCTTAATTAAATTAAGTCACTTTGACGGGTTTTTTAGTAATTGTAGGGTAGTCGTGTTCCGATCGTGTAAAGTTTATTTTCTCGTTATTTAGGAAATGATACCAATGTGAATAAAAAAAAATTAAATACGCTGTTTCAAAATCCTACATGATAAAGATATTCTGTCAAAATTATTATTTTTGAACAATTTAATTATTAAATTGTTCAAAATACAACAATAAGTGTCAACTTTGTTTGAAAAATCACTGACATTTGAGAGCTATTTAGACGAATGCTGCAGAACCCATTTGCGGGAATATAATGTAGTATCCTCCTAACTAATATTGTGAATGCGAAAGTGAATGTTAGCAGGTGTATACGACATAGTCGATGCAGTCAGGATGCCAATAAAAACTTCGTAGTTATTTAAACTCTTTATTTGGCCAGAGTTACGGCTTACAGTACTATTCACAAAGGAATGCGTAGCTAACACAGACATCTTGCCTTTTATAGGCCGAACTATATAATATATAAGACGTACTATATAAATCAAAGCAATTACCATTTTCTTATAATTCTGCTATATGTTTTAAGTAACACAAAGATAATAATTAACGAACAAATTAATATTATTTACGTACATAAATTCTATATAAAATCATTGTTATTTATGTATTTGAAATATGTTTAGACATACAATTATGTGCGTAGAGTAGCGACATCTAGCCCTTTAGAGGTCAAACTTTGGCAGTCAAAGCAATTACTATTATTATCATAAAACGAATGTTATGCAAGTAATAAATGAATAATATCAATTCCTATTTATGTCTCATTTAAATCTATATGATTATAATAATTCTCATTTATGTATCTTTAATAAAATGGCGCTAATGTTAATGTGTCTCTCTTATATGTTGGCGCTTGGCGCTAGTATCAATGCGTATCTATAATATGTGGCGCTAGTATCTCGGTGTCTTGAATATGACAAGCGGTACCGGAGGTGGGTAGCTAACATGAATTTCTTTGTTTGTTTTACACCATTTACTCCTTAAGGTCTGAACCGATTATCATAAAATTTTACCCACATGTTTTCAGGAATACAGAATAGCATTTAGACTAACATTAACAAGAGTGAAACCAAAAGCAAAAGCTAGTCATTTATAAAGACATAAAAGCAGATAAAGCCGCGAAATCCTTAAAATACTCAATAGACATATTTTCGATTTAAAGAATTTATTTTCTCATTGAACCTATTTCACTTATTATTATTAAGTAATCGTTAAGTAATTAATGCAGTGTTGCAAAAGCAAACAAAATTGTTTATAAAGTACTAGCCCCTGCCCGCGAGTTCACCCGCGGAGTAATAGTTACTCTGGGCTAACGCTAACACACAGCGGAAGCTTACAAGAGGAAAAAACATCTCGATTATGGAACATTTTTCATCGGTGCTCCGTTCCTATTAGTCATAGCGTGATTTTTTTTATCTTTATTTTTGGCAACCAATCTCTCCGATTATTACTGCCATTGTCACGTAGTCAATAATATCATAAGCGTCGTGCGATCATTTCAATATTAAGCATCGTGTGAATCAATATTCTAACAAGATGGTGGATCCCTTGTTAGAACCTTCCAGGGGTTTTTGTGGCATCTCAGAATGTTATGCTCTGTGGTATTATTTTCTATTCACTACTGCACAATAAACTAACTATATTACGTAAAACACCACCAAATTTACAAAATATAGAGTGAAATAACACAAGATTATGAATAAAATATAAAATCCACTACATGACAGACTAAAATCCCGCTAAAAAACTGCGTGATTATTTATATATAGCCTATAACTTTCTTCGATAAATGAACTATATATCACTAAAATAATTTTTCAAATCGGATCAGTAGTTCCTGAGATTAACCCTGCAACATCAAAACGTCACAAACTTTACCTCTTTATAATATTAGTATAGACTAATAAAGCTTAGCATAGACTAGTATAGATTTCTTATGCTAAAATACTGACGAAAGAGAAGACCAACATGTCACGCTATGAAGAGAATAAAATATAGACGGAAAAGAAGTGTAAAAATCTTTTTGGAACAATTTTAGTTTTTACTTTACATATATTTAAGGATTCAATGTCCCGTAGGTCTCTTTTCTCCAAACGATCTCAATTATTCTTTGTTTTCATAACCCGTCTGTTGGTAAATAGGTTTTCATATGCACCGCAAATAGGTTAACTAAAAATACAAGAGTCTAGCGTCTCTTAAAACGTGAGAGTATATGACAGCTCAATTATAATAAATTTGTCCAAACTGTTTCAACTCCATTTATATAGATGAGTTTAATTTTAAACTTGTACAGCCTTAGAGCAAAGTCTACGAGGAGAAACTTTTAGGTCTTTTAAATAAATTTCACTTGAGTAAAAGGTCATTACTTATTCTAGGAATTAAGATAATAGATTAACCTGAGTTTCAGCTTAAATGTTTAAAATTCTTTAAATTTTTTACTATCTTAAAAGTTTTAGTGCAATAGATTCTAGATTGGCTTTTATCTCATAGGGATTCTAAATCGTTATGATCACTCAGAAATATCTGTCATAGTAACTTACTAGATTTCTGAATTGATTAAAAACATACAAGGATAGAAGGTGTGGATAGTTCAATCAATTCTGTATCTGTTTGTTAGAAAATCTGTTTGTTTTATGTAGGTGGGAGAGCCCCGCTGAAGCTATTTTTGAGTTCAGCATGAATGGTTCGGCTCCTCCGGGGTAGTACCACCCCTCTCACAGATAATCGACGTGAAATAACAGTGCTTGCATTGTTGTGTTTCGTTCAGTCAGTAAGAGAGCCGGAGGCCCACGTCCCTTCCTCTTTCCTTCTTTCCCTTTCCTTCCCCTCCTCCTTTTCCCATATGCAGGCTGGCAAAGCACTTGCGACGTCCCTGATGTCGCTAATGTCTATGGACGGTGGTGATCACTTAACATCACGTGACCCACAAGTTCGTTTGTCTCCTTTCATATAAAAAAAAAATACACGAGCATTTTTAAGGTCTTTACTCATACCAACAACATAGCTTACTTTCTATGATTTATTTGTACAATGCAAAACTGATATTATATGAGTACTTGTCGAGCTTAAAGTTTCGTGGGAAACTAATATTCCTAAAGGCCACGAGATGAAGCTGGACAGGTATCACGACTTAGTCAAAGAGTTGACTAGAAACAGCTATAGAGTTAATCTTTATGCCGTAGAAGTGGGAGCGAGAGGTATACCAGCAAAATCTCTCTATAGCCTGCTCAAGGACCTCGGTCTATTTAGAACTGCAGTAATCTTTATACTAGAACGAGCCTCTAAAGCTGTACTAGCGGGTTCATACCAGATTTGGTTAGGCGGGGAGAGAAGCACGAGTGGTTAAGATGAGTGTTAAAGTACATTCGAAAGGGGCCCCTTAAACCTACACCCGTGTCACAAGTCTCGGGAAGTACTCCGAGCTTCTCACGTTACCACGCGATGGACCTGGCATCCGCACTGTGAGTCCATGGTATGCTAAGTAGTACGTTTCTTTAATTTTTAATATTAGTACTAAGCTAGAACCATATATTGCAAAAAATATGTACTGAATTTTGCTCATTTTATAATGGTAGTTATTCATACGCCTATACTGGAATATGTTGGAGATACTATATGAAAACTGTGTTATCTTAGTAAACTAAATTAAGTTACGGCTGCATTTTGGTTTCTTGTGTGTTTATGTAAAGTGATTTAAAGCTCAGAAGGACCTTTATAATGTTTTTTGTAAGTTGTTCGACTAAAGATGAAAGCGCTTCTCCATCATACGAATGATTGCGCCGCACGCATGAAAATGTGAAATAAATCATTGTTTTGGTATACTGCAATTTACATAAGAGCAATTAAAGATTCATTTATGTCCATCATATTACTGCAGTAATATCTAAAGTAAATGGGGCTTTTAATAATAAAGGTCTTCTATTATTGATTGAAATAAATCATCTAGCATCTTTGGGCTACGCTAAAGATTTCCCAATAAATTGCATCTAATACTAGATATTTTGATTTTGAGCTATATATCTGTAGCGAGCGTATAATTAGTCTACTATTCTAAGAAATAGGATAGTAGGCTAGTACGTTTCAACGCTCCACAAGCGATAAGAATTCGCGTGAAACAATGGGCTAAAACACACCCCTTTTAAAATAGCCACATATGTTAGCCAATCGCCGTACATGGGGCAAAGCTGGCAAATCACCCTTCTGAGAGTCGTGCCTTTTGATCGCTCGCCAAAGCAGCTGAGGGGAACTATTGTCAGTTGTCTTTACCGCCATTTCGAAATGCTGATGGTAACTTGGCCCACAGCGTTAAAGAGAAAGCCGATTTACTGGGTACTCTCTTTGCCTCAAACTCGACTATGAACATCGATAGAAGTATCGTACCGCCTACCCTCTCGCAGTGCGAACACTCCATGCCGGAAATTTATATCAGACAAAGAGATGTCCGGAAAGAGTTACTCCGTCTAGATGTTCATAAATCGAGTGGACCAGACGGCATTTCAGCAGTGGTGCTCAAACAGTGCGCTCCGGAGTTGTGTCCTGTGTTGACGCGCCTATACTACCTCTCATATCGCAGTGGATATGTTCCATCTTCCTGGAAGACAGCTTACGTACACCCTGTGCCTAAAAAAGGCCATAGATCAGATCCATCGAATTACAGGCCTATCGCTATAACCTCCCTGCTCTCTAAGGTATTGGAGCGCATCATCAATACCAAGCTCCTAAGATACCTAGAAGAATGCGATCTAATCAGTGATCATCAATACCGATTTCGCCACGGACGCTCGACTGGCGATCTTCTAGTGTATCTCACACGCCGATGGGCTTTAGCCATTGAGAGTCATGGTGAGGCTTTGGCAGTTAGTCTCGATATAGCGAAGGCATTCTATCGGGTCTGGCATCGAGGCCTTCTATCAAAGCTGCCTTCTTACGGATTGCCCGAGGGCTTGTGTAGATGGATTGCCAGTTTTCTGTCCGGCAAACGTATAAAAAGAGTTGTAGATGGTAGCTGCTCCGAAAGCATGAACATAAATGCTGGCGTCCCGCAAGGCTCCGTACTGTCTTCAACATTACTTCTGCTGCATATCAATGATATGCTATCTATTGATGGCATTCATTGTTATGCAGACGATAGTACTGGAGATGCGTATTACACGGGCCGTGCAAATATCCCTTTATCTATTGTGGTAGAAAATCGTGAACGACTTGTGTCTCAGATCGAAAACACATTGTCTAAAGTATCTGACTGGGGTCGGAACAATCAAGTTCGTTTCAACCCTAATAAGACACAAGTTTGCGCGTTCACTGCTAAAAAAACTCCATTCACTGTGGCCCCACAATTTTAGAACACACCGCTTACCATCGCAGAAAGTATTGGGATCCTTGGTGTCAACATTTCTAGTGACGTGCAGTTTCGTAATCATCTGGCAGACAAGGTTCAGCTGGCATCTAAAAAGCTCGGTATTCTGAATAAGGCGCAACGGTACTTTACACCTGGGCAAAGGCTGTTGTTATACAAAACACAAGTGCGACCCCATATGGAGTACTGTTGCCATCTCTGGGCGGGAACACCTGGATACCAGCTTGGACTATTTGGCTCAGCGCAAAAACGAGCTGTGAGAATTGTTGGCGATCCCAAGCTTACAAACGGTATTGAACCACTAAGTCACAGGAGAGACGTCGCCTCATTATGTGTGTTCTACCGCTTGTATAATGGGTTGTTTCCGAGGAATTGTTTAACATCATGCCTGTAGCTACTTTCTACCATCGCACCGCTCGTAATCGGTAGGGAATTCATCCTCACACATTGGAACCGAAATGGTCTCGGACGGTCCGGTTCCAGAGAGGTTTCCTTCCACGAACGACCCGACTGTGGAATGAGATTCCTACTGAAGGGTTTCCTGGGGACTACAGCATGGAGTACTTCAAGGGGAAAATTAATAGGTTATTTGGGGGTCAGCAACGCGCACGTGACACTTCTGATGTTACAAGCGTCCATAGGCTGCGGTGACCGCTTTACACCAGGCGGCCCGCATGCATGTTTGCTACCGACGTAGTATAAAAAAAAAAATAATGCGCCAGCGTCATAATCCTTCGACCGACATAAGTATTATTAAGAATAAGTTTTTTTTTTTTCTCGAACTGACTACGCTATTGACCTAGCAAGATCTTAACAGCTTCACCGGACTACAGAATAAGTTAAAGCGTTGTACCGCACACTGCAGTTTGAAATAAATCGTCGCACGCAAAGGTCTTTTTCTCTTCCATGCCCTCGAGATAAAAATAAAATAAAATTCATTTAAATATAAATTAGTGTTTAGAGATATAATCCTATCCTATAATATATCCTATTATCCTATAACATAATCCTATAACATCCTAATACATCTAAATATCTATACTGACATAAATGTACCTATTCAATTATAAACAGGTCCGAAAACAATTAGAATTAAGAAAAGGAAATAATTAGTGTTAGAACTTAAACAAAGGACAATAGGAATCACGAAGTGCTTCATTAAATTCATTGTCAGTTTGTCACCTGACAAATGACTGGCGTCGACGTTGGCTTGGGTATTGAGGGCAAATTACTTATTAAGGCGATGAATCTTTAACAGAAATCACTGAAATATTTATGATTTATTTTATTCAAGGGCGCCTTATAACGTGACGTGATTATGATAATTGAACTAAGTTTTGAAAGCCGTCAAATGGAGTTACATGTTTTTTTTGGCCGGACGGAAGTGGGTCTGTTATTACAATAGAGTGGTTTGACTTAGAGATTATTATAGTGTATTCAAATATAATAATAACATATAATTCAACAGAAGAATAAAATAGACTGAAAACGGATATAGTTGGATCCAACTGCCATCCCCTTTAAATAAGGGACGCAATAGACTAAAGCATAAACAACGTTAGCTAACGACATCGGTTCACCAGGATATTAGTTTCAATTTAAAATTATTTAACTCAAAGTGTCTTCAGGAAACTATTTAGTTGAAACTGCGGTATATAGATAAATGGGTGGCTTCTCGGGCTCAATATGTCGAATCGTTTTATTCTAATTTACAGTTTGGAATTCGATTCTGAGCCTTATTTCTAAAAGTATAGGGTATTTTGTAACCATGACTCGCGTTAGATAGTATTAAGCCTTACTACTGAACAGAGAGATCGCGAGTTCATAACTGACTCTCGTGTTATAATTATCAGTTCTTATTCACGGGTGCTAAATCCTAACTAATATACAGGAAAAATGAATTTGTATTTCCCGAATTTATTGCGCTTTTGTGTTTAAATTACTTAATCGAAAATTTGCATAGAAATTGTCACGGATATAGAAAGCCACAAGCAAAAGCTGATATCTATAGATTTATATTGCTTAGTTTAAAATTAACTCTTAGACGATCCAAAACCGTAAGTATTTAAACGTTATACAAACGAATGTAGATCTTATAACGTCAACAGACTGTTGGCACCATACGTTTAAAAATATACCGTTTTTTTTTAAACAACTAATTATGTAATGATTAAATTAAACAAAAATGGTCGTATATTAAGACAAAACATAATAGACCATTTTGAGATTTGGCTCTTAAAAACTCAGCGTCTTACAATAAAATAACAAACTGTTTGCATCTATGTAATACATAATAAATATATTCATTCAGTTGATACCCATATTGACATTTCGTCCCCGGTACTACCCACAAAAACACCCACGTGAAAGAACAGTGCTTGCATTGTTGCGTTTCGTTCGGTCCGTGAGAGCTCCGGAGTCCCACGTCCCGATCTCCCTCACCTCCCGTTTTCTATCCACCCACCTCTCCAGCTCCCCATCCCCTTGCCCTCTCACCCGTCCCTTCTGTATTCCACATAGGCTGGTAACGCACTAACGACTCCTTTAGTGTTGAAAGTGTCTATGGACGGTGGTTATTACTTAACATCAGATGACCCACCTGTTTGTTTCCCTCTTATGATGTTAAAAAAAATTGAGGCTACGACACTTAAATAATCGTTAATATAACTATAAGTGCCACAATAAACTTTGAATTTAGTTATACATGAGCGTATACTTTTATTTTATATGGGCTGATAAGAATAAATCTATTATCTAGCGTTACAATTTAATGTCTCAGAAGACACCTTCACGTACGTTTTAATAATATTATGTTTAATGTATAGAGAGCGTTAAATCTACTCCGTTTAGAGGGTTGGTAACCAAAATGGTGTGCCCGTGTTACCCTCGTGAGAATTACGACCAAATCATTTAAGAGTAGATGAATCGCAATTTGGACGTCACACGGTTCAGCGCTCGACGAGTTAGATTGAATTAGAAATGGTTGTAAGCAACATTTTTTTTTACTTGGTAAGAAAACTGTACTACATAATCTAAGAGCATCGTCTGGTAGAAAGAAATATGCATAGCTATTTGTGATCACAATGTGAATTGTAAAATGCTAGGGTAACAAAATATTACACTACATATAAATAAAACAATTACATATAAATAAAACAAAGTCCTTTATCACGTCTGTCTATCTGTTTACTATAAACCTTAAAAACTACTAAACAGATTTTCATGCGCTTTTCATCAATAGATAAAGTGATTCATGAGAAAGGTTCAGGTATATAATTTGTCAAGGTTTTTTTATTATCAGGGCGAGATAACGTACGCTGGGTCCGCTATAATATTATGAATAAAATACTGCAAACTATTTTAGAATCTCGATTGACAACATCATCACATTAGCCTGCAAAAGCCGCTGCAGGGTTATAGGTCTCTTCTTGATGAAATGTATGAACATAATCATCACACATGATTAATTAATAAACGATACAAAAATAAGTCGTAAGATATAAGTCGTGGTGGCCTAGTGGTTTGAGCGACGGAATATTACTTCGATGTTCAAAGGTTCGAACCCCGGCATGTACCAACGAATTTTTCGGAATTCGCGTACATTTACTAATTTAAATTGGTAGCACTATCGGCTGATGGTGAAGGAAACCTGAACCTGAGAAATGTTCTTGTAGTACTACTGTTTCTGGGAAAATATAGAATTTTGGATTTCTCAGAATTTGAAATCGCCAATACGCCGTGGGCTGGCGTGGTGATTACGCCCATACCTTCCATCGGGAAGAGACCTATGGCCCTGCAATGGGGGTCTCTTACAGGTTGATGATGATGACAAAAATAATAATACATACCTACTATTTTTAATTGGTATGAGAACCTGACTAATGTTAATAATTTAAATTTACAAATTTTTGAAATTTAAATAATTCAGGCTACAATTTATTCAAAAATAAAATAAAAAAGGTATCCATTGTTTGAGTGTTCACTTTTATCAGTAGTCCTTATAACCATTCAATTTTTTATTTATTTGAAATACCCCTTCTCGTGAACCGGTTTATACGCCATGGAAACAGGATAGTGCTGTTAGTTGTTACGTTTATGTCGCGATATAGCGAACGGTGATGTCGCTAAGTCGTTAATCTCAACTAGCAGTGACATTGAAGGTCGAATTTTTATCTTTAACCCAACATAATAGACTATGGAGGTATTAAATCGATCCAAACGTTGTATGTTGTTACCGACACAGCACACAATGAGATAATTTCCATCTCTATAGATTAAAGAAAATGATGCAGTGACAATAATCATGTAGTACGTGCTAGGTTCATTATTGCTACAATGTATAACATATAGTCGATGCGGTCAAGGATGCCAATAAATAATTCGTAGATACTGTCACTATTTATTTGTGCAGAGTTTCGCCTTACCTTTATACATAATAATACGTAGATATCATCGACATCTTGCCTTTTATAGGCCAAGCTATGGAAGTCAAAACAAATACTATTTATTCATAATTATGCAGAATACTTTATGTAACACAAAAATAATGATAACCCTCAAATTAATGTTATGCAAATCAACTGTAAATAATAATATCAATTCTTATTTATGTGTTATTGAAATCTATATAACAATAATTCTTATTTATGTATCTTTAATATAGTGAGCTAGTATCAATGTATCTCTTTAATATGGTGGCGCTAATCTCAATGTTCCGGTAGTGTTGTAGTCTCGCTTCTTGAATGTGACGTAGCGGCACCGGTGGGTGATAACATTATACTAATTTCATTTGTGTATTCAATCCATCTTGCAACATATTTTATAAGACCATATATTGTTTCTTAAACTGTTTGGACCCCGGACACTGAAATCCAGAAGTGAGGTAGATTTGTTATTTTTTCGAACGATTCATAATATGCGAGTTAACTAAATTTATTTACATTCAGTAGTAGTTAGTTTTAGAATAAAAGCTAATTTGGTAATAATACTTACGAGTGAACTACAAATAAGGTTGGGATCCGGAAATTAGGTTTATTTGTTAATTTACTTTAAAATAATTAGCATCATTTCATAACATAGGAATTATCTAAGCTCATTTAGATGTACTTTGGTATTTTTGGATGAAAATACATTTTGTAATATTATTATATGATAGTATACAAGTAACTCGATTTCCCAAATGAAAAAGGCAGTCATTGTTGAGATTTGACGATTACGCAAGTAAATAAAATGTAATCTGATTGTTATCAGAAGGTATTTTACTTCTCCTAGTCTTCCCATACATATGTTCTTTTTGTACAATTTATTAATAAGAAAAATGGTTAGAGAGTTATAGAAAAGTAATATAACAGAATTTCCACTAACATTACCTACATACTTTTAACAGAAATGTACAGATTTTTAAAATTTCTGGTTCATTATTACCCATCCAATTCACTTGTGCACAATAGCCAAAATATATTACGTAAAACACCACCAATATCAAAAAATGTAAAGCCAAGTAACACACAAGATTACGGATAAAATATAAAAATATATGAACTTCTAAGATCCCACCAAAAATTCCCCTATTAAGTTCTTGAGAATTATTGAAAGTACTGCTAGTAACCTACCTATATTAATATATCACTAATATCATATCTATACAAATATTATAAAGAGGTAAAGTTTGTGACGTTGTAAGGGGTAATCTCGTTTTTGTTGCCGTAAATAAAAAAAAAATGGGGTAATCTCTACTACTGGGCGAACTACTAGTCCGGTTAGAAAAATTCTTTCAATGTCATATAGCTCATTTATCGAGGATGCTTATAGGTTATATGTCATTACGCCAAGACCAATAGGAGCGGAGCAGCAATGAAGAATAGTTCAAAATCGGGGTTTTTTTTTCATCTTCAGAGCATCCGCTGCAGGTTAGCGTTACACCAAAGTAACTATTCCACGTGAACGAAGTCGTGGGCAGAGGCTAGTCATAAATATATAAAAAAATATCATAAAAAGCACGACTATTTCGTAAAGAGATGATTATATGACTAAAATACGGTTTACTGTATTTCACCGACATAGGTATTCAAAATTCGGTTTTCTCGGTAATTATTGTTTTTTTTTTTATTTATTCTATTATATTTCTTGCTCATTTTGTGACCTACGTTTATCAGGTAATTATGAAGCTATTAAGACTCACGACTTTTTGGGTATTAATTATGGTCATAGTATAGCATTATATTTAATGTAAACATCAGAATTGTAAACATAAAAACATACATTGTTACATTTATTTTCAAGAGTACCTCAAATCATCTCTTTCACTGTCTCAACGAACACATTTAAATAAACGGATGGTTAGAACACCTGATTCGTTATATTGCACGATAATTCACGTAGACAAACCCTGTCGTCTTGTATGCGAAGGCAACATGCATTTTTGAAGCGAAAACTGTTTTAAGTCCTTTGAAAGTAAACGAAAGTGAACCGTAGGTGATGAAAAAGAACGCGCGGGTTGGTAAAGTCACAGTATATATATATAACAGACAGTACAGAAACTACGTATAAACGCTCGTATCAGCACACTCACACAAACATACGCATCGCGAGACCTCTAAGCGATTTTCGTAGTGCTATCCATATAGTAGTACCTTTTAAAACCTCTCGTCGATGAGTATGATTGTGTGAGTGTGCCATTTTCGAGCGTTTATCGGTAGTTTCCGCACTGTCTCTCATATTTTTTAGTGTGGTGAAACATTAAATCGTGTATACTCGGCTCTAGTCGTCATCAAACGCGTGGTTTCATTCCTGTCGTGTGGTTATATGCATATAGATTTTTTTTACATTACTTAATGATACGAGTATCGAAAATCTCAAAATACCCACCCAGTTGTTTTTCATAATTTAACGTATCAAAACAGTCTCATCTCATCTCGGTCCAAAATAGTAAACATTCTGAATCCAGAGGGGAACTTGATCTAAAGTGTAGTTGCCGGAACACACTAGCTAGCAAGCCAGGTTTTGAAAAAACCCTACCACCTTGTATAAATCCATCACTTCCCACGTTTTATGTTAACATAAGTGTCGGGAATCGGTTAGTAAAAAATCATAATTCAAAGATATTTCCCAATACTGGAGTAATATTGATATCATCGAGTTAAAAATGCGTTGCCAACAACCTATTAGTAGCCTCCAGCAACTCTACTTATTTTTATATTTTAGAACTATTCCTGATATAGTATGGAAAGGAAAAGGAAGAAAATTAATAAGGGCATACACACAGTTCGTAAAAAAATACAATATTCAAGTTGTATTTTAATTCAATATACAAAAAGATAAAAAATAGTCTGTGATATTACCAAAATAAAAGAAATAGTAACACTTGATCCTTCTCGGATCTTCTGACAATTAGAACCCTTGTCAGATATATGTTATATCAATTATCCTATTTCTCACATATATGTAATTTCTTTCGTCATTACGAAGCGTATTAGAAAAATAAATCTGTAGGTAATTATTATTTCAAACAGACTGAATTGTTGATCCAAATATCAATTACTATGAGATTAAAAAGAGATAAGAAAAAACTTAAGAATTCGAGTATCTTCAGCGAATAAAATTATTTACTAACATTAGTAGTAGTTAGTGCCCAAAAGAATACTACGTACTTATGCTGTGTGATGCCGGCAGAGTAGAATAACACCACCCCATATCTTCCCGTGGGTATCGTAAAAGGCGATTAAGGGAGTGTGAGATAGTACTGACCCCTTGTATTTTCTCAACAGGATACTGTACTGTCTGTCCGAGTCCTTCTCTGGTCGGACCGTTCCACTGGGTCTAGAAGAACAAGGATGAGTATGTGCACCTGTGTTTTGTGCGTACATTTGTGCAACTTAATATATCCTGCTCATCTGACCGCTTCTACTATTGGATTCCGAATACGCATAAGCCATTTTCGAGCTTACCAGCGCCATTTATAAGTTTAGGGGTCAAAGTGGTCGCCATGGCCGAAACCGGTTGGACCAATCATCATGATCACTAAGTAGTTAATTTTGAAGTAACTAAAACAAACTCAATAGAACCGTAATTACCCACTCACGAAGGAAGGTAATTCAAGTAAATTTATCGTGACTAGGTAACAAAAAGGAAAAAGTTCCATTCACTTCTGTAATTAGGGACGAAATATCGCGTGACCCAATTCTCACTTTATGTACAGACCCTTCAAGTTACTGACAACAATTACCGCAAGCGGTAACCCGTCCGCACAATTAACAGCGTCTGAGAGATCTAAATGGACGGTAGTCTTAGTAAAGCGAACAATGTGATATGAAACGGTTGTGAGAAAGAAAGAAAAAAAATATTTATACATATAATAAAAATGTAAATCTAACGTATATGTACTTTTAGATTTTTGTAAATAAGATTGTTGCTGGTGTCTAGGAGTACATAATAAAATACATTTCAATTTTAAAGATGTCTATTTGTATATGAACACACATCACTGTTAAAATATTGCGTTCACGATAAACCTCTAAGAAAATCGTAAAGCATATTTTTGAGATACATTATTTTTTAATCATATAGGAGGCAAACGGATAGGCGGCTTACCTGATGTTAAGTCACCACCGCCGTCCATAGACAGCAGCCACACAGTTGCAAGTGCGTTGCCAGCTTGTGTTTAGAGGGATGGGAGAATGGGGGAATGGAAGAAGAAAGGGGAGGGAAGAGAGAGGAGAAGGGAAACGAAGGGGATGGTGGTCCTGCGACGCTCTAACTGACCGAACGAAACGCAATAACATAAACTGTTACTTCACGTCGGTTTTCTGTGAGAGGGTGGTGCTACCACGGACGAGCTGACCCATTCATGCTAAACCAGGTATAGTTTCAACGTGGCTCTACCACCTACGTTATTTTTTACCTACGTTTAGTCTTTCGTTTCATTAAAATCGGTTCAGTCTATCAACAGTTATTATACTTTTAGTGACGACGCGACGTAAGGACGCGAGAAAAAAAGATAAGTAAATGGACTTAATACATTCAGATGATCTTATTAATCGCTGTTTTTACATAAATTTTCACGGGGATGAAATCGCCGGCACAGTTAATAGCAAATGAACGGACAATACAATAGTGAAAACAAATGAGTTACAAAGATATATGGAACATAAAATGAAACGTTACAAGATAGTAAAATTATGCCCTGATATTGCTACACTGGTGCGCAGTTTAGAATATGCTATTTGCCATCAATGTAAGTGCCTATTGAAAGATTTTAAACTTTTATAACAAAACAGTCGGATTTGAAAGTCCTAAAATTAGATTATGATCTAATTAGAATATCCTCCACCACCAAAATCATAGTATCATTGTAGGGATTAAATCTTAGGTCTTACGAAGCGGTGTCTAAACAATCTGTTTTTTAAATAAAAATATTTCGTAGTGGTAGTTTTTTGTTTCCAAAATCCTACAAAGGATAAACAACCTCCACTGTGCAGTAGTGACAGGGTTGTGCCGAATTCGGTTATATTGTTGACCAGGGACGAAGGAGTGCTTTCTTATTTCAGTCCCAAAGCCCCACAAAAATGATTTGAATTACTTAAAACTGCCTAATAAAATGTTTGCCGCGCGACATATCTTCACAGTTTCTTCACGACAGTTTTTGGCGGGATCTTATAGTCTGACTTGTAATGGCTTTTATATACTTTTCCATAATAAAGTGTTCCTGTCTTATTTGTTCTATTATATCTCAAAAAGTAGATTAGGAAGCGGTTTCGACGTAAGCCCTAAGGTGGCTAGACTTTTTTCGACATTTGTTGGAAATGTCATTATATTTTCACCAATTTACAAAAAATATTTTCAGGTTATATATACCTTCCCCTGAATCATCTATTATTAAAAAAGCATGATAATCTGTTCAGTAGTTTTGGATTTTAATGCGAACAAACAGACAGACGCGTTGGAGTTGGTTTTATAATATGTAGAACTGAACGGGAAATAATACCCCGTACCATGAATTCTGATATGCCCCAAAAACTCCCTAGAAAGTTCTAACCGGAGGACCATCATCTTGTTACAAGTATGATGCTATCACAAGATATTTGTAATATTCACCTACTTGACAATGGCTCTAATAGTTGGGAAGACTGATTGCCAATTTCTTCGTTTAATTCCAATAAATCCATCGTACTACAAATCGGTATTTACTCTTCCAAGTAGCGAAACGTGTTCTGTTGGTGTTACACACAAAATAAGGGATAGGGCGTTAATTAAACAAGATTTCGAGGTCTGCGATCGGATATTGAACGAAGCCCCGCTTTTGTAGGGGATTTAAGGTAAGTGTATCAAGTATTTAATTAAATTTCAAGTACACATTGATCGAAATAGAATTTGATCTTCTTCTTCTTACACTTACACTACCTAAGTAGGTTAAGCACGATATGTTTTCCTCGTCCACTTACCTGTTAACATATACCTTATATTCGGCCAACGCCATAATTAATATTAGTCTGCTTATAACTTCTGTCTCTCTTAAAATAATTTGGGAAATAATTATTTCATATGTTAGTATATTCAAGCCTCTTAGAGCCAGGCTTCCAGGTTTAACGTGTTTTACCATCTTAGGCCATATTTTAATATAACATGATATAAAACTGTCGTCAAGCGCTAAAACCTATGGAGTATAAAAAAAATCAATTCTTGAATATGTCAATCATATATCCCTTTAATCCCATTCTTTAATCGTCAAATTATCATTATCATTCTTACAACTTATTCCATGTATTACCTAATATAAAAAAAAACATATAGACCTAGAAAATACAGCTATTAATTAAATAAAAGGTTTATCATACAAAGTGGGTTAATCATTTTGCAGCTATAAATATACCATACTAGCCTCTGCCCGCGACTTCGTTCGCCTGGAATAGATACTTTGGGCTAACGCTAACCCGCAGCGGAGACAATCAAGAAGAAAAAAAAAATCGATTTTTAAACATTGTTTATTGCTGCTCCACTCCTATTAGTCTAAGCGTGATGATATATAGCCTATAACCATCCTCGATAAATGAGCTATATAACATTCAAAGAATTTTTCAAATCCGATCGGTAGTTCCTGAGATTACCCCTTACAACGTCACAAACTCACAACGTCACAAACTTTACCTCTTCTTATTATATTAGTATAGATTAGTGTAGATAATAGTTATAAATTCAAACAGACACGTTACCTGAAATGCAACGCGCCTTCATTTTTTTTCATGCCTATATTTAGGTAGCAGTTTTTATTAGTACCAAAAAACGTCATAAGTATTTTAGTATCTTGGTTATTTGGCTGTTAGATTTTTAAAATTTATCATTTTCGTTAAAAAAAAAACAATCTCTGGCATCCTAAACGAAACCGGGCTTAACGGGAGGAAAATTTATGCGTAAAATCAGCAAACTCGAGACGCTGATGGCTGATAATGCAAAACGAAAGATTATCTTTATGAGGAAAACCCAATATTCTTTCCTTATTACCTGTATATAGACAATTGCAATCAGAAATCCGAACAACTCGAAACCCATTTGTTAGTACCGTTCCTGTTCACAGCACTTATTCGCACGTACTTATTTATATGAGAGTATAAGCCACAAGCGATCAGCGAGTGCCGTAGATGTAATTAAAACATTTCGTTGATTACCTTCGGTTCGAATTCAGCATAAGCCAGAGCTTTTGGAAAACATCGTGTTGAATTTTAAATTAGAGTAAGTTAAAAATATATTAATACACACAATTTCACCAACACTAGATTATCATATAAAATACAATCCACTGGTATTTTATTGATGCAAAGGTATTTAAAGGTAAGGTATTTGTATGTGTAAGTATGCATAAGAGTCTGTCTGGGTCTAGTAGCATAAAAAATCTGTAGATGTATAGATAAATATTTATACTAAATGACTTTGTATAGTATATAGTTTTATGGGTATTCTCATATATAATTGAATAAATATAAGCCAAATTAGAACTACGCGGACGGGTACGCATCTCCACAGATTCACAGTGACCGCCATTCCAGCTAGAACAAAGTAATTCGAAAGCTCTTTTCTTTGTCGTACTGTGAAAATGTGGAATCGCCTCCCAGCCAGTGTATTCCCTACCGCATATGATATGGGGTCCTTCAAGAGAGTCGTGAAGAGGTAGTTTTATAGGTCAGCATGATAGCGACGACTGCCGTTACTTTTGAAGACCGACAGTCACCGATATTTGTGGACTGTACTGTACTTTCCATCAGGTTCGGTGCAATCATTTTGTCAAACCTGTTAAAAAAAAAGTTTCATTTAGATACCTACTATGTTTTTTTTTAATTTCTTTTTAGGATCGTTTAATCGACATCCAGAGTACCTTGGTATTGCAAACATACACAATAGCGGTGAATGGATGTGGATATTTCGTTGAATTTCGTTATTTTTGGATTCCAATGCGGTTACCTCAGATTTTTTGTGTCAACCAATGTTTAAATATCTGCCATTGTCAAGCAGGTAACATTACATTTAAATATTACAAGTTTTTTGCGATAATTTTCATGTTCTAACAAGGTGACCTTCTTTTTAGAACTTTCCACGGAGTTTTTGTGGCAATTCAGAATCCATGCTCCGTAATATTATTTGTCATCGCCTTCACTTGTGCACGATAATCAATTTATATTACGTAAAATACCACTAATATTACAAAATTTGGAGCCAAATAACACAAGAATATGAAATCCACTACATGATTGTTTTGGTGGTAGAGCCACGCTGCAGCTATTGCTGGTTTCAGCATGAATGGGTCGACTCGCCCTGGGATAGTACCACCGTCTCACAAAAAACCGACGTGAAGTTACAGTGCTTACATTGTTGCGTTTCGTTCTGTCAGTGAGAAAGCCAGAGAGCCACCTCCCATTCCCTCTCCCTCCCTCCTTCCCTCCTCCTTGCTCTTTCCCCCAAACACAGGCTGGCAACGCACTTGCGACTCTCCTGGTATTGCAAGTGTCTATGGACGACGGTGATCACTTAAAATCAGGTAAACCGTCTGTTCGTTTGCCTCCTGTGACATAAAAAAAAAGTTCAGATATTATGAAGTCACTTTATAGTGCAACAATGAAAAAAAGATAATAATCGTCAGACGACGAAAGTCATTTGCAATCTCGTCACTTAAGCCACACGTCATCCTTCAGAAGCCCTGAGGGGAGCCATTTCTCAGCCATTTATTTTATCTCTAATATTGCCGTTTTATCTTAAAACGGCTTGGCTGACGACTGGGCTTAAACGAGCTTGCTTTTTATTATGTACTAAGGATTTACACCTCTAACGGTGGGCGCTCACCTCATAAAATATGTCACACATTGTATGACACAATTTCTTGATTCCTTCATTGATTTTAATGTCACTTTTGTATAATTTTGGTTTGTATAACACATTTTAACTTATAGGAGTATCAATACTTTTAGTTTGCGTATTTGTCAGTTGTAACTCCAAATAATATTTAATCTCCTAATTGGTGAGTTTTCGGTGATCGCGTACTTTAATTCGAATGATCTACCTTATACAGTGTTTGTTTACATCTGTAATGTATATGTTGAAGCATATATCGTGTAGGTATTATGTATGTCGTTACAATAGTGTTATTTTTGATTGATCGCATTTATCAAACAAATAATTTGTAATAAACATTTATTTATATTTATACCAACACACCACAGGGAAACAGCGAAGATGCGATATAATTCAACGTTTACCTATAACCATTGCGTCTTTTTTTCTCTAACTGATTACGCTATTGACCTAGTAAGGTATTAACTTCATCGGACTATTACTATTGCGACACATCGGCCACCTGAAGTACAAGACGACCGTACTAGAAATTGAGTACTCGTCACCACCGAGAGATCGTACGTCTCGTTTTTTTTTTAAATACTATTTGTGGCAAACGAATATGCGAGTCACCTGATGATAAGTAATCAGCGCCCCCCATAGACACATGCGACACGAGAAGAATCACAGATGCGTTGCCGGCGCTTAAGAAATGAGTAGGCTCGTTTCTTGAAAGATGGTAAACTGTAATAGTCCGGGAACACTGCCACTGGGAGTTCGTTCCAGAGAACCGACGTACGTGGGAAAAACGAACGTGAAAACCGCACAGTTTTTTTTTTTTTTAATCGTATCATGGCTATATGACTGCACTGTGCCTGATGATAAGCACAGTGCAATCCAAAAACAATAGCGACCACCGAGGGACACACTATCTATCGCCGGTCGCCACTGTCATGCCGGCCTGCAAAAAGCTGGATATGCGCAGTCTGATCCCGAAACGCGACGCGCAGAAGCGAGTCACTATTACGGGCTTTTTCGCCATATACATGGTGGTTGCGACCCAGTCGGGCTGTAAAACCCTACCACGCCGCTTTCGCCATTGCCTCGTTCGTTATTCAGCAGGGTGCACCACGTGCAGGTGAGGTTGGCTTGGGTGTCTCAAGTTTTATGATGTTATTCGACACCCTTTACACCTCAATTACACCCAACATTATTTTTGGAGGTGATTAGGTCTAATAATAACAAATATCAGCAAGTAACAATAAAAAAAAAACGATAACAATAAATCTATTCTGAATGCTGTAGGACTGTAGGTAATTACTGTATGCTTACGCTATTTCTGGCGTCAGCATGAATGGGTCGGCTCGTCCGGGGTAGTACCACCCTCTCAGGGAAAACCGACGTGAAGTAACAGTGCTTGCATTGTTTGCGTTTCGTTCGGTCAGTGAGAGCACCAGAGGCCCTACTCACCTCACCTTCCCCCTTTCCTCTTCTCTTCCCCCTTCCTCCCCAACACAGGCTGGCAACGCACTTGCGACTCTCCTGGTGTTGCAAATGTCTGTGGACGGTGGTGATCACTTAAGATCAGGTGACCCACCTATTCGTTTGCCTCCTATGCTATACATAAAAAAATCATTGGCAGTGACACATGTATCAGCGTTGGTGAAGTAGAAACGAAGAACGCACGCGGATGAGAGAGATTTGTGTACTGTGCATTTAATTGAAAGCAGTCAAAAAGTGAAATGTGGAATACTTTACGACTTCATAAGAGATATCCATACATATAAGAAGAATGTAGATCTAACGAAGATTTTTGTAAAAAAATTTGTAAGTATCCAGGAATAAGAGTAATAACATTTAAATCATTTTTAGAAACGTTTTTTTTTATGTATTATTGAGGTAAAGGAATAGGTGGGTCATCTGATGTTAAGTGACCACCACCGTCCATAGACACTAGCAACACCAGGGGAGTTGGAAGTGCGTTGCCAACCTGTATATGGGTACGGGGGAGGGGAAGGGAAGGGAGGTGGGCCTCCGGCATTCTCACTGACCTAATCAAACGCAACAATGCAAGCACTGTTATTTCACGTCGAATTTCTGTGATAGGGTGGTACTACACTGGACAAGCCAACCCATTCATGCGGAAGTCAGTTTTAGCTTCAGCGTGCATCTACCACCTACAAACCTGTCTGTCTGTTTGTATGGACAAATATCACTGCTAAAATACTTCGTTCACGATAAAACTTCACCAAGATAATTATAAACCATATCCCAAAGTAACATTTACGCTTTGTTTCATTAAAATCGGTTCACTCTATCAAAAGTTATTGTAATTTTAATGACGACGCGACTTAAGTACGAGAGCATAGTAGATAATTAAATGGATTTAATACATTTATAATGGTTTCCTAATCACTATTCTTCTACATATTCCATACATACGAAGTCCTTTACATAGCTAGTAAGGAATATATCTATCTTCTACCGTAAGTAGTTGTCCATGGAAAAATACCATGATATTCAATAACTCAATTAAATCAAAAGCCTTAAAGAAGAAATCAATGCGCCCCATAAGTACAATTAAAATATTTTTCCTTTGAAATTGGATTCTATGCGATCTCCGCTATGAAAGGATATTTGCTTATCTCTTCCCTTTATTAACTCACTTAATAGGGCCTCCGTTTAACACTCCAGGGGTTCCTTTGTTTGTTTAGTTTCACCTACTAATTTCCCGGGCTTATATATTTTAGTTGTATTTGAGTTTCATTTGGTTACATCAAACAAAGTAATGAACGATACATAGAACTATGCGTATAGGCATAATTATCCTGTAGGTCTATATAAGAATTCAACCAGTAATCATGTATCTAACGCCATAGTAACCTTTGGCTGCAGTTTTGTTCACGTAAATTTGGATTCGACCTATCCCTTGGGTATACCTGGTGACTGGTAAGATAGTAGCAATATTTTTAGAGGACACTGTGCACTCCATTCTCATTCAATATTAATTTAAAAAATAGGTGCTTAATATTTCATTATCTAGAAAAATACAAAGATTATACACAATCCTGTACGCGTCTATGTTAAAGTATCAGTGACTGTCGGGCGATGTCACTTTCATTTGAAAGGGAACGTGGGAACGTCAGGAGCAAAACAGAAGGACTTATTGCCTGTTTTACTATCGAAAGCTATTAACTCCAGGTCGCCCATTGCAGCTTTTTGCACCAGTCATTTTTTTTTAAGATTGATAGACACTGTATTTTCAAGAAATTCTAGCTACATAGTATAAAAAATAGGATATCGGAGACAACGGAAAAGTACACAGGTCACCTCTCATCTATAAATAATTAAAAAAAACAATTTTGGCCCCGAGGAAGCACTTACGAACTTCAAAAATACCACCAGTTTGGAAAACAACCCAGTTTGATCCCGAGTCAGTACTGTCTCGAGGTCAATTCCATGTTAACGCGAGTGAATCTGTACGCAAACAATAGTGGTTTATGAGGTAGATTATTATCTACAAAGGTGGCCGTGCCGTGTGGCACACTAGAGTAAGATACTCCGAAGTTCACGTCGATAACGTACCGACAATGTGTCTAACGATGAACTAGGTATAGACAGCAAAAACAAAAATACAATCAAAAATAATTTCACTATCTTTAAAGATCTATCTATCGTTAAAGATGGATCTAAAATATGGGACGGCTAATCTGTGTTTAGTTTAGTATTCATATTATGCCGGTCGTTTAGATAGTCTAGCTTATCTAATTTTTTGCGAGCATTTATTGAATTATCGTGGATATATTTGGAAACTATTCTCATTAATATTATGTACATATAATAATAATTTAAACTAGCGTATCTGCACTTTTATATTTTTGTAAAGAAGATTGGAGCAGATGTCTGTCTGTTTGTATGAATACGCATCAATGGCAATATACTATGTTCATGATAAAAAATAAATCATAAAGCATATCTTCAAGTATCATTTAGTCTTTATTTCGTTGAAATCGGTTCGGTTTATCAAAAGTTATTGTACTTTAAATGACGACGCGACTTATGTACGAGAGAATAGTAGATATGTGAATAGACCTCATACATTCAGATGACTTTATCAATGACTGTTTCTTACATATGGTTTCATGCGGTCAAAGTCGCAGGCCCAGCTGAAGTTTCATATTCTAAATTGCCGGAGATACCTCCTATTTGTAATATAATTCAGGGTATCCACTGTTGTTTCAAACATTTTGTTATAAAAAAAACTTGAGAGGTGTCAAGGGACACCCGGATGGAACGAAGTTCCTTTCGATAAATTAGTGAAGGAATTGTAATAAAATTTTATTTTTTTTAAGTTATAATAATATTTTTTTATTATTAACAAATATAATGTTATATAAACTTAATCAGTAGGCTCAATTTTCGTAATAATTAGCTTGTGGTAACTGAAGTAGGAAACATATGTTTGGAATCATTATTATTATTATTTTTTATTATTTATTATTTACAAAAAACCTGTATACACTCAACAAAAATAATCGTCGCGACACCACACTGTTCAATGCGAAATAGAAATCAAAATATCTGGCTTGCTTTCTATAAGAGAGAGAGAGACAGACAGAGAAACATGCGACGCCGCACAGCTTACAATAGCTTACTATAGCAAAAAGTGTCGTGACAACTTTTCGTAAGAATTTTTTCCGTCTAGCCCCCTTTCACAACGCGCGATAAGGAACTTCGTTCCAATTACTTGATTAGGCCATTATTGAACTAAGTTAAAGCATCTTCTAAAGCGAGTTTACAAATATACTCCTCACGCAGACCAGTGACTGTATTC
Organism: Antheraea mylitta; assembly: GCA_014332785.1. Classification (NCBI taxonomy): domain Eukaryota; kingdom Metazoa; phylum Arthropoda; class Insecta; order Lepidoptera; family Saturniidae; genus Antheraea; species Antheraea mylitta. Next base: position 11,627,890 of record JACEII010000025.1, on the reverse strand, counting down.
GAGATTTCAAACTTGCATATATTGAAGTGAAAACTTGTTTAGCCCCTTTAAGCGAATTTAAGCAGGGGAAAATTTTTTAGGGTTCACAGTTCGCTTCAATGGTGAACTCCAAATGCTTGTGACGTATTACGCTTTCGTCAGACAAGGTACGAATATTTTTGTATTGAGCGTGTGTAGCCCACCATATATTTGATTAATGAATATATTGTATCAGAAACCGGACTAATGTTAATAATTTCAATAGACAAATTATGAAATCTGTAATTTTACGCGTCACCAGTCCGATAGCTAGAGCAATATGGTCGGTCACGCTAAAAAGCATGTAATGACACGAAAACCAAAAATTTATCTCCTGTAAGAAATACCGCTTAACGTGCCTAAAGAAGATTCCACTTCAAAAATCTCATGGAGTATTATTAAAAATAATGAATACTGTATTAAAAAAAAGACAAGATAATAGTATTTAATGATCAGTACAAGATTCTCTCTTATATTGTTAAAGAATACCTAATTTTACAGATAATAGAAAATAAATACAGAAGGTTGTATTTCATAACGCAACCGGTTCGGACAGCCAATCTATCAACTGAGTAATGAATCTAGGAAAATTGGAAGAACACAAAATATCCTTATTTACTCGCTTGACATTAACCATAGACAATACATCTTTTGATCTATTCATAAATTGCTCTCGATGTCGGTCGATTTCCATACATATAAAGCCCTGATTTCAACGGGAAAATTTGTTTTTCTTATAAATAAGAATTTCACTTTGAGTCTTTGTTTGTATTCACCTTGGACTATTGAGTAAAATATTTAGAATTTGTTATAGGACTTCTATTTCTTTAGAATTTTATAAAAAAGGTATTAAACCCAGTACACAAAATAGGTATTCTCTTAAGACTTGTTTGAAAGTTATTTTTGACTGTAATTATTTTTAATTGTAAAAAATTCTAAAATTCAACCGCAGTATCACCTACCGGATTCAGCTGTGAAACTAAACCACTCTTGAATCTGTGTGAACACATAAAAAATTACATCAAAAACTGTACAGCCGTTTAGGAGAAGATCAGTCACATACACACGGATAGAAAAATTATTTATATATATATAACAATAAATTAACGTGAATACTTTAAGGTTGTTCTTTAGATAAATCATTGACCAAAGTTTTAATTCCAATCACCAATTGCAGACGAAAACACTTGAATACATTGAATACAGTGAGCTGCTCAGTGAAACGAACGGCTAAATAAAGCAAACCGTTCGATGACTTGCTCAAATTCGTAAACATTAGGACGCTGTCGTCCAACACGCTCAGCTCACAACGTACCAACTTTACTACGAAATCAAGGTATATTCTAAGCATGGTTTAAATATAATGTGTCGACGTGACTCATTTTATCAGAGCACGTCGTTAAAGCTTTGATGAACAATGAATAATAAAATGGTTCACTAATTTCATTTTTCCTGTACATAACACAAGTTTATTTACAATGAATTGGGGTAAAATACGGTCCAGAGCTACATAAAATACTTGATAATATGAGATAATCGAAAGTAAAGACTCGAACAATTAATTACTTTAAAGTATCTTTTTATAAAACAAATAATATATATGGAATAATAAAATAAATAGTCAAGTCACAGCCTCTCTCTCTCCGTCTAGTACGTTAAATAGCTATACCATAAACTCCCCACTCAAATGATGTATAACAGAGTACCCCTGCAACCCTGAGCCCCATTATTATTAACTTTGAGAGCTTTGTCCCCTGTGTGTTGTCGCCGAAAGTTTTCCTGTAAAGGTGGAGCCCTGATACGAGGATCGTAATTATATTAGTTTGACCGACTCACTCCCAGTTTGGCCATAACAGTTTCCTCGGTTTTTGTAAAGAACATTTACAACAAAAGTTTTGTGATAAAATTATTTTCAACGATTCTAATGAAGCGTTCCCTCGATTGTAGTATATTTTTTATTTACTTTAGAAATAAACTGCTATGATCTACTCAATATTAGTACAACATCAGTAAATACAATTAAGCAAGTCATTTGTTTCATTTTTAAATTAAAAACGCTCGTCACATTAAATTCATTTATGAACGTGTTTTTTATCCACTAAAACTGTTTATATTCACTTCTATTTTAAAGAATCCCATATGTTGTAATATAAAGCGCTGCGAGTTTCCTATTTCATCAACATACATGATATTACTACAAGACTTCCTTCTGTAAAGTTTAAAAGATGACTGGCTCAATACAACATAATATTTCTTATCCTATTATGATAAATATCAACCTTAGAATGTACTAGAACAGTGATCTATAAATTTTGGAAATTAATAGCAGTGTAGATTGCCTTTAAGATTTTCTAATTATATGGACACACGTAGTACAAACAAATGAGCATCTTATTAAAATTAACCGGTCAAATCCAGAAGCTTGAGCATAACATGTGTAAGTTTCTCCAACCTCTTGGATTTTAACGAGGTCTGTGCTATCATAGTGCATGTTAGGAAATAATTATATGTGTATGATATTACTGCTGTCGGTACTTTGTGAAGATACTCGAGAAGCATACAAGATGCGAGCCACTCGCTCGGCTTTTAGCGCGATTGCACAAGTCACGGCGTTCACGGAAACGTGACGCATTGACCTTGTTCTATACCTGTAAGGGTTGTATTTCGTCCGATTTTCATACTAAGGCATTATTAGGAATGCGCGTTATTTTATTCAATTGCTTTTTAGCGATCAATTTCTTAACTTCTTCAACAAAAGATCAGGAACTGTGCTTTTATAATAGCAGTATATCGATCTTATAATAAATTGGGTATTAAGGCCTTGCTATAAATGTTCAATTTCCAACAACTTTACAGTCTAAATCGAAATAATTTATTCAATTCAGGCACTAACAAGACGCTTATGAACGTAAACGCTACAATCGCTTCGGAAAAACAATCCAATCATCCAAAAGAACCGGCAAGAAACTCGATCTAGTTCATCTTTCATAATAGATATTTTTACAAAAATAGATAGTTACATTCATCTTTAATGGATTCACAGAAAGGGGCGTCAAGTCTAAACGTCACTATCGTTCACATATTGATCCACCAAATAATAACAGCCTTTAGATATGAAGACCCACTTGAGATGGTGCTTGAACTAACTATTAGGCAAAGCGGTAATGTGTTTCGGACTTTGTTATAAAACCTAACACTATTACCTAAACTGTTACTAGTTTTAATGAGGCTGAAAAATGGAATGAGGAATATGTGGTTTTTTTCTAGTATTTAAATTATATAGGTCTTTTACTTAATCCAGTTTATCTAAATTGTGTAGGTGTTAAAGACACGCTGAAGCTATTACTGGTTTCAGCATGTATGGGTCGGCTCGCCCGGGGAAGTACCATCCGACCCACAGAAAACCGACGTCAAGTAACAGCGTTTGTATTGTGGCATTTCGTTTGGCCAGTGAGAGCGTCGGAGTCTCACCTCCCCCTCCCTTCTTCTCCTCTCCACTCATTCCCTCCCAATCACAGGCTGGCAACGCACTTGCGACTCCTCTGGTGTTCCTAGTGTCTATAAAAAAGTTTTTGCAGACATAGATTACCAAGAATATATTGGAAAGGCAAAGTTAAGGTACCGAACAACCCTCTAGGTTACCATACTTATCTGACCGAATAGTTATTTGAATATTTTACAATAGAAATAGTTAGTGGAGAAAATTCTAGTCTCACCATAGCTCATTTCATTTTCGTAAAATTTTCTTTCACTTCATCCATCGAACTTGATGCCGGCTTCCACGTAGTAAATTGAAAATTCTAGTCCCGTAATTTTCGTATAATTTTCTCTTACTATTCCCGCTTTTTCACGATTCCAAATAAGAAAGAAATAGGTCTTGAAAATGAAAATATCCTTTTCCCACATTCAATTGTTTTTTACAGTGAGGTCATAAAAATATATTTATATACAAGGTGTTTCCATGGTCTACATTAAAACGTACATCCATTAACATATCACTTAGTCTACAAAAGATTCGGTTATTTTAATCTAAGATCCTATTGCGAACTATTATCTGAATTGTTTCATAGTATAAATTTACAACAGTGTTTTCATTTCTCATAAACAATAAACTTTCTATTTTTTCTATGAAAAATAGAAAAAATCCATTATAGATTGAAGTGTTTATTATCATCGATTCAAAATAATACTAGCAACTACTCCCAGATTCATTGAGTTTAGATTACAGTGGTTACAACGGTTTATATATACATATCTATAGTAAAATTATAAAGCTAAAGAGTTTGTTTATTTGGTTGAACGCGCTAATCTCAAGAACTACCGGTCCGATTTGAAAGTTTCTTTTAGTGTTAGATAGCTTAATTATCGAGGATGGCTATAGGCTACATATCATTAAAAGCAATAGGAGCTGAGCACTAATGAAGAATGTCTCAAAATCGGGCAATTTTGGAAGTTCCGCTGCGTGTTAATGTCAGTATTATATGCGCTTCCATGGTAACGCGATAACATTCTATCGCAAATATTTTAATGGTTTATTTTGTGTTCCTATTCAAAAAGTATATTCTACGTTAATTTTGTTTCCAATTTTTACTTATACGTGGTATGTTTATATCGGAAACATTTCTAAAGTTTATTTTGTGTTGCTATTCAAAAAGTTTAGTAGTAATAATATTCGTCTAATAAGATAGTCGAAGGAATAAATCCATACTGCCAATTCTGAAATTGCCAATATAGGTAGTTTTCTTCTATGCCCAAGATAATGTAAAGGTATAAGAGCCAAATACTCTATATAATATTTCGTAAATTTTTATCTTCTTAATTTTCAAGACCACAGAATTCATGCTCCGTGGTATTATTTTTCTTTCATTTCACTTATACACAATAAACGAAGCATATTATATAAAACGTCACAAATTTAACACAATATAGAGACAAGTAAAACAAGATTATGAATAAAATATAAAATCCACTACATGACAGACTAAAATCCCGCCAAAAACTCCTCAAAAACTTTATTCTACGTTAGTTTTGTTCCCAATTTTTGATTTGTGATATATTACGTGTAATAAAAGTAAAGTGAGTGTATTTTATATTAGGAATATATGAGATGCTAAAAATATCAACATTCTTTTTTAATTCTGTCGATATGTCAGTTTTTTTATTTGTTCCGGGTAATCTCCGAAACGGTTAGACTTATTTGAACGGGAATTTTATGGGCAAATAGTAACCAATTAGCTGTTTTATTTTAAGCTAGCGGGTTCAACAGACGATGCCCGTCCTGATAATAAGACAAATTATATCTATATATCTATATTGCCCAATAAACATTTTATATATTGGTGAAAATGACATGAAGATGCGTTCTGTAGTTTTTGATCTTATCACGAACATACATATAGACAGACGTGGAATAGGACTTTGTTTTACACTATGTAGTGATAAACTATTATCCGTGCATTCGTCCGTGTGAAATTAATCAAAAATATTTTGTTCACTGTAAACATGCACGTGTGACGTGCGCTGTACTGGACTCCAAGAATAAATATACATGTATATATATTTTTTTTATGCCAAAAGACAGCAAACAGGCTGATGGCCCACCTGGTGGTAAGTGGTTACCATCGCCTATGAACAACTGCAGCACCAAGGGCATCGCTGTTTTAATTGAAAGTTATATGTTTATATGTGATTTAAATTATAGCAAGATGTGACAATAACTTAATTATATCGACACTATGGACATATTATATCTATAGATTTAACACATATTGTTCGATAATGTTTAGCTTGATATTTTCATTACTTTCTTATATAGTGTGAGTTCCAATTATGTGGTTGATGATAAATCCCATTCCATTCGATTCACTATTAGTATTCACATATATAATGTACACGTTACCTGTTACAGTAGATGACGTGCGTGTCATACTTACAAATATTTTTGAAAGAGTTTTATTATTGTAATTTACACTAGATGTGTGATCACAATTTTAAATTTATTTAATATATTTAAAAAAACGCGTGCGAAGCCGCGGGTAACAGCTAGTATATATATATATAAACCCGATCGACTTTCTTGCCGGTTCTTCTCGATGCTTGAATTGTTTTCGAATCGGTGGTAGTTTTGATATTCTTAAGCGCTTTATTATTATATATATTAGTGCCTAGATTCAATTGAATAAATTATATTTGATTACCTTTTATTTTTTCACAAACTGCGATTTCTTTGTATACCAAGTGTAATTGTAGTCAATCTTTATATCGTATAAACAAAAAAAAAAAAAATTATACCACTATCCATTGTGCATTAAACTATGGTTGTAATTTTATTGAACGACTTAACATTACCACGCAATATACGAACACATTCCAGAGTTAGACAGACACTAAAAACCCATTCAGATGTAAGAAATGTTCTCTCTATCCCCTAGAATTTGTAGTTATACCACAATATTTGTCTAAAAGGACGTCACAAAATCCATTTAATGGGACATCTTACCACATATTAGAGACCAAACAACGTGCGAAGGTATATAGAATTACACTTTATAGTACACTTCGTGTTTGTGCAAATGGTTACTTTACGCTAAAGTATACATTCTTCCAACTAACCTTCGTTTTAATTCAAATTTATCTATAAACATTATAAAGCAGAGTTTCACTTTTCGAGTCTATATTTTTCTATATAAATTACAAAAAAGATTTTGCTAGAATCATATATTTAACTTTTTTCTTTTGCGAAAGAGAGATCGTCATTGAAAAGCAGTTTAGTTACCAAATAAAAAAACACCCAAAATTAAAGAAAATACACTCAAATTACCGTCAATTAATACTAGGGCGATCAAATCAAAATTCGACCGTAATAAGAGACACAAAGTTCCTCTTCACGTGTCAATATATCCATATTAGCTGATCCGGCCACGCGTTGCTGTGGCTCAGTTATTACATGTTGAATTACAGTCGTATTGAAGTATTCCTGTGGTGCCCTAGATATCTATAACATTTGGTTCTACAGTTTTCTATCAACAAACTTCTTTAAAGCGCCATCTATTTGAGACTGATTAAACTTCGAATTAATAACAATAATCAACATTGACAACAATTTTATTTGTAATTAAAAAGTAAGGAAGCCATTGATTGAAATATAAATAAACTGTCTTTGAAGTTGGACCAAATTATACGTAAATGCCAACTTACATACAGATCGGTTGAGTAGTTTCTGAGTTCATCGTGGACTAACATCACGACACTGAATTTTATATACGTAGATTATCTTTTTGAAATTGTACTTCTTTTGGCGCGTTTGAAAGAAATGATGAGACTGAATTTTTACGATGCGCGCCGACACCAAAATGCGACACCATGAAGTTAGTTGGTAACTGTCTGTCAAGTTTTTAAGAGCACTAATAACTATATTCAAGCTAGTAATTCAAATATAGGTATATGAATCTACGACGATAAAAAAAATTATACATAAACGTATTTATTATTTTATTTTTTTAATTGAAGCACGACATAGTGACTGCACTATGCCTGATGTTAAGCATAGTACAATCCAAAAACATCGGCAACCACCGACAGACAGATTATCCATCGCCGGTCGCCGCTGTCATGCCGGCCATAATGACGAAAGTCACCCGGTACTGGATATGCACAGGCTGATCGCGAAACGCGACGCGCAGAAGAGAGTCACTATGAGGGCCTTTTTCGCCATATACATGGTGGTTGCGACCCAGTCAGGCTGTAAAATCCTACCACCCCGCGATTATAAGTATTGTGTGTGATTATAAATTATATATCATAGTGAATAATAATGTATTAGTGATCTACTAAAAGACCATAATTTAAATACTAGAAATAGCATCAAATTGGTCACTCCATGTTTCAGACTCATTCAGACCAGTAACAGATTTTTTTAAGTAATAGTGTTAGGTTTTATAACAAAGTCATAAAACACATTTCCGATTTACTGAATAGTGAGCTCAAGAATCATGTTAAGTGGGATTTAATATCTAAACCCTATTATAGGATAGATCAATACGTGAACTATTGTGACGTTTGGAAAGGACGCCCCTATCTGTGCATCCACCAAAAACGAATGTAACCTTATATGTCTATTATGTTTTTATTACAAAAAAAAATATGTATATATGTATTATTTAAAGATAAACCATATCGGGTTTCTTGCCGATTCTTCTCGGTGACTAAGTTGTATTCCGAACCGGTGATAGTTTTGACGTTCATAAACACCTTTTCGGGACCTAAATTGAATAGAGGGTATTTTGATATTGATTTAATAAAACGCATTTTAATAATTTTTTAGAAATGTCTGTCTGTTTGTCTGTTTGTACACGCACCACTGCTACAGTACGGCGTTCACGATAAAGCCATAAATAATATCTGTAGCTACCAAGTATTCCATCCTCTTTGGTAGAGTGGTAGAAACTTTTGTAATATTGCAAATAGAATGTCGTTCAAACAATTCAACAAACTAATGAAATATCGCGTGTCCGTTATTACCATATATGGAGATATGAATAAACAGTTTATTTTACGCATTCCGAGTATTACACTGTCCGTGTCAGTCTAGACTTCTATAGTAGTGAGCCCGAAGCTCTTACATATCGCTGAGTAGCATTTAGTCTCCGTTTCTTTAAATTCTGTTCACTCCATCAAAAGTTATTGTAATTTTAAAGATGACGCAAGCTAAATACGAGAGAATAGTAAATAAGTAAATGGATTTAATACATTTTTTTTTATAACAACCCGGAGGAGTCACAAGTGCGTTGCCAGCCTGTGTTTAGGAGGAGGGCGGGATGACAGGAAGGGAAGGAGGAAGGGGAAGGGGAGGGTACGTGGGTCTCCGGCTCTCTCACTGATCGAACGAAACGCAACAATGCAAGCAGTGTTACTTCACATGGATTTTCTGTGAGAGGGTGGTGCTTCCCCGGACGAGCCGACCCATTCGTGCTGAAAACAATAATAGCTTCAGCTTGGCTCTACCACTAATAAAACATTCAGATAATTTTAAATTTGTAAGGCCATAAGTAGTTACTAAACACAAGAAATTTAAAGAAAATACTCTAAGAACACAGGAGAAAAAGATACTGAATTAGTTTTGTCTTCGTTTAATTAAATACATTAATAAAAACAGCATATTATAAATAACAAAACTTTAAGAATTCCTATTATAGTTCCCGAAATTTCCAACAAACAAACTCCACATCTTAATAATAATTATATAAATTGGTATATTATACAGACATAACTATATTTTATCGAAGATAAGCTTAGTAATGTGTTAGATGGTCCTTAATGTCGCTCCAATGATAATGTATGGAGTCGAGATATGAGATAATATGGAGAGGCCTTTACTCGTTATGTGTTATATACATAGCCAGTCGTATTTTTTTCTGTTACTAAGTATATATCCTATTAATGGATGGATGTTTGTTATTTTTTTCATTCATTTATTCCTAACACAACTAATTAAATGCTTTTTTTTTCGAAACGACTACGCTATTGACCCAGCAAGGTCTTAAGAGCTTCACCGGACTACTAAGGCGAGCGCTTAAGGCACTCAACCGATTTTATTTTGGCAACCAGCTCAAGGGTGCACGGCACATCTCGGCTTGGCTGTTGCCTGTTGCATACAAAATCGCGACCTATCTTAGCTAACCTAGCTAACTATTCATATATGTATGAGTTGTTGAAACGTATATGTGTACCAAGCATACACGCCTCAACAACTCCTCCATATATTTATTATCAGAAAAGACTAATTAAATGCAATATAACACGACGACGATATACAGTGCTTCAAATAAGGACTATCATAGTGGTAACACACTAGTGGTTCTATTATTCCGTTATTACTGTCGCGATCTCTGCCCAAGATGCCGCACTAGCAGTTAGAAAATATGGGAAAAAAGTAAACCCGTATATATACACCTGTGTGTATGTCTGCATGTATTTAGAGTAATGTATGTTAGAAAGAAGCGACAACTGAAAGCGATCTACGGGTAGTCCGGTGAAGCTGTTAAGACCTTGCTGGGTCAATAGCATAGACATTTCGAAAAAAAAAAAGCGATCTACGGGAATTCTGCGATCGAGTACGTAGTGCAATCTTTCGCAATGTATAAGTATCTACATATTAAATCTAAGAATAACGGAATATCTATACTGTTTTTTTAAGTTGTACGAAGCAGACGGGTCACCTGATTTTAAGTGATCACCGCCGTCCTAGAGACTTGCATCACTAGGGGAGTCGCAAGTGCGTTGCCAGCCTATGTTTGGAGGTATTGGGTAATGGGCAGTGGAGGAGGGGAGGGAAAGTGGTCCTCCAGCGCTCTCACTGACCGAATGAAACGCAACAAGCACTGTTACTTCACGTCGAATTTCTGTGAGAGGTTGGCACTACCCCGGGCAAGCCGACCCATTCATACTGAAACCAGTAGTAGCTTCAGCGTATCTCTACCACTTACAATATGTTGTATACATACATACTATATATATGTATGTTGGACACTTGTATGAATGTACAAAATTAAGCTTTGTTCTTGACAAAATACATTTTATAGTTACTCACGGATAGAACTATATTTTTCTTCGAAAAATCTTTGACATAGTTCTAGTAAATTCTAAAAACTATTGACCTGAAATCCAAACCTCGGACAGGTTGGATCAGATTATCGTATTGGCAAATATCGGTCTGTTATCTACGGACTCCGATCTGTATGTATTAGGTATTTAATTCATTCACACGAGTTATTTGCAGTTGCAAATTTAATACGTACGTGTCCATATTTTATATATATTTCGTGGCGGATAATTTTCTTTTTGTTTAAACAAATTCAATTCGATAAAGAACAAAATAGAACCCTTCTACTTTCGTGTGTAAGCATGTTTGCATGCACGTGTGTGGAGGTGATATGTGTAATGCTGTTGTAGGTGTTTGTTTCCTCTTTCATACAATAACTACTAAACAGACTTTGATGCATTATTACAATAATATTAGCGGGCCTGACGGATGTTATCCAAAACAAAGTCTTGAGGAAAAATCCTAAATTTCGCAGCGCCACCTACCGGCTCCAATTGTGAATCTAAACCAATCTTGAATTCACCTAAACACAGACAAAAAATTCCATTCCGTTTAGGAGTTCAAACTCATACATACGGATAGACGAATTATATATATAGAGATAAAGTATATATCTGGATAACATAGGACAATAATTTATTATCTAAATTGACCAAAATACATTGATACTAGTAAGTTGCAAAGCATACACAACAACGATACCCCTGGTATTGCAGGTGTCATAGGCGACGTTAACCATTTATCATCAGATGAGCCGTCTGCGTGTTTGCTGCCCTTTTAGCATAAAAAAGCATTCTTCCAACTCAGAGTTATTTCACCTTGATTAGCCTAAAGTATGATATAAACTTAATATTATAAATGCTTTTAAACATTAACCACTGAACAGATCACTATGGAAATTTACCCACACGTTATTAATTCTATCTAAATAAACATAGGGTTTCATATTGGAAAAACTTATAGTTCCCATACAGCTCGAATCTAAAAACACGGGCGAATTTACCGGCAAAAGCTAGTAATTTATATATATTGTTCAACTGGCTAGTACACGATTCAAGTAGTTTCAAAATTTTCTGCCAGTTAAGAGGTATTATAGTTCATGTATAGGAAGTTAATTTAGGACATGTATCCACCACTCACCCGCACTAGAAGATCCTCTTCTTCGGGGTACCCCGGCGTAGTTCGTGGTTTAGCTCGCTGATTGCGAACCAGGACACAAGATTGCACTGACACTACGTTTGGTTAACTGTTAGTGAGATATGTATCGGCCTTGCAATTGTACGTTAACACAGATCGCTTAGAGCGGTAATTTTTCCTCGTTGATAGATTCAAAAAGTGAAAGTTAGTTAGATGGCAGCACTTATGTACGTTTTAACGGTGCGTTTAAGAAAGTAGTGAGCAGATACATGCCTTTTAATCAATAAAAGTAATAAAGGAAAAGATTTGTGCTCGCATATAGATTAGTATAGATAATAATATAAGTACAATGTACATAAGTACGGAACAGTTCATAAAGATATAAACACAATCGAAGTAGCGGCCGATTACTAGTTTTAAAATATTTATAAATATATATATTTTGTAAGGCTTTCAACTCTTAGCGAATGCAAGGAAAATCCATGGATATTTTCTATTAGTAGCAAAAGGTTTATTTTGAACGTAAAGAGATCAAAGATCAACGCTCATTGGAAACGACTAAAACTGCAAATGTGAAATACTGTGAATGAGTTTTGTACGTAACGCAGAGATGTAACAACAAAGAATATAAATAAACCTTAACAACTTAAATAAAAAGACGAAGGATTATCCATAAAGGGTCATCCATTAATTAAGTGAAGTGTTTTTGAGGAATTTTTGACCCCCCTCCCCTAGCCCCTCAGTGAGATATCATGAGATTTGCCTCGACCCCACTCCCCTAACCTCACGCGAGGTTTTTTAAAATTGTTGAGTATAAATGCGTTGGATATATTAAATAAACACAATGTCCTTTATTTATTTATAATCTAACTCTTTGGTTATTATTACATTTCGTTATAATTATTATTAAATAAATATCGAGGTACCAATCTATATATATATATATATATATATGTATAAGCAAAGTTTGTTTTCTTTGTCCGAGGTAAACTCGAAAACTAATGGACAGGATGAAACCACAACCATTCGACGCGGAATTAATCGTAGATGGTTATAGGCTATATATTTTTCAAATTCTATGAGCCCTTTGCCATATTTTCTCAATTTGTATGTTTATTAATTTATTTGTTCCCATAAAATAAAAAAACAGGCATTTATCCTTGGTTCATTTGTTTTCTAACTCATGATGTAAATGTCATTATAATGTCATTCGCCCGACGAAGCGGACGGGAACGGCTAGTACTAAATAACTGCAAATTTATTAATAGATTTTTATATATAGAAGAATTGTAACATATTTTGATCTAAACATAGGTATGTTATACTGTAGAATCTGATTTTGATCTGATCTGAAATATAAATGTGATATTTATATTTTACTAAAAAAAACTTGATACAGAAACCCTCCTACACGAGATTTAATAAGGTGCTGCTTAACCCCCTGCTATCCCTAAACATCTCACGTAATTATTGAACGTCCCCTAAGTATTTAATATGTGACTCGAGATGATTTTCAAATCAGAGAAAATAAACTCAATTTGTAAAGCGAGTAAAACCTTTTTATATATTATTTGTATAAAACACATTATTTTAAATTTATCTCCTAAACGTGTTGGTAAATTTAATTTATTGTGATTTATTATTAATTAATTATAAGAGGTGGGTATGATAACCGAATATTATGATTTATGATTAAGCCCGGGATTTGTTAGTGGAGATTTATTAATTTACTTTTAAGTCATTATATACGTTAGTGTAGTCTCGAGATACCTATTTAACGGTTCCAGCTTAGTTTATTAATATTTATGTTTTTAGATAGAACTTCGAATATTGTACTTTTGTATTCTGCTTTGTAGATACAGTGGCTCTAATAGTTCAGTTCTTATGTCAATATGTCAAAAAACGTAAAAGAAACTTCGTAGAACTCATACGGTGTTATTACAAAAAAGTTAAACACGTTTTGAACGCTTGCTTTAAAAAGATCTCTCGGTGAATGGTCGCCGTCTTGCTCTTTTGTCTCGCTTTGGTTAGGTTAGGTTACACTTGCGAAAAAAGGATAACGCGATCTTACTCCGGGCGAGCGCGGTGAACTTCGTACGAAACCTTTTTTAAACCAAGTATTTAACTTTTTTGTAATAACACCGATAGTGTATACAAAAATCATAGTTTATTAAAACCTTAGTAACTTTATATTAAACTAGCTGTACCCGCAGCTCCGCACGCGTTTTTTTTTTTAATTATATCAAAGTATTATTTAATTATGAAACTATGTACAATTATAGAAATGCTCTTTAAAAACTAAAGTAAGTACGACACACACGCTACTGACAGTAACATGTAACGTGTACATTAGATATATAGATACTAACAGTGTAATTAATGAGGATTATCATAACCAACATATTTGGAAGAGTAACTAATCATATAACTACCTCAGTGCTCACTTACAATGTACAAAGAACTAATAAAAAAAATGACTTAAAAATAGATAGTGATATAATGTGCCAATATTGTCAATAAGTTTATGGTCTAATATCTTATTAGAAATACCTCTTCTATATTAAAAATTACTAATAATTATTATTATATTAAGTTGTAAACAATGAATATGGTGACGTTTCGAATCTTGCATATATTTAAATCAAGATATAACATTTTATATATTAAAGCGCGGTTAATACGCACATGTTTACAGTGAATAACATATTTTTGCTAAATTTCATACGGACGAAGTCGTGCGTAATAGCTAGTCTAAAATAGAATAACCTCAATTACTATTTATAAGGTTCACTGTCTACCAATGAAAATCCCGTGAACATCTGTCTAACAGTTTTGGAGAAAGTTTTGTGGCCGAAAACACGATTAACAGCTATTATAAACAAAAATTACCTTAATTACTTTTATAAAGTTAACTATCTGCAAGAAAAAGTGTCGTAAACATTGGTCTAACCGTTACGGAGATAGCACTACGGGCGAAACCACGGTTAATAGCTAGTATAAACTAAAATTACATAAACTATTTTTTATATGGTCAGTTATTTGTCAGTGAAAGTCTCGTGAAGATCCTTTAAACCGTTTTTGAGATAGTACTGTAAGTGAAACCACTGTTACCAGCTAGTATCAATTAAAATTGCCTAAATTATTTTCTATAAGGTCAGTTATTTGTCAGTGAAAGTCTCGTGAAGATCTTTTTAACCGTTTTTGAGATAGTACTGCGAGTGAAACCACTGTTACCAGCTAGTTACCAGTACTACCAGACTAACTCATCACTGTGGCTTCGCCCGTAATACTATCTCCAAAACGGTTAGACCAATCTTCACGAGACTTTCACTGGCAAATAGCTGACCTTATAAAAAGTAATTCAGGCAAAATTTAGTTTATACTAGCTGTTAACAGTGGCTTTGCCGACAGTACTTTCTACAAAAGGTTAGACCGATTTTCCGGGGACTTTCACCTTACTTTATGAAAAGTAATTAAGTTATTCTTATAGATTATTCTTAGATTCTTATAGACTAGCTGTTACTAGCTAGAAATTACAGCGGCTAACATAGGCTATTCTAAAACTAGACTAAGTGTTAACCGCGGCTTTGTCCGCAATGCTATCTCCAAAACGGTTTGATTAATTTCCACGAAACTTTTACCAACAGATAGTGGACATCATAACAAGTAATCCAGTCTATTTTAATTTAGACTAGCTGTTAACCGTGACTTTACCCGTAATGCTATCTCCAAAACAGTTAGACTGATCTTAGAGAAACTTTCATTTGCAGATAGCTGGCATTACAATAAGTAATTCAAGCAATTTTAATTTATACTAGCTGGTAACAGTGGCTTCGCCCGTAGGGCTATCTCTAAAACGGTTAGATAAATCTTCACAAGACTTTTACTGACAGATAGCAGACCTTATATAAAGTAATTTAGGCAATTTTAATTTATACTAGCTGTTAACCGTGATTTCGCCCACAGTGGATTCTCCATAACGGTTACACCGATGTTCATGGGACTTTTACTGGTAGATAGCGAACTTCATAAAAAGTAATTAAAGTTATTCTATTTTAGACTAGCAGTTACCTGCGACTTTGTCTGCATTAGCAAGATTTCAAATCATTCTTTATTTTTAATTCAAGAAATAATTATC